>JAQAHW010000026.1:7952500-8552500 GCA_027580185.1 Tuta absoluta
AAATGGCAATAAATAAATGTTTGTTGTATGGGAGACCCCTTAACCTTAAGCCCCTGTTTCACATGAAAAGTTTGTCCCTTTCATTCGCGCTACGCCAAAGAGAAACAGACACTCATCGTCCGTTTAAATTTTCTATTACTACATAGAAACTAGAGGAATACCGTTAGTATATCCAATTTACAAATATTTATCCTACGTAATTATGCTATCTATTTAGAAAATGTATGTACTAGAAAAAGTATATATTTATCTATATAAAGCACACCTATTTTTTTGGAAGTAATTTTTAAACTGTGGTATAATATTGAAAAAAAAACATATTATATAAGTTACTTTGGACTTTTTTGTGATTTCGCCATCGTCCTGGTCACTAATAAAATTTCACCCTATAATGCATGTGTATGTGGTGGTCATAAGAGGACTAGTCTTTTTACCTTCATTTAGTGAATTCTAAGAGCTCTCTCGATATTTATTTATCGAAGTTTCTGATGGTTAGTTATATCGGATCGGCTACACTCTGCGAAATGGAGTGCTATTTCATTTCGACAGCTGAATCAGCTACAGTTTGTGAGTGACAGGGCTTATGAAATGTCACTATTGGCAGCTATTTGACCCTTATTTTAGATAACACTTTTTATATATTGACTAGCGGCATGCCCAGCGATTTCACCTGCTGCTAACCGTTTTCATGGACCAAATCTCGTATGTTTAGTTGTAAAAAAGGTGCCTGACACAAAAAGCAAAGCAATCCACACAATGAATCCTCGCCTGATGATTTTCTTCGGCGTTATGCGCTATGTTTCTCATGATTTACTTTGTTTCCCGTGCGATTGATAGATTTTTCTGCGGTCCAAAGTGGTATATGTCCTTTTTTAGGTTCCTATCTATGATTATGCCAAATTGTATCAAAATCGGTTTAGTGGTTTAGGCGTGAAATAGTAACAGACAGACAGAGTTACAAAGAATACTATACTCACAGGCGTAGAGCAGAGTTACTTTTGAATTTATAATATTAGTATAGAGTAAAGATATTAGATATTATATACCTCTAGTATCTAGATTGATAATTAGGGTGAAGCGCTTGTTTCTTTTATGACCGGTGCGTCAGAGAGAAATACCCAATCAGAATTCTTGCAAATTTCTGCGCCTTTTTGGAGATTCTTAATACTTTTCACGTGTAATGCGGGTTCAAGATAAAACTTTTATTGTGTATCAAAACGAACTAAATAAAGTTTTGAAGAACATTTGCAATCTATGACCTTAATCAGGCTCATCTAGATTTTTTCCCTACATTTACACAACGAGTTAATGCCATTCCGTTCAACCAAAAGTATTGCTTGGAATTAATCTATAACACTTTAATTTCTCTTTACTGATTCAATTCTTACTTTTTTCAAACATTTGACGTAAATGCAGTTGCCGTGTGATGCCGGCTGAGAATAGCATGTCCTGTCGGCGAATAGTCCATTGGAAAACGAGTCATCGGAGAACGGTTGCGGAATCAAGAAATCAACCTTCAGACTTTTTTGTGCAAGCTCCATCGATCATCGTTGAGTCTGTATTCTGTCACGTCTGGCCTACACTAGCTAGCCATCAACAGTTAAGATCAAGCCCTTGGGATTGTATTTTAAAAGCACTCTTATGAAACGTTTTTACCTTTACTTCAGATACTTTTTTAGCAGAAAAAGTAGAGTCGTCAATTATTATTTTTAGGAGTCAAATATGGCATCTTGTATCGCACAGTTAATCTTTGATATCACTTGTACCAAATTTTTTAAACACTTCGGAAAACGTGTAATTTTTTTCTACTGCGAGCAGGATTTGAACCGGTGACTTTCGCTATCTTTCTATTTAAACTATACAGAATTTTGCGTCCGATTAATGACAAACACTACACATAAATAAACACACACGCAACAGAACTGCACAGAGCATGCGGTATGCGTAGAAAGAGAGTGTAGGGTGAAATTATACTAGTGATCGATAGTGAAATCTCAATTTCAGCTCGTGATAAGGAACAACTTTCCTCAAGGAACATAGTTCGGAATACGAAAAAATGGACCTCCCATTCTAAACTGCCCATCAGCAGATTTGAGTGACTATGGATACTCAAAATTATATTTCAACCAATGTTCCTTTAAGAAAGTTGTTCCTTATCGACAGCCGAAGTGGCGAGTGTGATTGCCTGCGACGCAAAGGTTCCGGGTTCTATTCTCGGTGAGCTACTCACAATGTTGATATTTATCACTTTGTAAATTTGTTCCCAGTCAGGTTAGGACATCGCGGGCTGAACCACCTGATTGTCCAAAAAGAATTATAGTTCCGTGCTTCGGACGGCACGCTAAGCCATCGGTCCCAGTTGCTGTCTTAGACGGCGGTCGTTACACAACTATGTCAGAGGCCTACTACTAGTAGGTAGTTGAAAACTCTGACACCAGGGTTCATCGGGTCGTTGGACGACTCTGTGTTCCACACAAAATGAAGAATACCAGCCGGAATTGAGATTTCGCTATCAGTCACTAATACAATTTCATCCTACATATTCAGCATAATTTTCGGACCAATACAATATGTACACCGGCAGGAAAATAATGAAAATTTCCGACAGTTGTGGATGATTTTACGAAATTAATTGAAACTGTCCGCCTTTCCGACTACAGCAATATTTTACACTAGATTTCCGCATAGCGGTTTCATCCGCTGCCACTCATTTTCCCGTGGTAATAATTGTTTTCCAACGGTAAAAAGTAGCCTATGTGTTATTCCAGGTTATATATACCTACTCTACCTTTGTTGCAAATTTCATCCCTATCGGTCAAGCCGTTCCAGCGTGAAGAGGTATAAACACACACAAACTCTCAGATTTATAATATTATTACGGAAGTACGGATAATGAGGTCCGTGATTATCAAACCACGTCACTCTTTCATGGATGATGTTGTTCAGATGGACTACCAAAAACACTGATAGGGGTCCGTTAAATAATATCATGCAATAATTGTTTCTGATTGATGTGTGATGCTAGCTTAGAGTAGCATCACCCCATTTCTTTCCCGTGGGAGTCGTAAGAGGCGACTAAGATACTCGAGGGTGTGTATTGCAATTTTAGGCGATGGGCTGACAACCTGTCACTATTTGTCAGACGTGGCGTAAATTACCGTTTTTTGTGTCTGTTTGCGCTCTGCCAACGTATATAGGCGTGATATGTGTAATTTACCCAAATTTGTTAGTGTCTGATTTATAACGTTTGGTGAAATCGGGTCGTTGCTTTTTAATATAAAGGTTGTTAACATTTTTACTACTAACGATTTGTTGCTGTCAACGAATTCGAGTGAAAACATATTAATGCTCATGGCTTCCTGTTTTGAAGCAGAAATCGTGGGGATATCGGTGACTCTGACCCAAATCTACCAAAGTGTGGCGCTGTACCAGGGACCGTGTAATTTTTTTATATAGGCATGTATTGTATATTATAATTAAAAAAGGTTAAAATACTATGTCATTTAAGTCTCCACTCTCCCGCAGTTAGTCAACTCTAATTCGCCATTTAACTCTGGTTTGATATGTTTAGAACATCCGCCCGCGATACAGCGCGTCATATAATTTGTTCATTTGTTTATTAATGTGGTCATTTGTAGGTTATACAGAGGCACTATATAGGATCTTAGAAAGCGCTTACTCTTGATATAATAATAAACTTTGAACCTAGAATAGAATCACTACATTTTTTGCCGCGTGTGTCGTAAAAGACGACTGAGAGAATTGAGAGTTTCATGTGTATTACAGTTTTTACGGCCGTTGACGCTCTGTCCACCCCGCAAGGGATAAAGGCGTGATATGTGTATGTAAGTCAAAATACTGTGTCATTTCATATTAGTTTCCACTCTCCCGCAGTTAGTCAACTCTTATTCGCCCGTATAACTCTGGTTTGATATGTTTAGAACATCCGCCCGCGATACAGCGTGTCGTATAATTTGTTCATTTGGTTATTAATGTGGTCATTTGTAGGTTATACAGAGTCACAAAATAGGATCCTAGAAAGCGCTTACTCTTGATATAATAATAAACTTTGAACCTAGAATAGAATCACTCCATTTCTTTGCCGCGGATGTCGTAAGAGGCGACTGAGAGAATCGAGGGTTTCATGTGTATTACAGTTTTTTCGGCCGTTAACGCTCTATCCACCCTGCAAGGGATAAAGGCGTGATATGTGTATGTAAGTAAAAATACTGTGTCATTGCATATTAGTCTCCACTCTCCCGCAATTAGTCAACTCTAATTCGCCCGTATAACTCGGGTTTGATATGTTTAGAACATCCGACCGCGATATAGCATCGTATAATTTGTTCATTTGGTTATTAATGTAGTTCAGTGTGGCGAGCACGTCATTTGTAGGTATTGAGTAGGTATTCAGAGGCAAAGATTAGGATTATAAAAAGCACTTAATTTTGCTATAATAATAAACTTATATATCTTAAAAAACAGCCAACAAGCAAAATAAATAAATGAAATTAAAAACACGACTGCTTTCTGAGATAAAGCCTAGCCAAGCTAACAATCGAGATAATGAAAGGATTATTGAGATACCATTCCTATTCGAATCTGTTTAGTGGTTAACGTGTTTCAGTCGTCTAAAGAATCGGTGTCCAACACGAAAAGAGAAAGAGAGAGTCCTTTACAGAATCGCACATATGTATACATACATACATGAACTCTAAAAAAAAACATTACACTCCCTTTTTGGTCGGGCAGTCGGGTCAAAAGAAAAAAACACACAGTGAATATGTAGAATTGTAAAATTATAAATCTTAAATCAAGGATATTACAAGTACTTACTCCTAACGTAGGAGTAGGTAAATACAAGTTCCATGGTTCAAATAGTGTAAAAATAATTAATGAAGGTTAGAATACTAAAAATATTTTAAAAATTGATTTAGTATATTTTTTATTAATGGTGGGTTTGCTCTTGACTCTAGTCTAGGTCATAGGACAGAGACAGGGTCTAAGATGGAGCGAGCTCACACAGAAGAAGCCTGTCGACACCAACGAGTAGGATTGGGGTGATGCTAATCTAAACCAGAACCACACGGCAAACATAGATTTCAAACAATTACTTGAATTAATTATAAAATGTGTCTGGTCGGCGACTGTGCATACAAACTTTTTGCGTGTTCTAAACTTAACAATTTAATTTAAACGAGTTCAACTTTAAACCAAGTAATTTTGTTTAGTTACATGTCTAGTTACACGCGCTGAAAGCTTGTACAGTCTAATATTAATAAAAATATAATATTATTCTTTTTTAAATAAACTTAATTACAAATAACTACACTTATTGGCGCTTAGCCCTTTCCTAAACTAAGAATTGAAATTCCTGTATCTTAACATCTTAACCAAACATCCTGTATACCTCCCAAATCATAAACCCAAAGATTGTCTGGCAGAGAACGCTACATAGCATTAAGGCCGCCTTGTTGTACACATACACACACATATCACGCCTATAATCCCTTGCGGGGTAGGCAGAGAGTAAACAGCCGCAATTTGAGGGTCATTCAGAAAATTGTGTATCGCTAAAGTGACAGGTTGTCAGCCCATCGCCTAAATTTGTAATACACACCCTCAGTCGCCTCTTACGACTCCCACAGGAAAGGAATGGGGTGATGCTTAAGCCGGCATCATACGCCGTGTTGTATTGTTTCTTTTTTGTGTTTTTAATTGTTGTATTTCTGTTTATTGAACAATAAAGAATTTTGTTACGTTATGTTACCTCAGTCTTGGGAAAGTAGGTACTGTGGTAATTTCAAAGGAACCCGTAGGAAAATAGGTTGAAATCTGTAGTTCCAATTATAACTGTACCAAACATTGAAAACATTCGTCCCTTCTCTCAACACCTTTGATGTTAACACTTCGCATGCCAACAGTAACAATATTTACATCATCAACTACGTACATGCTTTTGACTGACCCGATGGTGTAGTGGATAGACTCCTGCCTCCTACGCCGAGGGTCCTGGGTTCGATCCCCATACATCGCAAGTATAAGTGCGTTATTTTTCAAATATTTGTGTTGAGGTTGGGTTTTTTCTATGAATTGTATGTATTTATTTACAAAAAAGTATTTATGTATAGTGTCAGCTATCTTTTTCCAATAGTTACAAGCTTTGCTTAGTTTGGGGCTAGATAGAGCTGTGTTAAATGGCCAGGGTGATTATTTATTAATACCTACATACATTTATCACGCCTATATCCCTTCCGAGGTAGGCAGAGTGTAAACGGCCGTAAAAACGGTCTTTCATGCCACGTCTGACAATCATTTGCGGATAATTTAGAAACACATGCTTAAACATAGTGACAGGTAACCCTCGAGTCATATAGTAGCCTTTTATGATACCCTCGGAGAAGAAATGGGGTGATGCTATTCTTAGCCGGCATCACACGGCAGATATAAAAAGATTAAATTTGAAATTAGTGGTCTTCACGCACCTCTGAAAAACAAATGAAGGGAGACGGCGCGCGTGGATGTTGTTTTGTAATCATAACATTGATTGATTTTATATTGGATTTTTTTGTGACTACGGTCTTTGTTTATTGAGAAAACCCGCTATAGGTACTTATTACATTATTATTTTGCCGTGTTATGCCGGCTTAGAATAGCATCACCCCATTTCTTTCCCGTGGGAGTCGTAACAGGCGACTAAGGGACTCGAGGGTGTGTATTGCAATTTTAAACGACGGGCTGACCACCTGTCACTATGACGATACACAATTTTCCGAATGACCCTCAAATATTTGTCGGACGTGGCGAAAATGTCCGTTTTTTGCGACTGTTTACGCTCTGCCTACCCCGCAAGGGATTATAGGCGTGATGTGTGTGTGTGTGTGTGTGTGTGTTTTTGTATGTGTGTATTATTATTTTTACATCTCTCTCTTCTCTCTCTTTTCGTGTGGGACACCGAGTCGTCCAACGACCCGATGAACCCTGATGTCAGAGTTTTTCAACCACCTACTTCTAGAAGTAGGCCTCTGACATGATTGTGTAACGACGGCTTAACATGATCTCCGAAACACGGAACCATCGGATAATCAGTTGGTTCTCCCTGCAATGTCCTAACCAGACCGTGAACATATTCACAAAGTAATAAATATCAACTATAAGAGTGTCCCACCGAGAATCGAACCCGGAACCTTTACGTCCCGGGCAGTAGCACTACAACTGCGCCACATAACATTTTTTACGTCATGTACCTACATGGCCGTGTGATGCCGACTTAGAATAACATCACCCCACATTTACCCGTGGGTGTCGTAAAAGTCGTGAATACAACACCTTGCACTGCGCTCACCAATCCGCTTGCCAAGCGGGGTGAGTATGGCAAATATTCTCCTAATAGAAAGAAGCCCATGACCAGCAGTGGACTGTTGTGGCTGTTATAGTTATAAGTATATACCATTTAGTATTGGCGGGCAAGGAATGAGCTGCGGTAGCCCTGATGGAAGAGGCGTCGCCACTAGTAATGCGAAAGTCGTAGGTTCAAATCCTGCCCGCGCTTGAAAATTTTGCATGTTTTCAAAAATTATATACCTAACACGGGAAGTAATTTAAAATTTGGTATTTAGTATGTACCTATTTATTTCTCGTAGAGATCAAGAAAGAAAGGAGAATGGGCGATTTGGTACCCCTTCCAATAGCAATAATTGTGGTGGCGATTAATAGTTATTATTATGACCAATAATATTTACTATGACGACTTGTCCCAAATCCTAGTCCCTTTCGTGATATTATGATAAACACAATGCAGATTTTATTAAAACTCTTTTTTTTAAGTTTTTTCTTTTCTTTTTCGTTTTAACAATATATCATTATTCACGAGAAGTTATTCGATTTTAATTCTATAAAGCAACATTATATTATCACTACATAGTATAAAATAAAGTCGCTTCCCGTTTGGTGTCTCCTTATATCTTTAGAACTACCCAACGGATTTTGATGCGGTTTTTTTTATTTAGATAGAGTAACTTGAGAGGAAGGTTTATAAGCATAATTTATTTCGGGAAGTTGTCAGATTCCCATGGGAAAACGGGTAGCCCAACTGGTAGTAAACTTTTAACCCCCTTTTGACACCTTTAAGGATTAAAATTTTAAAAATGCTGAAACACGTATTTAATTATTTTAAGTTATGAGTCTAATTAGAAATTTTTAAACAGATCAAATTTAAGATAAAAAACTTTCATACAAACTTTTAACCCCCTTTTTACCTATATAAGAGTAAAAATTTCAAAAATGCTGAAACACGTGTTTAATTATTTTAAATTATTAATCTTATCACCAATTTTGAAACAGATCACAATCATTTAAAAATACGAACTTTCATACAAACTTTTAACCCCCTTTTGACCCTATTAAGGGTTAAAATCTCAAATATGCTGATACACGTGCTTAATTATTTTAAGTCATAAGTCTAATAACTAATTTTGAAACGGATCACACTTCAGAAAACAAACTTTCATACAAACTTTTAACCCCTTTTTATCCTTTAGGGGATTAAAAAAACCGAAATTTTATCTATGATAGTTGCTTTATTACATAAAAAACTTTGTGTCCAAATGTTATCTCACTAGCTTCAGTAGTTTAGCATTTATAGTATCACCAAAAATGAGAAAAAATAATATTTTAGATCCATAATACAAACATAGATGTCGCTGTTAGTTTTTCAAACGCACTATTGTTATGGTATTTCAAAAACTTTTATTCTGCGGCGTTCTCGGTGCTCGAGGTGCCCGATGAAAAATCGTCTAACTTTTAGATTATCGTTCATCCAAATTGAAATTATAGTTGTCGTTTGGTATTTGTTTGATTGTTTAAAATTGTTTGTTAAATTGATTTGTTTTGGGTTTAGAATCGATCCAAGTTGTTAAGTTTTACCATTAAAAAGGGTGGTAAATAGATCAACATGGTCGTAGAGATTCTAAACATTAATGGTACAATGCTACCGCCTGCTTATTTCGAGCAATATTTAAATTACCTCTTATCTGGGCTTCATGATTCAAGAGGAAGGTTTTTATGTATGATTTATGTCGGAATAAGGTCTGTTTCCCGTGGGAAATCAGTTAGCAGCGGGTGAAACCGCTGGACGGGCCGCTAGTATGAAATAAGTCATCTTCAGCAGGTCAGGGGACATTTACAGTATGATGAAAACACAGTCGTATTCTTATATGTCTTATTATTATGACCAATAATATTTACTATGACGACTTGTCCCAAATCCTAGTCCCTTTCGTGATATTATGATAAACACAATGCAGATTTTATAAAAACTCATTTACTTTTTTTTCTTTTCTTTTTTGTTTTAACAATATATCATTATTTACGAGAAGTTATCCGATTTTAATTCTATAAAGCAACATTATATTATATGAAATAAGTCATCTTTAGCAGGTCAGGGGACATTTACAGTATGATGAAAACACAGTCGTATTCTTATATGTCTTAACATAATGCAACTACTGTAGTTTTGCCATATATCCTCATGAATTCACAGAGAACAACATTTTTAATAACCAAATCCATCGCAGGCAATGGTTTCTGTGTATTACTGTGCGATTACGGTTTTGCGTCTTTGTTTTATTGCTGTTTGATGAAAACGAGAAGAGCATTATTGCCAAACAAGAAAAAATATACTTAATACTATTTTTTTACGTTAAGCACTAATATTCGTTTTAAATCAGTTACTTGTAGTTTTTGTGTATATTTTGTGTTATATACTGAAAAAATTACAAGATGTATATGTAGTTATATGATGATTTATATTTTGTACCATCTTTGCATGCAAATAAATGATTTGCTTTATCACTTGCTTTTTTTTTTCTTTAAAAGCAATATTGTTTTACAAAAAACAGCAAAAAACCTGACCTAAAAACACCTTATATGCATATATTTTTAACAAATAACACAAACCAAACACAACTTAAACATAAAAAAACACAAATAAAAAAAAACTGTTGGGACAAAAAATAGAGACTGGCGCCCTGGTTGTTATCATTCTACGTATTTGTACCTTTTCAGTGACACATAAATTACGTCCATTGGGGCGGGTACCACGTTCCATACATTTTTGCCCATTCTCCTTTATTTCCCGTGGGTGTCGTAAAAGGCGACGAAGGGACTCGAGGGTGTCTATTGCAATTTTAGGCGATGAGTTGACAACCTGTCACTATGGCGATTCACAATTTTTCGAATGACCCTCAATTAATGTTTGTCAGACGTGTCGTGAATGTCCGTTTTTTGCGGCCGTTTACGCTCTGCTTACGCAAGGGATAAAGACGTGATATATGTATGTATGTGAGATTCAGAATCTCAGTAACAATATTAATATAATTAATTAAACAATCTGCTGTTTAGGATACAAATCTCGTTCTCTGCAAACATTTGCTGTGTAACTTCAGAACGGGTAATCTATTTATTGTCTAATTAAATTCTAATTAAATATTATTATGGTAAGTTCTAATCGTAGAACTAAAAAACATTTCCAAATGAACATAGGTCCTCCAGATATGCCCAAATAGTGATAGCAGAAGTTTTGTTTCAATGAAATAAAAATTACTTGAATTTTTTCAAATTATTAAATAAATGAAAATAAGAAATTGAAAAATGTCAGCGCCCGCCGGGACTTGAATGCGAAAAAAACCATAGTTTTTTTTATTTTTATTAATGATGGGTTTGCTCTTGACTCTAGTCTAGGTCATAGGACAGAGACAGAGTCTAAGATGGAGCGAGCTCACCCAGAAGAAGCCTGTTCACTCTTACTTTGAAGACATTAGGGTTGTATGCGTTTGGAAACACAGACGCAGGTAGTGAGTTCCACTCGTGGTTCCACTCTTTAGCAGTGCGCATTATAAATGATGACTGGAAGCGCTTAGTCCGAATTGGTGGAATGGCAACCAGGTACGGATGGTATCCGGCGGTGCGTCTGGATGTCCGATGGTAGAAGGGAGCTGGTGTACATAGTACATTTATTAAACAGTCCATGAAGCTAAAGAACTTTTCCCGACAAATAGATGTCGAAATATGAAAAAGTAATGTTGACGTCCCATACAAAGATACTTGTTTTTCATATTTCATCCTATGTACCTTGGGAAAGCTTATTCAGTTTCGAGAGTAAAACTCACTCTTATAAAATTTGCACTGAATTTAATAGTACTTAATATAGAATTTAAAATCAATTTATATAGGATGAAACAAAATTCTTCAAATATCCATGAAACCTTACAACATTTTAAGGAAAACAGTTTATGAAAAGCCCTTATTATTTAATTGGATCTCCTAAATAAATTGAACCTTAAAATTTTTGTTTGGGTGATCCAATTATTATTCAAATTTCGATCCATGTTCCTAGGGAAAAGTTGTTCAGTGTCATGGACTGTTTCATCCTTCAAATTGATTTCATTCAAACAAGTAGATACGGTTTGTTTTGACGGCTGGAGTCTGTTATTTTAGCCCTGGGGCTTGAAATCTACACCTGACTATTAAATAAGGACTCCTTTTATCATTATGTGGGTTTATCTAGGCGCAATTTGAGATCTTATATAGCGTGAAATTTTACTAGTGACCGATAGTGAAAATTCGAGACCAGCCGGTGATAAGAAACAACTTTCCCTAAGGAACACAGGCCGAAAAAAAAACAGACCTCCCACACAGAATTGCCGATCAGCTGATTTGAGTTTGTATGGAAACTCAAAATATTCTTGTCATATTTCTGCTCATTCAGGAAAGTTGTTCCATAACACCCACAGATGAATAAGATAATGTACTATTACGCCAGCCCGTGTTGAGATTTTGCTTTAGGTTAATAGTCAAACTCACCCTATCTTTTTTCAGGGTTACCGATTTGCTCTGTTTTTGTTGGATACTAAATCCATAACATACCTACTTCTGAGTAAGTACTTGTTAAAATAGCACAATTTATGATTCTCAAACGAAATGTATTTACTTTTAAATTGTTTTATTACTTTTAAGTAAAGCAAAATTTATTTAACAGTTTTTTTTCAGCCCGCTTATTACAGCATGTAGTCCATTAGAGTAAACATTAATTTGTTTTATAATGAGCAAACAGAATATTTTGTAGTACAATACAAGGACAGACTGTTGTTTTTTCGTTGCTAAATAAATTGCTGGTTTTGTTAATATGACTCCAAAAAGAAGGTTATCTTTTTGACCCGTTTGTATAAACATTTACAGAATCTTTATTTGTAAGTTATGCAACTGTCATAATAATAGGGATCATTAGAATGCGAGTGTCTGTTTATCACAGGAGTTTGATAATAGTTTGACACGAGCATTCTAATGCCTTATGATATTGCATACATTATCTTTATCTTCACTTTACAAAAAAACTCCTTATACTTATCCAAACGTCCACACTGGCGATTGGAAGGTCCATTACAACTTCAAATTCAATACGAGAACGTAATATGGCTTGATATAAATTTTTGAACATTCTATGCTTCAGCAGTTGTTCAGATGTTGAGTCAGCAACTGTACAACAACTTAACTAAACAAAATCTGAACAAGAACTGAACATCACCTAAACATTATCTGCACAACAAATTAACAACATCTGAACAACTTCGGACGTTTATGAATCTTGTCTTTGCGTATCACATGTACTTGACTGATTTCGATGTTTCTTTATCGTAGGATTAGAATTTATCCCACGCATATAATTTTAACCATAATTCGGTTATTAGTTTTCGAAATACTACCCTATGTATGATGATAATGGTGTTATGTATGTATAAATCGCAATTAATTTAAATCAAAATCTGATCAGTAGTTTTCGTAATACCAGGGGCTTATTCTGCTATTCGTAAAGCGTCTCATAGTTGTGTTTCAATAGCGTGTCAGTTAGTAGGCAGGAGAGTTTTGGCCGTTTCCTATTCCACTAACCCGTGTGATGCCGGCTTAGAAAAGCACCACCCCATTTCTTACCCATTGTTGTCGTAAGAGGCGACAAAGGGACTCAAGGATTAGATGTGTTTTACAATTTTAGGCGTTGGGCATCAGCAACAACCAACAACCTGTCACTATAGTGATACACAGTTATCTTACTGACCCTCAAACTTTTGTCAGACGTGGTGTTAATAGCCGGCCATTAACGCTCTGCCTATCCTGTAAGGGATATAGGCGTGCTTTATGTATATATGTATGTATTCCACTAACAGTCTGAAGTATAGAAATTCACAATAGCAATAGAGTGACAGTTGACTGTCGGTGGTATTACAATGGCAAAAAATAAGAGAACCGGCGGGCTCTCGTATGGAGACTACATCAATGCTTATCGAGAAAACTACCGGCACGTACCGCTTTGCATCTCCCAAAATTCAGTTCGTATACTATTTTTGGTACGAAGAACCATGAGTAACCATGAAGGCAAGAAATAAACTTTTCTCAATATAGGATATTCTTGAATACCAAATTTTAAAACACTTCCCGTGTTGGGTGTATAAATTTTGACGACTTGCTAAATTTTCAAGCGCGGGCAGGATAGCCCAGATTTGCAAGTTTAGAAAAACTGTATACCTATCACGGGAAGTGTTTTAAAATTTGGTACCTATTCAATTTATCGCAGGTTTTCATCGCTGCTACATTCTTGCAAAGATAGAATTAGTCGCCGGGTATTACTTGCAAAACTAACCTGGTAGATGGAGCCGTCCCACGCGTTACTGGCATTAAATGCACATGCAAAAAAGTCATATAATTATCACTTATTAGGTCATGATCCATCATTGTAAAACAAAGAAATTCGTATATAACACAATTTTGTATTGTCCTCATAGAAAACCGTCTCGGGCGGGAAAATATATATTTGTAAAGTAAAATAATAGTCTAAATTACCTATTGCTTTGTTTTTCACATTGGTAACTAAAATGCTGGATTTATTTTGGTGCTATAAACATACACAAATTTGTTACATTTCTTACTAAGACATTTGTTTGTCTATCTGTCTGTTCGTTTTGCTAAATGCATTTTTTAACTTCTATCTTTATCTATCTGTATTGTAATGCGTGTTTCTTTTGTACACTGTGACTTTGACTGATGGTTTTCAAACGTAATTTTTTCTACTCGTATGACGGATTGTCAATCAGTGCTGGTAAAGGTATGTTACCCTTGGGACATCCTGTATTGCACAGTTCCGGGTTGATAAAAGTCAAACTGAATGTTTTTTTTATTTTTATTTAAAGTACGAAAGCAAATAATTTTATTTAAAGTACGAAACTGGGAAATAAATATATGGTTCTCCCACTTGTCGTCTGCCGTTGCGTATTTTTAACGCACCGTAACACATGCGTCTGTAAAACGACTTGACATATGATACATATCACGTATACTATGGCATACTGTAATGCCAACGATTTGACCATGGTTTTTAACAGACGCATTCAGTCTGTGGGATTTGTTACGTTTGACAGGTCGTTCCGACGCATCTTCTGCTGCGGCGACGTGAGGTCCGAAATTAACGCTTACCTTCAGCGTACAAACAATGTTTATATTGATCACAATAAAAAATCATTCTTTGAAAACGTGCGAAACTAACCCGGTAGATGGAGCCTTGCCACGCGTTTCTGGCATTAAAATACACTTGCAAAATTGGCGGGCAAGGAGCGAGCTGCGGTAGACCAGATGGAAGAGGCGTCGCCACTAGTAATGCGAAAGTCGCAGGTTCAAATCCTGCCCGCGCTTGACAATTTTGCAAGTTTTTCAGAAGTATACCTAACACGGAAAGTGTTTTAAAATTTGGTATTCAAAAAAATATGTCTTGCGGTGCTGTCACCTCTGGAAGTTTCCGATTCTACTGTCAGCAGTAGACGATCAAATCTCTATCCTCCTTTCAAAGATCTTGAACTGCGATTTGCCAGCTGAGGCCTGGTCGCAAGCTTCGCTACCAGTTCGATTTGGAGGTATTGGGATCCGCAAGGTGACCTCTGTCTCACTCCCTGCCTACCTGTCATCCGCATACAGCTGCCACCAACTCTTTCACAAAATCGTCGGTTCCACCCTAGGGGCTGCTGAGATTGTCCATCTTTCGGAAGCTGTTGACACATGGAAATCCCTCTGCTGCCGCGACCCTCCCGATGCCATGCACCTTCAGAGACGGTGGGATGAGCCTCTTTGTCAGAAAACCCAAGTGGACCTCATGAATGCGTGCTCATGCCCTGTACAGCGCGCCCGTCTCCTGGCTGCCTTCGAGAGAGAGTCCGGCCTCTGGCTAAATGCCGTACCCTCAGAAAATACCGGCACATTACTCGACAGCTGCACCCTCTCTCTCGCTGTTGCCCTCCGGTTAGGCCTTAAAACAGTTCACCCTCACCAATGCAGATGCGGTGCGCCCGTGACTGGATATGGCCACCACGGGCTGACTTGCTGCATGAGCGCCGGCCGCATTCCACGCCACGCAGCCCTTAATGACATCCTACGTCGAGCCCTTGCCTCAGCGAACGTTCCGGCAAAACTAGAACCAAACGGTATCGTTCGTTCTGACGGCAAGAGGCCCGATGGGGTAACGCTCATCCCATGGCAAAGAGGCATATGTATGGTGTGGGATGTCACGTGCGTAGACACACTTGCGCCCTCACATATACACGCCACATGCGCCCGTGCAAAGTGTCGCAGCTGCAGGTGCCGAAGCCGCGAAAGCGCGAAAGTACGAGGAGATTTGCGGAAGCCTCGTTTTCTTTCTCGTGGGCTTTGAGACGATGGGGACTTGGGGCCCCTCCGCAAAGAAAGTTATTTACGAGGTGTCAGCGCGCCTCAATGAGACTACCGGGGACCGGAGAGCTGGCAGCTTCTTTGGCCAGCGTTCAAGTTTGGCCATTCAGAGAGGAAACGTTGCCAGCTTACTGGGGACCATGTCTGATGGGGGCGCACTGGAGGACCTTTTCATAGTTTAGTTTTAGGTAATTTTTTTCTGTAAATATTTAAATTGTGTTATTTTTATGTTCTTATACCTTATACAATAAAATCATCAATAAAGTAAAAAAACATTAATTAATCTTTCTATTGTTCCAGAACTTCCAAACCATGAGCTAGCACCACCACCACCCCGATGAGCCAGCATCAGGTCCGCGCGCGGCGTCGGCCGGGCGGTTGACACGCGGCAACATGTCACGGCGCAAACGTCGCGACAAACGTGTCGTGGATTATTTGCGCGCATTCATTGCGTTCCTGTTCAGCAACGTCGGCATTGTCGTGTTGGTAGTCGCCTACACTATAGCTGGTGAGATCGTCTTAGATAGTTTATAAAGATCCTATGTTTTATGTAGGTTTATTGTGGTTGACAACATGTCACATCGCAAGTTATTCCTTATCACCAGTCTGTCTTGAGATTTCGCTATTGGTCACTATATAGTAAAATTTCATCCTATATAATTTGTAAAATCTGCATTGGGATTCCGATAAAAAGAAGAAGCATGTATTAGATTATTAACGCGCATTCATATATACATACATACATAAATCACACCTATATCCTTTGCGGGGTAGGCAGAGCGTTAACGGCCGTAAAACGCGCATTCATAGCTTTTTTATTTAACAACGTCGGTGTTGTAGATTTGGTTGTGTCGTATACTATTAGCAGGTGAGATACCTTAGACAGTTTATAGAGGATATAATAGATATATAGCGTGAAATTTTACTTGTGACCGATTGCGCAATCTCAAGACGTGCTAGTGATAAAGAATAACTTTTCCCCAAGGAACATGGGTTTTTAATATAACAAATTAATATATTTTGAGTTTCCATTGTCAGTCGTCCGGCGAACGCGCTTGCGACCGTTTGTGTTTACATGTCGTTTGTATAGAGGTATCTAAACAATGCCTTCTAATGTGGTTAAGTGTGCGCACTGCAATATTGTGATCAATGAGCTTCTTGCTTTTGTGAATAACAAGATCTCAGTCATGGATGACGAAAGTATCAGCAGGATCTGTTTGAGTGCTTTCTCAGAAAGTGATATCGTCACGGCGAAAAATATGTTGTTTGATTCTATGGCGACTTCAAAACGCAAGATTAACCGCAAGAGACAAGGAAAGGAGCTAAGAGACATTGATGACATTATTTGTGCTTTAAGAGACACCGATTCTGAGGAGATTCCCGTGTTTGTAGCCCGTGACCTAGAAAAATTACCGCCTGTTTTATTTGACCATGTTGACGTCACTAGACTCTTAAAAGATATAGTCAAGCTGCAACAGGATATTAAAATGATAACAAAAGACTATGCAACTGTAAAACAGGTGGATGCACTAAAGTGTGAGGTCGAAACACTAAAGCATACATCGTTAGTTAACGACTACGGGCGTAATGTAAACATGCGACGCGGTGCTTGTCTAATAAACAGTTTCGAATGCCACAGTAGTGGTCCAATGGGTTTGCCCCCGGGAGGAAATTTTGATGCGACTATCCAACACTCGGATGTAAATTGTGCCTCATCACCAAAACAAACCTACCGAGATATTGGACAGAAACTTGCCACAGAGGGTACTCAGAGAACTCGATCATTGTCGCCGCTACTTGGAAATAACGCTCAGCACGAATCAGCTGGGGTGACTCACGACGCTTCACAGCTAAGCGAGAACGAGAACGCTGATAAATGTAGCGTGCCGCAACCGCCCGTCGCGACTGCGTCGATGCCTACTGTGAATGCTGCCGGGAACCGGTCGGACGACCACGTGATACACACAGCCGCCCCGAGTGGTGGGCAAAGTGCACTGACTACGTCACGATCTATGTCTCAGAAACCACCACCGTCGCCAGCTGCGAATTCCCCAATGCCTACTAGGGCCACTATGAGCCATAGCGAAAATATGTCGACCAAGTCAAAATCTGCGGCTGAAATTGCTAAAGAAGGCAATTGGAAACCCCAGACCAAGAGTGATGAATGGATTCGAGTAGAGAGGAAAAAGCTGCGTAATCGTTTTGTAGGAAACAGAGGTAAAGCTTGTTTAGAGCCCGGGAACAATTTTAAGGCGGCTGAAACTAAAGTTCCAGTATATTTTATAATGTGGCGAAGGGGGTGTCCGTGTGTGATATCACTGACTATATTAAGAAAAAGGCGGACATAGAAGTTAATGTAGATAAGATGAATATGAAAATTACAAAGGGCTATGAATCGTTTAAGGTATTCGTGCCCAAGTGTTTGCTGCCAACATTTATGTCGGAAAATTTTTGGCCGAAAGGAGTAGCCTATCGTCGATTTATTAACTTTAAATACCGTGATAATGGAAATGCCGTCAAGGCAACTGGGACAAATCAAAACAAATCTTAATGGATAGTACAACCAAACTTGTAAGCTTTAACTGCAAAAATGTCGTGACGTCGGTGGACTGCGTGCGAAGACTATGCCAGGCTGCAGACGTGGTTGCATTGCAGGAAACCTGGTTACTGCCGCATGATATCGGCTACCTGGGGAATATTGATAATGCCTTCGCGTTTACTGGAACCTCTGCGGTGGACACGTCAGCCGGCGTGTTGAGGGGGAGGAGCTACGGTGGAGTAGCATTACTCTGGAGGAAAAGTAAGCTTCCCTTGGTCTCCGTAGTGAAGTGTGTAAGTGATCGCCTAGCTGCGATCAAGGTTGAACTTAGTGATCGTCATATTATGATTTTCTCAGTATACATGCCTACGGACTGTGCTAAAAACTTGGTTGAATTTACTGAATGTCTCGGAGAGATGGCGGCTATTATTGAGAGTCATAACGTGGACTCAGTGTATATGTTAGGAGACTTCAACGCACACCCAGGCACGCTGTTTTCGACTGAACTTCTATCATTCTGCTCGGAGCAATTGTGGTCGTGCGTGGATATGGAACTGTTACCGTCTGACTGTCACACATTTGTGAGTGACGCTCACGGAAGCCTACGTTGGTTGGATCACTGTCTAGTTACGAGCGCTGCGCGCGCCTCCGTCGTCTCGAGTTCTGTACTCTATGACATCTACTGGTCTGATCATTACCCCTTACTTATAGAGTGTAACTTTGACGTGTTAAAGCCAAAGATTATCTTACTGAATAAAAATGTAAATGAGATAATTTGGGGAGAACGTGATAAAAATCAAATATTGTCTTATCATGAGCAATGTCACTTGAGACTTAGAGAAATTGATTTTCCGTCAGAATTAACAGACTGTAGTGATGGTATGTGTAGTAACAATGACCATAGAATTTTGCTAGATAATATGTTTGACAAAGTTGTGTGTATTTTATCTGAAGCTGCAATTAGTAGTAGTAAGTCTAGGAGAAAGAAAAACGGAGAATACCTACCCGGGTGGAACAAGTACGTTCGCGATGCTCACTGCAGGGCTCGGCTTTATTTTGAAGTTTGGACGCTTTATGGGAGACCTCTATCTGGAGATGTTCATGATGAAATGTGCGAGACAAGACGGATATTTAAATCTAAATTAAAGTGGTGTCAGAATAATCAGCAAAAAATCAAAATGAATATAATTGCTGAACTCCACTCTAAGAAGAAATTTAGTCAATTTTGGAAAAGGACAAATAGTATGAATCCAAGGCCGAGCCTTCCAGTCAGCGTGGCGGGAGTACATGAGCCCCAGGACATTGCAAACCGGTTTCTGAAACATTTTAAGGTGGAACCTCCATTAGCAGAACAGCGGCAGATGTCCGATGCTGAGTCCTGCAACTCTGCGCGTAATGTTAAGTTTACCGCAAATGAGGTAGCGGCGGTGATTAAGAGCATGGTGAGAGGCAAGTCCCCAGGACATGACAGCCTCAGCATCGAGCATCTGCAGCATGCTGGAGTCCACTTACCAAGGGTATTGTCTATGTTTTTTAATCTGTGTCTGGGTCATTCTTACCTACCCGAGAATTTAATGCGTACTATAGTCGTACCTATTATAAAAAACAAGACTGGTGACTCATCAGATGTGAACAATTATAGACCAATCTCTCTGGCGACAGTCATTGCTAAGGTGCTGGATAGTTTGCTTGGTCGGCATTTAGATAAGCACATCTCGCTTAACGATGCTCAGTTCGGTTTTAGGCCAGGTCTTTCTACCGAGAGTGCGATCCTGTGCCTCAAGCAGACTGTTCAGTATTACACAGCGAGGAGAACGCCTGTCTACGCTTGTTATCTAGACTTGTCAAAAGCGTTCGATCTAGTAACCTATGAGAAGCTGTGGAAAAAAATGAGACATGATACTGACCTACCTGCGGAAGTTATATCACTTTTTCAGTATTGGTATAACAACCAGAAAAACAACGTGAGATGGGCAGGTTCTCTATCAGAGGAATATAGGTTGGAATGCGGGGTGAGGCAGGGGGGGTTGACCTCTCCTTCGCTTTTCAACCTCTACATGAACCAGCTGATTGATGACCTTAGCAGCACTGGTATCGGCTGCCACATAGACGGTGTCTGTGTAAATAACATCAGTTACGCAGACGATATGGTGCTGCTGAGCCCATCAATCGGTGCAATGAAGAGGCTGCTTGCTATCTGTGAGTCCTATGCTGTGGCGCAGGGGCTCAAATACAACGTCTCAAAAAGTGAATTCATGGTATTCAAACCTGATAATATAAGATACACTACCGTACCAAAATTTATGCTCTGTGGTACTCAATTAAAACAGGTTGAGCGTTTCAAATATTTGGGCCACTGGGTCACGGAGGACATGAAGGATTCTGTGGACATAGAGAGGGAGCGCAGGGCGCTGTCTGTTCGCTGCAACATGTTGGCCCGCAGATTTGCACGATGTAGTAAGGCGGTTAAAATTACCCTATTTAGAGCGTTCTGCCAATCCTTTTACACGTGTAGTTTGTGGGTTAACTATACGCAGAGAACATACAGCGACCTGCGCATACAATACAACAACGCTTTCAGGGTGCTGATGAGGTTGCCGCGTTGGTGTAGCGCCTCCGCCATGTTCGCGGAGGCCCAAGTAGATGGGTTTGCGGCTGTTATGCGCAAACGCTGTGCATCAATCCTTAGCCGCGTGCGTGGTAGCTCTAACAGCATCCTGAGAGTGTTGGCGGACCGCTGGGACTCGCCGATGTTGGCACGCTGGATACGGCTGCACGCACTCGTGTGAGTGGCCCACCATCGGATAGTCTCACTGCGGTCGTAGTTATTAGATTTAGTCTTAGTTACAGATTATTATTATTATTATTATTATCTACTAACATGTAGTTATAAGTTTTTAATTGTTTATAACCTAACCTTATGGACCTAATGTTGTCTGAAATAAAGATTTTATTATTATTATATTATTATTGTACTCTTAATTCAAATCAGCTGATCGGTAATTTTGTATGGGAGGTCCAATATTTGTTACGTATTTCGACCTATGTTCCTTGGGGAAAGTCATTCCTTATGACCAAACCTTTTTGAGTTTTCGTTATCGATCACAAGTAAATTTTAGTGTGATGCCGGCATAGAATAGCATCACCCCATTTCTTCCCCAAGGAGTCGTAAAAGGCGACTAAGGGACTTAAGGGTGTGTATTACCCTTAACCAAAAAAATGACTAACAACCTGTCACTGTGGCGTAAATGTCTGTTTTTGCGGCGTGATAAATAATAGACGTGATATGTGTATGAATGTTGTGTTCGCCTGTTATTGGTGCTCATAACAGAATGTATCTTATGATATTGTTTATTATTTAAGTGATGTAATATGTGTACTGTTGGCGATCATAATAAAGAAAAAAAATGTGGAAGTACAAATTTTAAACGAGAAGAAATAAATGTCCTTTTATTATTCATCATTGAATAATTAAAACTAGATCGCATTATTTCAATAATTGGAATATCAAAGCCTTAAACAAGTCAGTTTTCCTTTTGGGGAACGATTCGAAAGGCGGGATTGTTAATAATTAATTTTAATTAGCCGTTTTGAAATGCTGAACAAATGGAGAACTTAGAGCTAAAAATAAATGTTTACAAATAGCAACAAACAAAAAATTGAAGCGTAATTCTTTTTATTCTCTTTCTCTTTTCGTCCAACGACACGATGAACCCTGGTGTCAGACTTATTCAAACGCCTACTACTAGTAGTAGGCCTCTGACATGGTTGTGTAACGACCGCCGTCTAAGTAATCATATACAGCACCCGGGACCGACAGCTTAACGTGCCCTCCGAAGCACGGAACCATTTCTTTTTCGGACAATCAGGTGGTTCACCCTGCAATGTCCTTACCAGACCGGAAACAAAATCACAAAGTGATAAATATCAACTTTGTGAGCGTTCCATCGAGAATCGAACCCGGAACTTTTGCGTCGCAGGCAGTCAAAATACCACTGCGCCACATCGGCCGTCAAAAATGTATTTTCATTGGAAAAAACATAAAAATTTAAATTTTAATGAAGCGTATTATTATAGGTACTGTTTAAATCAGTTAGATTTGATGACTACTTTGCGTTTTTTTTTTATTAATGATGGGTTTGCTCTTGACTCTAGTCTAGGTCTTAGGACAGAGACAGAGTCTAAGATGGAGCGAGCTCACCCAGAAGAAGCCTGTTAAGGCACTGGCACTCCCACACACTGACGGAACGCAGCAAGCTACTTGGC
This sequence comes from Tuta absoluta, assembly GCA_027580185.1. Lineage (NCBI taxonomy): Eukaryota > Metazoa > Arthropoda > Insecta > Lepidoptera > Gelechiidae > Tuta > Tuta absoluta. Next base: position 7,975,071 of record JAQAHW010000026.1, read on the forward strand.
GCCAGACTTCGGTGGGATGGTGGTCGCGAGCCAGGCGGCCCCTTACGGAGCCTTCCACAGCGCACGTGGGATCGTTCAGCCGGACTTATCAACAGGCAAGCCTGTGTTGCCGTTGCCCGGGCTCCACCGCTAGGAGGTAGATCCCATACCACCTCACAAACACACAATTGTAACTACAATTGAGAAAAAGAAAAAGAAATTTGTTTTAAACTTGAAACTATGTACCATAATGATGTATCACTCAGACTTAAAAGTAAGTGATTTATATTCTTCAGTTTACTATTTGACGTTCGCCAACCTCAAAAACAATGTTTACTTCAAATAATCTGATTGAATTAATCCCAACGTTACAGATATAAATTATTTTATGATTTTTATTTTTTTTAAATAATAAATCTGCTTTATGTCTTGTGATAAAAATGCCATAAACTTACGTCACCTTTATATGGCTTCACTTTGTTGGTCGTTATGCTCGATCTGCCTCAGTTCTAAAGTCTGGATCTGTGAAAGTTGAAAAAATAACATAAATAATAATAAAATGAATTTTGCTTCCGTTGAAACTTTTGCTACATTTGGCTTCACTTTGTTGGCTCCAAACTCTGTCTGCCTCAATTCCTTGGTCTGAGATATGGAATAGTCAAGGAAATGTCTTCTGCTTCAATAAGGCCTTTTGTTATATTTGGCTTCATTTTGTTGGTTAACAAGCTGTCTGCCTCAATACCTTGGTCTGAGATATGGTATAGTCAAGGAAATGCCTTCTGGTTCCGTTGGAACTTTTGTTATATTTGGCTTCATATTGTTGGTTTAAAAGCTCTGTCTGCCTTAATTCCTTGGTCTGAGATATGGTATAGTCAAGGAAACGCGTTCTTCTTCCATTAGGCCTTTTGCTCTCAATGAAAGAGTTAAATTAACATGGGTTTAAGTTAATCGTTCAGTTTTCATTTGCCTTTAGTCATAAAATATGTTTTCTATAATATGTGAAAGCTTGTCATTGGCATTTGTAGGTACTTGTATTGGCACAGGAAGTAACAAAAAAGGGTCTTCTTCCTTTCTTTTCTTTTCGTGTGGGAACGACTCGATGAACTCTGGTACCAGAGTTTTCCAACCGTCTACTACTGCTAGTCGTCTGACATGGTTGTGTGATAACCACCATCTAAATAATCATAGAAAGCAACCGAGACCGACGGCTTAACATACCCTCCGAAGCATGGAATCATCCTTCTTACTGACAATTTATTTATTTATTTTTATTTATTTAACTTTATGCACAAAAATGTACACGGGCGGACTTAACGCCAAAGGCGTTATCTCCCAGTCTACCTTAGGGCATGTGGAAAGGGTCAAAGCAGGTGTATTAAACAAAAAAAAATAAAGAAAGGCTTGAATAACAATCAGGTGGTTCAGCCTGCAATGTCCTAACCCGACTGAAAAAAAAACACAAAGTGATAATATCAACTTTCTTAGTGTCCCACCGGGATTCAAACCCGGAACCTTTGCGTCGCAGCAGTCGCACTACCACTGCCCCACAAGGGTATAACACGCCAAAAGAAGGTCAAGGTACTGATCAAACTGACGTTCCTCATGAACGTTAAACGGCTTGACAGACGCATCCGTTACGCACAGTAGCCGTATTTGTATCAGAACAAGATCACATACATACATACATAAATCACGCCTATATCCCTTACGGGGCAGGCAGAGCGTTAAACGGATATTAACACCACGTCTGCAAAAGCTTGAGGGTCAATCAGATAACTGTGTATCACTATAGTGACAGGTTGTCAGCCCATCGCCTAAAATTGCAATACACATCCCTCGAGTCCCTAAGTCGGGTCTTACGACACCCATGGCTAAATGGGGTGATGTTATTCTAAGCCGGCATCACACGGCTTCGAACAAGATCGGAATTCCATTTTCTTTTCGCCTGACAGACGCATACGGGTCTAAAACTACGCAGCGACGGACCACCAATGGGAGAACCGCTTTAAAGTAGATAATAATAATAATAATGAAAATAAAAATGAAATAACTTTATTCAATGTAGGATAGCATATCACTTATTGACGTCATGATCGGTCATTGTAAAAAAAAGAAATTTGCATAACGCAATTTTCTTCTTTTTATAACAATTTTGTATTGTCCTAATAGAAAACCGGCTCGGGCGGGATAAAAAAAATAAAAATAAAAATAAAGGCACTGCCTCGTAGCTGGCTGGCTGGGCGGGGGTTAATTACACAGCACGTAACTTTACGCCACCACAATTTGTAAACGACATTTGTTTAAAATTTTAATAATAAAAATCATTTATTGCCTTTAACAATTCAGCTTAAACTAACAATACGAAATAACACAATAGAACTAGCCTTGCTTTATGTTCATGGTTCCACTTCACTGGGTAACAGGCTTTTAGGGTTCCTCTTTGTGGGCCCAATCGCCTTTTCGATCCACAGAATTAGGATGACAAAAACTCACATCAAAGGTCAAATTCCGTAAAGTTATATTTGCTTTGATGGCGTTGAACTCAATTCTGACAGACTCTGGAAAGCTTAATTTAAGTTGAAGTATTGGAGTGGAAGCTTATTAATTTGTAATTGTTTATGAATACATGAACATATATAATGAATAAATAATATAATATGAATATAGTATATTATTATAATATAAGCTAGATTTTTGCGCTACTTTTCCCGTGGTACTAGTAGTTTTCCCGCGGTAAATAGTAAACTATGTGTTATTCTGGGTAATACTCTACCATTTTTCCAAATTTCATCCAAATCGGTCAAACTGTTTGATCGTGAAGAGGTAACAAACATACATATATATATATATACACACACACACACGTACACAAACTCTCAGATTTATAATTATTAGTACGAATAATAATTATTTTAGAAAATTATTGCTATAACCCATCGCCTGAAATTGCAATACACGTGGTACCCTCGAGTTGCTTAGTCAACTCTTTTGACACACACGGAAAAGAAATAGTAAGTAAGTTGTACACGTCAACTGCCTTACTTGATGCCTTCTCACTACCCTAGGTCTGCAGTAAGAGATTTCTTCTTAGAAATATCTGACCTGTTGTGTATTGTTCTATATGTTTTATCCTTTGTGTTATGTACAATAAATTGTTAAATAATACATAGGGTGATCTTATTCTAAGCTAGCATCACACGGCAATCTAATATGTATTATCCATTTCTTTTATGCCGTGTGATGCCGGCTTAGAATAGCATCACCCCATTTCTTTCCCGTGGGAGTCGTAAGAGGCGACTAAGGGACTGGAGGGTGTGTATTGCAATTTTAGGCGATGGGCTGACAACCTGTCACTATAGCGATACACAATTTTCCGAATGACCCTCAAATACATATATGTCAGACGTGGCGTATATGTCCGTTTATGCGGCTATTTACGCTCTGCCTACCCCGCAAGGGATAATAGGCGTGATATGTGTATGTATGTATGTATTTCTTTAATTACTTTTTTATTTAGGTAAGTTAATATTAAATAAGCACTTCAATTTGTTGCTTTTTGTTTTAAACTAAGAAATTTAGAATCGAGTCCATTATAATCGCGATCCCATCCAATTTGTATCTTCTGTTTCTGCGTAATTTAACTTTAAAAATTGGTTTATCAAAGACTTGTCCCGGTTGATCGTGATCGTGAATTATTTCCACTGTTCCATTATAATTCGTTTGATCGCATAATTTGTTGGTGACAACTGTACGGACTAATAGAAGCGTTATTTTAGGAACATACGAAACTTTTTTAATTTGTTTGGAGGTTATTTCGAAAGTAGATTTAATAATTTTTGTGAATATGTTTCGGTTAGGACATTGCAAGTAGGAATACCTGATTGTCTGTTAGAAAGATTGTTCAGTGCTTCGGAGGGCACGTTAAGCCGTCAGTCCCGGTCTCTCTCTCTCTCTTTTCGTATGGGACACCGAGTCATCCAACGACCCGCTAAATCCTGGTGTCAGAGTTTTTCAACCGCCTACTACCACTAGTAGGCCTCTGACATGGTTGTGTTACGACCGCCGTCTAAGTAATCATAGATAGCAACCAGGACCAACGGCTTAACGTGCCTTCCGAAGCACGGAACCATTTCTTTTCGGACAATCAGTTGGTTCACCCTGCAATGTCCTAACCAGACCGGGAACAAATTCACAAAGTGATAAATATCAACTCTGTGAGTGTCCCACCGAGAATCGAACCCGGAACCTTTGCGTAGCAGGCAGTCGCACTACCACTGCGCCACATCGGCCGTCAGGTCCCGGTTGCTGTCTATGATTACTTAGACAGTGGTCGATACATGTCAGAGTCATACTAGTAATAGTAGGCGGACGAAAAACTCTTGACATCAGGGTTCATTGGGTCGTTCGTGCACTTGGTGTACCACACGAAAACAAGTATAAGAAGTGCTTAACGATTTTCTTAATATGATCCATGATTTTTTTCAGGTGCATTCATATTCCAAGCTTTGGAGGGTGCGAGCGAGATGGACAGATTGAATCTGATGGACACAGAGAGGGACAGCACGGCTCAAACCCTTTGGCTGACCTTCCTCAATGCTAATAGGGTTGGAAACACCACACAGGAAATAAAATCTAGGTAAGAAAATACCCTCGCGTCGAAAAATGTCACAGTAGCGAAATGTCCCGATATCGCTAAAAGTCCCTGTAGCTAAATGTCCCTATAGCTAAAAGTCCCTGTAACTGAATGTCCTTCTCGCTAAATGTCCCTGTATCTGAATGTCACCCTCTCGCTTTATCTATCTAGTGGGAATATGGGTACCTACATGACGTCTCATAAGTCTTGCCTTACATGAGATTAGTTGCCACACGGTAAATAAATAAAATAAATATCCTGGACCATTCACACAGCGCCATCTAGCCCCAAACTAAGCAAAGCTTGAACAATAACTGATATTAAAACTTAAATACTTTTTACACACATCATCATCATATATCACACCTATAATCCCTTGCGGGATAGGCAGAGCGTAAGCAGCCGCAAAACGGACATTTACACCACGTCTAACAAATGTTTAAGGGGTCATTCGGAAAATTGTGTATCGCTATAGTGACAGGTTGTCACCCCATCGCCTAAAATTGCAATACACACCCTCGAGGCCCTTAGTCGCCTCTTACGACTCCCACGGGAAAGAAATGGGGTGATGCTATTGTAAAACTTCATCACACGGTATTCTAAGCCGGCATCACACGGCAAATACTTTTTTGTTGTAAATAAATACATACCTATACATGAAAAACATCAGAGTAAAGATTATTTTTGCTTCGAGTGCTAATTTTGAATCCTTCGGTAGAGATGTTTGAAATCACTTTGAAATTCACTCTCCATCCACTGGATAAAAAAACTACTCATGCTGGAGAGGTAAAAATAAATTTTCTTTAAACCTGATCACGAAAAACGTACAATCTTCATATTTGCTTCCGAAACACATTTTCCCTTACAATAAAAATTTATACCGTCAAATAAATACGGTGCAAGGTTCTGTATGGGCAATAATTTACCATACAAACGATCGAATATGAGCCGTTCATTATTTATGACCTAATCTCGATAGGACAAAAGGAATCGTATTCGCAAACACGAACGTCGTTTTAATACGGCCAACAGGGAGGGTTTATACACGATATTTTATGTTCGAAGCGTGTGAGGAGAAGATTAAAAATTACATTTTGTTTGTATTGATAGAAAATTTACAAAAGCAAATTAAATATCACGCCTTTATCCCTTGCATGGTAGGCAAAACGCCAGTGGTTGTAAAAATGTAACGTGTTCGTGATAATAGAAAATATGCAATTAGATAGCTTGCCAGCTATCGTGCAAGTTTTCGTGGTTATAAGACTCACTCAGGAATTATAAATCTGTTTATGATAGAAAGATTTTCTGTAACATTACATTAACATTACATTGACAGCCATATGAAAATGAAAATGAAAATTATATTACTTTATTCAATGTAGGATAGTATTATCACTTATTGACGTCATGATCGGTCATTGTAAAAAAAAGAAATTTGCCAAAAGCAATTTTCTTTTTTTTCATTACAATTTTGTATTGTCCTAATATAAATTAATTAATAGGACATATGCTTTCCCCTATTAGGGGGTATTGCCATAGTCACCACGATTGGGAAGCGGATTGGCGAGTGCAGTGCAAGATATTGTTTTCACAGGGAACCGCCCATTATTTGGATGAATTTATCCCCCAGTCACTTTTTACGACACCCACGGCTTGTATTGTATTTATTACATAAATATTACAATGTTAGAGGTTTATTATTAAATGAAAATAAGAAATTGAAAATATGTCAGCGCCCGCTGGGACTTGAACCCGGGACCGTGGAGTACCGTTCCACTGCTCTGCCAACTGAGCTACCGGCGCCCCGACGTAAGCTGACGAAATCTTAAACCTCTTGGTACTCGTCTCGAAGCGACGACAAGCGACATCTAGTATAAGTTATTTGAAACTAATACTATGGTCAGTCCACTTAAGAGTGAAATTCGAACCATGCGATGAAGCTTTTCTTATTTTAAAATGAAAAATAAAAATAAAACCATAGGTTTATTATTGACTATCTCGATATGTTTTTATGTTCTGTTACATCAGCATTAGTATTTTGTAATAAAGTACTTACATCAGATGTATTATTTAGTGCATAAAAACTTTCCCCGTTGACCTTATTATGAGAGTTGTTTGGCAAATAATGCTTGAATAGGAAAATACCATGTAATTTAATACAATATTTGCTTATATTATTTATATTCCTAGGGATTAAATCTTCTTTTGCTTAGATTTTTAGATTTTTATATGCCACTAGATTTCTGCCCATCGGTTTCACCTGCTGCCACTCCTTTTCCCGTGGTAAGAGTTGTTATATTCTACCTGTGTTCCAAATTTCATCCAAATCGGTCAAGTCGTTTGTGCGTGAAGAGGTAACAAACATATTACATACACACACACAAACTCTCAGATTTATAATATTAGTACGGATTTGACAAGTAATGTGGTTGCCCAAATTCAGTGAGTGGAGTAAGAGTAAAGTGAAAACATTTATAATATGCCTAAAAGAGAGTTATTTCTTTTCAAAAATATTTGCTGTAAATACATGATAAAGCTCATGAAAAACCTTATTCGTATATTTTATACTTAAAATATTTCCAACTAATATTTTTAAAACGTGTGTATCCAATATTTGTTCTCAAATATTTGACAATAAATTTTCCATTTGAATATTGAGATCGGATAATACAAGTTCAACATAATAAAAACTACAGTACTTTTTAGCCGAGTCGTTTTACTTACTTTGGAAAGTTCAGTCACCAAAGCGCTGCCGTATACTGCACCTTACGTAATTTCCTCCTCAATATTGTTTCAACATACCATAAAATAGATGGAAAAGTATGCCAAGAATATCCTAACTTATCTGGGTTATTAAAACAGGAGTAAAATTCCGCGGCTAAACTTTCCGAAGACACGGCTAATAACTTTTGGACCAACGTCTCGTTGTTCACGATTACGACGTCAAATAGACTTGTCAAGACTTACGACATAAAATGTACTATATTACATACATTACATTCTACAGCCACAACAGTCCACTGCTGGACATGGGCCTCCCCCTGTATTGCCATACTCGCCACGTTTTGCAAGCAAGATTGGCGAGCGCAGTGCAAGATATTGCTTTCACAGGGAACGCTGCTGGCATGATGAATGTATCCCTCAGTCGCTTTTTATGACACTCACGCGTTGTGTTGGAATGGTGATATTCTAAGCCGGCATCACACGGCAGTAATTCATAATAATCAGAAGAAAAACAGCTGTATTTTAGAGATTTTGAACAAGAAATAACCTTTAACAAGTTCAAATTGTTTCGTAAGTTCCTGAAATAACGCTTCTAATAATCCATACACTTGTCAAGTTGTCACAAACAAATTATGACATCCAAAGAAACATAATAAAACAAAAGGTCACACGCTGTCACCACTACCGCGCGAGTATTTCGGTCTGTGGAAACAGTAGAAATAATTCATGATTAATATCAACCAGGAAAAGTCTTTGAGAAATTCTTTAACCTGCCCATGAGCCGTGTGGTGCCGGCAGAGTAGAATAGCACCAGCCCATCTCTTCCCGTGGGGGTCGTAAAAAGCGACCGAGGGATAAATCCGACCCAAGCACAACGGCCCTGGAGAGGCCAACTCCACAATTAAACCCGGAACGGGGTCTCCGTCAGGCGCGTGTGACAGAGAACTACCGCGCAGCAGACTCCTGCAGCCGACCTGGCTCCGCACGTATCGACTAGTCGTTCCTGCGGATCCAGCCAGGAAGGCCGAGAGGGTGGCGCAGGTCCTGGGCAGCCCTGCGTTTTCCATAATTGCGTCCCAGGCAACGCAGTGTCTGCCTCAGACACTGTTTAAATCGTCTGTCACAGACGTGTGAGGCCAATGATGATGAACCTGCCCATTTAAGGAATCTTCTTAATGATGTCTTGAAATACCAATGTATAACTCCCTAAAATGGATAACTCACTGTGTTGCTGATACAATTGACTGCCCCGATGACGTAAGCGGATAGTACCCCTGCCTGCTACGCCAAGAGTCATAGGTACGATTCCCACAAGCACAAATATTTGTTAAATAAATTTTCATTTAAAGAACCTGTGTTTAGTCGGGGGTGTTTTCTATAAAACTTTTTTACAGGGTGTAAGGGACAGTCCTCCGAATACTTATAGGGTGCATGCAGACCATGAAACTGAACAACTTCCCATGAGAAGTCCCTTACACCCATTATTTTTTAAAGTTAGTAAAAATATCAACTTAGATAAATGATTGGTTCGAATCTTTCATCTAAGAATATCAGCTATCTAGTTCCCATAGTACAAATATTATTAGCCGTGTGTTGCCGGCTTAGAATTGCCTTGTGATGGCGGCTTAGAATAGCATCACCCCATTTATTTCACTTGGGAAACATAAGATGTGACTAAGGGACTCGAGGGTGTGTATTGCAAGTTTAGGTGATAGGCTGACAGCCTTTCACTATGGTGATATACAATTTTCCGAATGACACTCAAATATTTGTCAGACGTATTGTAAATGTCCGTTATTGCGGCCGTTTGCGCTCTGCCTACCCCGCAAGGGATTATAGGCGTGATATGTATGTATGTTGATCATGATCTCGCTCTTGTTTCAGTATAGACGAGGTCCTGCATTCCTACCAGAGGAAGGTGGTAGACGCCGTCAATCATCACGGATGGGACGGCAGCAGTTCCAACTTACAGTGGAGCTTTTCTTCAGCTTTCTTGTATTCTCTCACTGTCATCACTACCATTGGTATGTGCTACATCTTCATCAACATCTCCATTTTACAGTGGAGTTCCGCTTCAGCTTTCTTGTATTTCCTCACTGTCATCACTACCATTGGTATGTGCTACATCTTCATCAACATCTCCAATTTATAGTGAAGCTTCTCTTCAGCTTTCTTGTATTCCCTCACTGTCGTCACTACTATTGGTATGTGCTACATCTTCATTAGTTACAACTGTCTTGGCTTCTCCCCTTATTGGGGCATATTTTGCTTTTACTTCCCTACATTAACAGCTGCAACAGTCCACTGCTGGACATGGGCCTCACCTTATTGGGGGTTGTTGCCATGCTCACCACGTTCTCTTTTCGTGTGGGATACCGTGTCATCCAATGAACCGATGAACCCCGGTGTTAGAGTTTTTCAACCGCCTACTACCACTAGTAGGCCTCTGACATGGTTGGCTCACCACGTTAGCGAGCGTATTGCAAGATATCGCTTTTATAGGGAACCCTGCTGCCCATTCCCTGGATTTATTTATCCCTCAGTCGCTTTTCACGATTCCTCCGGTTTGTATTGGGGTGATGCTATCCTAAGCCGACTTGACACGACATAATCCCCTATTGGCCATATACCCCCAGCTTGGTGGATTGTTGGCAAGGTGTTGTTTCAATAGAAAACGTAGCTGCCTATTCCCTGAATTTATGCCTTTTTCGTCTCTTACGACAAAATGGGGTGATGCCATTCAAAGTCGGCATAACACTGTATGTAATAGATTATTACAACACCATGCTGGCTAGTAGCAACAGTTACTCCAACACAATATTTGAAAGATAGATCATATTTAAACATGAATTTGACATAGATTCTAAACGTTGATATGTATTTCATTGAAATAACCGTTGCTATTTATTTTCAAATGTATTATGTTATGTTATGTAAACTGTGACTTTAATAAATTATTTATTATATAAATAAATAAATTCTTATTTAGAAATAAATGTACCGAACTTTGAATGTTATTATTGTCACATACATGGATGATGTTTGTCTTCAGGTTACGGGCACCTGTCTCCTCGGACAAATTGGGGCAAAGTCGTGACCGTCTTCTACTCTCTTCTGGGGATGCCTCTGTTCCTGCTGTACCTTACTAATGTTGGTAAGAATTTCTTCCTTTTAGGTATATAAATTGTTCAACGTTGATCTGAAATCAAATTGGGGACGTGCTGAAGAAATGTGAGGTTAAGAATAGCCTAAACCAACGAGCGTGCACGAAGAGATTGATGAATGTGGGTGAGGCGAAAGAAGTACTCGAAATACTCGTAATGCAAGGATCGTAGTATGTGGAAGGAAGTAGTCTCTGCATATAACGTGATTTTGTATGTATGTAAAGCAGACCTCGACGCTAAGCGCGATGAGCTGAAAGACCTGCAGCCATTAACTACAATTATGTGAACGGCAAGCTCACTTGCCCGCATTGCGCACGAGACTTCTTAGCAAAAATTGGCTATAGTAGCCATCTCCGAGCGCATCAACGCCTCTTTGATTAGGAGTTGAAGTGGTCGCCATGGTCGAAATCGGTCGGAAAGATCATCATCATCATGTATTATGTGATTTGAATTTGAAGTTCAATATATTTTAACACTTGTCATATCTAAGTGTCGAACTCTCTTGCGGATATGGAATCCGACTCTCAAGTCAGTTTTTCGGGTTAACTGACAGTTCACAAACTCACTTTAGAATAGTTTTGAGAAAGTGACCCTTGAAAAGATGAATGTATTAATTATGTTTTCAGGAGAACTACTGGCGCGTTGGTGTAAATGGCTGTATGCTTTAATATGCCTTTGTAGAGGATGTCCAGGGTTTTCTAGAAGGAGAATAGTTAGACTTCGTAATCAGGTAAAAATCTATTTTACCTAATGGTACCGTAACGTACCCTCAATGTAGCCCCTCGCAATCTTCACATATAATTTTAACCTACTTAATTTCTTGGTTTATGCCTGCAAATTTTTTATATGAGAGCAAATTTATTATAAAAATAAATTTTGTTTACTACAGTGGTAAGCAAATTTTATTTTAATAGATATAGTACTTATATCAAAAATACATTTTAAGGCATTTAACGGTCTTAAACATTGCTTTAACATTAACGTTAACAGACACAGCAGTCCACTGCTGGACATTTGCCTCCCTCTATTGGATAGTATTGCCATACTCACCACGCTTGGCAGGCGGATTGGCAAGCGCAGTGCAAGATGTTGCATCTATAGGGAACGCTGCTGCCGAATCTCTGGATGATTATCCCTTAGTTGCTTTTTGCGACACCCACGAGTAGAATAAGGGTGATGGTATTCTAAGCCGGCACCACACGGCAATTAACCTCCCTTATTTATTTCTGTTTCAGTTAGAAATAAGCGACGCAGAAAGCATAGAACGGCCAGAGCACTGGACAATCCACCCTTACTTAGATTCTATTGACAGATCTAGCTACCGAAACCCAGACGTACGAAACCAAGACTTCAGAAACACATACGATGATTGCTCAAGTAGAAATCCTGATTACAGAAACTGGAATAGATACCAGGGGTACAGGAACCATGATAGGTATCCTGGCAAATTTCCACCAAGGGTGCCAGAAAGAGTGCCTTTAGAAGTTATTCCGGAAAGGCATGTGGAGAGGTTTCCTGTAAAAAGATACCAGGAGAGCAGACATTTGCAGCCAAATGGGCAGCAAAGGTAAGATGGTTTCCTTATTAAATTAACAATTACAGGGGCTCCTTAATTCTTTTAATCATCAAGATATTTACATTTGGTCATTCTGTTAAAATGACATTTGATCCGAAAGAAAAGTCGAATCAATTGCTCCAAAACTCCTCGGCAAAATGGCGGCGTATTATTAGAAAACAATTAAAAATGTACACAGTAGACCTTGGTGTACCTTGTCAGAAATCTAAGTCAAGGAAAATCATAATATTATTTAATAAATAACGAACATCGTTAAATCAATTTGTTAAGAATCTAGACAATAATTTTGATGAAGTATAGTTAGTAGTGAAACTCAGGCTCCATTTAATTGGTCTGAAATTTTAGCTCTATTCAGGATATTTTCGAAATAAGCGTATTGAAATTCTACTTACGTCTTCAATTTTATTATCAAGTATCACTCGTGATTAAGGTTTACGCGACTTGCTTGTTAATTATTTGGTAGATAGTTTAGCCCTCTACGTTTCAACTGGTAAAGATAGCTTTCTTCACGAAGGTCGACAGATCACATACGCCCGTCAGCTGTGAATGCTCTATAATGATGCTCAAATAATTGACAAGTAAGTCTCGTTAATCTACATTAGTTTTTCCATGATACAAAAGTGCTAATGAAACACGTTATGAGATACTTAGAAACTGTGTAATTATTGTAATAGTGATAGATGAGTCGCAGCTTAAAATGATTTTGCGTTTCTAGGCCGGATCCGGTTTGTGAGGAAAAGAGTTTAGGAAATCCTGTGATGAAATCACATAGAGAAACCAAATAGCTTACACGCCACGCCACATGCCACATTTATCTATCATAGTATCTGTCACTTGATGGCTGTCAAAAACCACAAATTCGTGCGGTCATTTGTTCCCCGGCTTATTTACTTTTCTAAACAGAATTATGTTGTCGGAAACATTTTCCCTATAAAAAAAACAGGTCATTATTTATTCTGATACAAAAGGGGATGAAAAATAACAAAAAATAGATCACAAAACATCCAACCCTTTTTTACATTTTTAAGGAAAACTACAGTTTGGGGTTACAGGAAGCGTTAATTCAATCTCGACTTCAGAACGGACGGGCTTCTAAAACCACATTTAAAGGCGACCACAATTCAGATATTATTTAATGTGTAAAATGTATTTATATAAATATTACACAACTGTAACGCAAAATGTTTAATGAATAAATTATTACGATTATGATTAGCGATACACAATATTCCGAATAACCCTCAAACATTTGTCAGACGTGGTGTAAATGGCCGTTTTTTGCGGCTATTTACGCTCTGCCTACCCCGCAAGGGATAATAGGCGTGATATGTGTATGATTTCAATCATTGTCACGATAATGAATTTGATTTTATTACACATAATTTTGTATATTCGTCAAATAGTGCTTCGAATTTAGTAGAGTTACTGTACTAATGATGCACCAGCTGAGCAAGCGTGGCTAGCAATTCTTAAATAATATTATTTTAGTTGGGATACGGGTCTGAGAGTTTTGTGCTGTAGTCGGGTTTGGACGTCTGCACGCCGTCTAAAACCAACTACAGCACAGCCTATGGATATCTATGCTGTAGTCGAGTTTGTATTTAAGCTACCAGGAAAATAGAGAGCAACCCGTGTCACTTTGGAATAATACTCTTTTTCACCAAATCTGAGGCCCCCCATCAATCACAACACCAAATGATAGATTGCTGTAAATGAGCTCAAGGAAAAAAATCTCTAAAATCTCGGTGGTCTCATTGTAGCAAAATTCTATGCCCAGAAACCCTAAAATGTCTTACCCTAATTAAGTTTCAGCAAACGCGTACAGAGTAAGACCCTTAAAGGATTTCCTGTAAAAAGCCTCTTATTTCACCGACCAAAATTTCAAAATTCGTAATTGCGTTTTTTGATTAACAAAATAATACATACGTAAGAACACACATCACGCCTTTATTCTTTGGGGGGAAGGCGGAGCGTTAACGGCCCTAAAATAAGCTATTGCTTCGTCTGATTAAATACTTAAAGGTCGTTTCAGAGAATTTACGTTCTTACTTACATAATCATGTTTTTTTCATCCTACCAGGCGACCAGACTACCTCAGGAGCGCGTCCATGCCACATCCTCGCTACGATCACCCGCGTGACCCACTCAGAGGGTGGTCAGAACCAGCTCCAAGAATGGAAGAGGATGCGTCCAGCGAATTCACTTACGTCACTTTTGATGCTCAAACTATTACTGTTCCGATTAGTGTCTGCGTCGCTATCATGGTTGGGTAAGTACTAGGAGTGTATTCTTTCATATTCTGGAATCACCCTTGCCACAATGCCAGAAGACCAAGGTTTTTGAGTAGTGTCTCCTGCCTCGATCATCCTCGTCCACGAAATATGGAGCCGAGACGTGGAACCTAACAGTAAAACAGCCCCCCCGGCTACATGATACTCAGGGAGCTATGGAAAGGTCTATGCTCGGTATCTCTATATTGGATGAAATCTGGAATGAGACTATCCACAAAAAGTCTGGAAGTGTAGGAAAATTAAGTGGTTATGGGTAAGGCACATCTGTCAGAGAACCGACGGACGGTGGAGTAAGCGGGTTCCCGTGTGGAGGCCACGCCGCAGCAAGCGTAGCGTTGGGCGACCTCCGGCCAGATGGACCGATGACTTAAAAAAAGGCGGCTGGTTGCGACTGGATGGCAAAAACTAGGCATTGTGCCCTATGGCGTAGCCTGAGGGAGGCCTGCGTCCAGCAGTAGACTGCAATAGGCTGATGTATGTATATGTGTTTGGGTCAAAAGCAGTGTTTGTTGAAGCTTACCAAAGTAAAAAATTCTCTACACTACAACTTGTTAGTTGTGTTTGCACTGTATCGCTTTAATAGTTATGGTTGGTAATAATTAAGTCGATATGGAGGTTAGAGAAAAAAAAGTTGAAATATGAAAACAAATGTTGGCCCTCCCATACGAAATGTTTCAACTGACCTGGTCAATTCGTTTGGGAGTTCCATATTCTTTTTTATATGTCGACCATGTTCCCTGTTGCAATTAGTTAAGTTGTTCCTTATCACCAGCCCATCTTCAGATTTCGCTATCGGTCACTACAATTTCACTCTTTATAAACGTAAAGTGAGTTTTGACCCTTAGCTATGAAGTAAGTAGAATATTATACTGCGTATTTTCTTGTAAGTAAAGTATTCTCAAGAAAAAGTAAAGGCGTTATAGAAAAGATTTTTGCTACGCTCCTACAATATTCCAGACGGTTCTTTCCGTTATTCCAGGAAAATATACATCCCTTAAAGCCTGGCTGAAAGATTATCTTTTTTTAAAGAAAATTATTAGCTGAATAACGGAAGATTTTTTTCGATTACTGAGATAATATAATAAAAATGTTACAAGATAAAGTTACTTACAGTTATTCAACGAAGTTTTTTATGATGTGAACGTTAATTGAAAACACGGACCGCTTCATTTTCCGAGGCCCAGAACTAGTATAGCCTTACACAAACACATATATCACCCCTTTAGCCTTTGCAGGGTAGGCAGAGCGTTAAACACCGTAAAAATATACTCGCTATCGCAACGTCTAACAAATATTTGAGGGCCTTGCAAAATTGTGTATCACTATAGAGACAGGGTATCAGCCTGTTGCCTAAAATTGTATTACACATTATGAAACCCTCGAGTCACTTAGTCAGCTCTAACGACATCCGCGGGAAAGAAGTGAGGTGATGCTATTTTAAGACAGCAATGCACGGCTTAGCTTTACATCCTTAATTTTTTTTTCTCAAGGATGGGTTTGCTCTTGACTCTAGTCTAAGTCATAGGACAGAGACGGAGTCTAAGATGGAGCGAGCTCACCCAGAAGAAGCCAGTTCACTCTTACTTTGAAGATATTAGGGTTGTATGCGTTTCTTTTTACTCAACTGCCTCAGAAGAAGGGCAAAATTTTTAAGTGTCTTTATTTAATTTGACAGGTACCTCATGTTCGGCTCCATGATCTTCGGTCTCTGGGAGAAGTGGGATCAGCTCGATGGAGCTTATTTCTGCTTCATCTCTCTCAGCAGGTAGGTTATTTCAGCTTCCTCAGCCAGCGTTTAAGTTTGGCCATTCAAAGGGGGAAGACCTTCTCCCGACATAAAAACCTCCCTCTTGAATCACTCTATCTTGAAAAAAAAAACATCCAGTTCCGTTGGGTGGTTTAGAAGTTACATAAAAACAAACAGACTTAGGGACAGACGCGGGAAGCGACTTTACTTTATACTATGTAGTGATATTGCGGGGTAGGCAGAGCGTGAAAGGCCGCAAAAAACGTACATTTACGCCACGTCTGACAAACATCCGAGAGTCATTCGGAAAACTGTGTATTGCCATAGTGACAGGTTGTCAGCCCATCGCCTAAAATTGCAATACACACCTTCGAGTCCCTTCGTCGCCTTTTACGACACCTACGGGAAAGAAGTGGGGTAATGCTATTCTAAGCCGGCATCACGCGGATCATACATACATACCTACATATAATAATATGTACGCAGAGTGAAAGTCTTACAGCACTTTCGCACCATGCACATTCTCCTGCTCCTGCCGCTGTCGCGAATATTGCTCTAAATACTTCCGCGGAAGTATCAACGCGAGTGAGTGTTCACAAACTGCCGTTATACTCTTCTCGCGCCAATATGAGTGAGCGAGATAGCAATACATTCCACACGCGTTCGCACGAAAAGCCGACATTCGAGGGAGCACGGGAAGTGGCAGCGGCATGACGAGTAGCAGCGCGAGTAACCTATTCATTCACACATTCGCGCTGCCTGCCATATTGACATTGTGTGAACGTGCTATTAAACAAATGTTTATATCTTTTTGTCCACAGTATCGGTTTCGGCGACTTCGTACCTGGTGAGAGAGTCTACACTCCTCGAATAGAGACCTCCTTTATCGTATGCTCCATGTATCTGATGCTGGGCATGGCGCTTGTGGCTATGTGCTTCAATCTTATGCAGGTTTGTATGCTTTTCAATTCTGGTAGTCCACATAGCATCGTCGTGAATTGTCTTATTCCCATGGGTGAAACTGCTGGGCAGACGCTAGTGTGGTAATAATGTGATGCAGATGAGTTGCATTCAGCATAAGAAGATGGCGCTAATAGAAGCCGGAAACAAGCGCGCCCGACGTTATAAGGTCGGATGCAGCTGGAATTAGCCTGCAATTTTCATTGAGGGGGGTTCTAAAAATGAGAAAAAGGTGTAGACATGTGGTAATCTTGAATGTCATTTTTTTCATTGTCACCTTATTTTGACAGATAACACGTAATTGCGTCGAATTATAAGACATGACATGACTAAAGTATCTTTTTATTTTTTCTAAACCTCTTTGACGGAAAGTGACAGCACTAATTTTAAGGTGAGTATATCGCGTATTGAGGCCAATGGCGACTTAATTGACTAAAAATTGTGAAGATCTCATTGACATTTCTAAATATGACAGGACTTAGATATCTGCTATCTTTTCTAAACATATTTCACGGAAAGTGACAGCACTAATTTAAGGTAAGTTAAAATTTACATTCCGAATTGCGAAAAAACTGGTGGACACCAAGCTACATAGCCTGGCACATCGCCGCAAGGTTGCCTGCTTGTCGGTATTTTATAGATTGTACTTCGGAGAGTGTGCTCAAGAGCTTCACGACCTTGTTCCACCAGCTCCCTTCTACCATCGGACATCCAGACGCACCG
The DNA here is from genome assembly GCA_027580185.1 of Tuta absoluta. Taxonomy (NCBI): domain Eukaryota; kingdom Metazoa; phylum Arthropoda; class Insecta; order Lepidoptera; family Gelechiidae; genus Tuta; species Tuta absoluta. Next base: position 7,992,868 of record JAQAHW010000026.1, read on the forward strand.
CCGGATACCATCCGTACCTGGTAGCCATTCCACCAATTCGGACTAAGCGCTTCCAGTCATCATTTATAATGCGCACTGCTAAAGAGTGGAACTCACTTCCTGCGTCTGTGTTTCCAAAAGCATACAACCCTAATCTCTTCAAAGTAAGAGTGAACAGGCTTCTTCTGGGTGAGCTCGCTCCATCTTAGACTCTGTCTCTGTCCTATGACCTAGACTAGAGTCAAGAGCAAACCCATCATTAATAAAAAAAAAGAAAAAAAAGAATTGAGAGTAGAAGTATATTTGCTAAATAGTTTGGCAACTGTTTCGCTTTCGATTAGATAGTGTGATAATAATGTGATGCAGATGAGTTGCATTCAGCATAAGAAGATGGCGCTAATGGAAGCCGGAAACAAGCGCGCCCGACGTTATAAGGTCGGATGCAGCTGGAATTAGCCTGCAATTTTCATTAAGGAGGTTCAAAAAATAAGCAAAGGCGTAGAAATGAGCTAAGGTAATGTTGAATGCGTATGACGTAATGTTTTCATTGTCATATTAATTCACAACGTATACAAATGGGTTGATGATAATTTTATGGACGTTGTTCTGTAAGAACATCACCAAAAATATATATTTCTGTAAGGAAATCACAAATTGGCTTATTAGAAAAGTTTTGACTTACACATAAGGAGGAGTCGTGAACAGTCTTAGGTATTTGCATGACTAATGCTTGTATAAAACTGTTAATCTCTCAAATAAAATAAAATAAAATAAATAAAATAAAAAGGCCGCAGGTGATATGAAACTATATTTTTTTTTTTTAATGGTTATGCCCCGATAAATGGAAGGAAATAAAAGAAATACCTGTTTTCTCCAAAACCTGTTTAAAAAAAACTCAAAAAACCGGAATTAAAATATCATGTTTCATGGTTTCATGAAATTTCTGAATTCTAATTTCCATCCCTTGGCTATATGATCCTCTCGAATAGCAAACCGCCGACAACCAAGCTAGTGTGATAATAATGTGATGCAGATGAGTTGCATTCAGCATAAGGAGCTGGCGCTAATGGAAGCCGGAAACATGCGCCCGACGTCATAAGCTCATGTGCAGCTGAAATCAGCCTGCAATTTTCATTAAGGCGATTGATACCTCAACTGTGGCGCCACTTCACAAAAAAATATTTTTCTCTTTATACAAACAATCTATCAGAATATCCGTTGCTCAAGTTTTTATTAGAACCTACGTTAGGAACCTACGATCTCAATGAAATGTTAGCTGTAATTAAAGTTATGGAAATTAATACCAAAAGTGGCCGTTTTTAGGTATTTTTTTCTATTTCTTTAGTTGCAGCGAATATTTTATTGAGTTGGCAGGTTTTAATTTCACTTTAGGATAATACTAAAAACTTGGCCAACGGACATTTTGATAGATGGTCTGTACAAAGAGAAAATATATTTTTTTGTAGAGGTAGAGTGTAGAGACGACTGTCGAGGTTATTCACGGGTACACACGCCTTAATATAAATGATACATCCTCTATTTACTCATACTCACTACTTAGATACATTTTCTACTTCACTCTTTTCATATGCGAGCGTAACTTAAACAAACGTCTCATCATATTTCAGTGGTCGCAGAATGGAAAGGATAACGTAAAACGAGCTTGATACGTAAGAGTTTCATAGTGTGGACACGGCTCTGATATTCTAGTTTAAGTGATGGGAAAAAGGTTAAGAAATAAGTTGATTGATTGTGTCGATATCGAAAGGAAGGAAGATTGAATATCAAATTTTAAAACATTTCCCGTGTTAGGTATACGATTTTAAGAACTTTTCTAACGCGGGCAGGATTTGAACCTGCGGCCATTTTAGTTATCACTAGTAGTGACGCTTCTTCTATCTGAGCTACCACGGCTGTGCGTGTGTATTTTTATGCCAATAACGCGTGGCATGGCTTCATCTACCGAGTTAGTTTTACAACAAAGATATTAGCAAAGGTGGTCTTCACCACGAGATACAACAGTCCTCTGCTGAAAGTCTAGTCTAACTTATTTCTAAACCTTATCACTAAAACTAAAATGTTAGAGCCGTGTCCACACTATAAAACTATTACGTATACATACATACATACATAAATCACGCCTATATCCCTTACAGGGTAGGCAGAGCATTAACGGCCGTAAAACGGATATTAACACCACGTCTGACAAAAGTTTGAGGGTCAATCAGACAACCTGTAGTGACAGGTTGTCAGCCCATCGCCTAACATTGCAATACACATCCAACCCTCGAGTCCCTTAGTCGCCTCTAACGACACCCATGGGTAGGAAATAGGGTGATGCTATTCTAAGCCGGCATCACACGGCATTTATTATATATCAAGTAAGTATATAGTCAATATAACGTATCAAGCTCGTTTTTCGTTATCTCTTCCAATCTGCAACCAGTATCTTATTCTACTAGACTAGACTGGAAAGGCTCAATGGAGACTTCTGACCTCTGGTAGGAGGGGTATAGCGGAACTCACCACGCTTGGCAGGCAAAATTTCTCAGCCGAGTGCAAAATGTTACATTCACGAGGAATGCCGCTGTCCATTTCCTGTATAAATGTAAACTTTAGTTGACTTTTGCGATACCCGCGGTCAGAAACAGAATGATGCTATTCTTCTTTCTCTATTTGCAGCAGTGACCTGACCAAAAAAAAAAGAAGTATTTTGCCAAACTGATTGCTTTAGAGTTTGTCTCCAGCAGGTCCTGTATGGAACAAGTGCTAGAGCGGTTAGGATACCAGTGAAGGTGATGCTATTCGAATCCGGCATCACATGTTTATTTTTTCGACAATAACCCATCCCTATTTCGTTGCAGGAGCAGGTGATACATTACGTCGCTGCCATGAAGCGGGCCGCAAAACGAGCGGTTCGCTGCTGCCGGTGCCAGAGTCGGTGATACAGCGAGTGACACGGCAGTAGGGCCACGAAACAAGCGGGCGACGAAACATGCGGGCCGCAAAATGAGCTGTTCGCTGTTGCCGGTGTTAGAGTCAGTGATACAGCGAGTGTGTCACTCGCAGCAGGGCCACGAAACAAGTCATGAAATAAGCGGGCCGCGAAACGTGCGGTTCGCTGCTGTCGGTGCCAGAGTCAGTGATAAAGCGAGTGTGTCACTCGCAGCAGGGCCACGAAACAAGTCGTGAAATAAGCGGGCCGCGAAACGTGCGGTTTGCTGCTGTCGGTGCCAGAGTCAGTGATACAGCGAGTGTGTCACTCGCAGCAGGGCCACAAAACAAGTCGTGAAATAAACGGGCCGCGAAACGTGCGGTTCGCTGCTACCATTGCCGGAGTCGGTAATATACCGAATGTTACCGCAGCAGGGCCACGAAACAAGTCATGAAATAAGCGGGCCGTGAAACGAGCGGTTCGCTGCTACCATTGCCGGAGTCGGTAATATACCGAATGTTACCGCAGTAGGGCCACTAAACAAGAGGGCGACGAAACAAGCGGGCCGCGTCACGAGCGGTTCGCTGCTGTCGGTGTCAGAAGCGGTGATAAAGCGATAGGTGATACGTTAGCAGGGACACGAACGAACATTGTTTTGGGCCACAACACGAGCGTGGCGCTGCCTAAGCGGTGAATACTGCTAGTTTGACACGGCCGTGGAGCCACGAAACAAGCGTGCCGCTGCTGTTAACGTAAGAGATAAGACGTCCGTGGAACAACGCAACGATGCAACAGACTACAAAGTGTTTGTCACAACCGTGCGGCCATGAAACAAGCGTGCTGTTGCTGTCGGTGCAAGCGGTGACTATAGCGTGTTTGGCCACAAAACTAGCGAAACAATAGATTAAAGTGCGTGTGAAAGTGTCTTGTGTGTATATACGGTGCTATTTATTTAGAAAGTTATAAGTGGTTTAAGATTTAGAATTACTAGTGAGATTACTAAAAAGTTACTTGTAAAATGTACAGTGAATTATTTTTTGTAGAAAGTCTCGCCATGTTACTTAAGAGAAAACAAAAAACTAAGTAAATTTAAGTGTAGTTATGTGCGTATACGAAGTGTTATTTTGATTTGTTTAGTATTTTAAGCGATTACTAAAGACCTTTTTTAGCTATATTTTGTATAGTAATTATATTTACTTTTAAGATAAAATAAATCAATTTAGTACATTTAGTTGTATATTTTATTCATGTGTTGATTATACAGGTTCTAAAAATATTAGGTGCAAATATTATAAGGAGTGAACCGGCCCATGAAACCAAACAACTTTCCCCTAAGAAACATAGATCAAAAAATGGAAATAAAAATTTGGACTTCCCCTACAAAATGTTCAGCAGGTACAAATTTCTCTCTTCATATTTCGAATTATGTATGTTTCTAGGGGAAAGTTGTTTCATGAAATATTTGCAGCAAATATTTTTACACACTGTATTTCAGTTTGTAATTTCAATATCTTATTTTTTTCTTTATTGAAGATGGCGTAGCGGATAGTACCCCTACCTGCTACGCCGAGGGTCGTGGGTACGATCTCCACAAAACAACACATATTTGCTAAGTCATTTTCAGATATTTGTGTTTAGTCTGGGTGTTTCTATTTATAATATGTTTTTATTTACAAAAAAAGTATTTAAGTCAAGGGCAAGTACAAGGGCATCTTATGGTTTATAATTTATGTTTACTATTTTGCGAAAATTGTATATTAACACGGGACTTTCCATCGTGTTTTTAAATTAGAACTTTGTCTCCTTTAAAAACATAAGTCCATTCAACATTTGTATGAAAAACGTAGACATAACTTAGCCAACGACGAAAATTAGAAAAAAGAACCGAAGATAATTCTCTTCTTTGTAAAACAGCACTTTAAGAACCATTCAAAAGATTGCCAGGATAAATTACATCGCCTTACAACTCCAAGCTACCAACTTACGGACTTTTCTAAACTACCAACTTAATTTTAAAAGTTCAAACTTGCCTGAGTTAGTGAGGCTATTCAGGCAAAATGTTTTTCGAGCTAGTAACAGCACTTCTAATGCATACTACTTTAACTTGGTGTGTTTTAATTGAGAAAAAGAGTAAGTTTAATGAGTCTCATGCTTAGAGGTTTCTGCTTTAGGAGGTTGGAGTAAGTCATTAAGAAGCCATTATTTTTTACTGTTAACCTCATAAGATCACGCAAAATAAGTTTTGTGGAGTAGACAGCGTCAACAAGGTTGTTTGCAGAGCAGTTGTCTTAATGCTTTTTTGACGGCCGATGTGGCGCAGTGGTAGTGCGACTGCCTGCTACGCAAAGGTTGCGGGTTTGATTTTCGGCGGGACACTCATAAAGTTGATATTTATCACTCTATGAATTTTTCCCGGTCTGGTTAGGACATTGCAGGCTGTCCTCTGATTGTCCGAAAGGAAAGATGGTTCCGTGCTTCGGAGGGCACGTTAAGCCGTCAGTCCCGGTTGCTATCTATGATTACTTAGACGGCGGTCGTTAAACAACCATGTCAGAGGCCTACTACTAGTAGTCAGCGGTTGAAAAACTCAGACACCAGGGTTCATCGGGTCGTTTCGGTCTCCCACACGAAAAGAAGAAGAAGAAGAAGAAGAAGAATGCTTTTTTAACCTGCCAACTTTAAGCCCTTAGTGCCAACGCTGCGTATGCTGAGCTGGATGAGGCAGACCAACTTGGGCTGGGCGATCCGCTTCACGCAGCGCTGTTCTTGTATTTTGCTGCTCGACGCAGCGTTGGCGCTTAGGTTCTTTAGTCGGGTCGTTTGCTGATGCATTGTCCAAGAGATAAAGATAGCAAATATTGATCAAGTTAAATAATAAACTAATTAGGCCGTGTGACGCCGGCTTAGAATAGCATCACCCCATTTCTTTCCCGTGAGTGTCGTAAGAAGCAACTAAGAGACTCGAAGGTGTGTATTGCATTTTTAGGCGATGGGCTGACAACCTAGTAATACACAATATTCCAAATGGACCTCAAATGTTTGTCAGACGTGGCGTAAATGACCGTTTTTTACAGCTGTTTACGCTCTGCCTACCCTGTAAGGGATTAAAGAATGAATCAAAAATTATTAATTAAGATTAGAACTGCCGTAAAGTTGAATAAATAGAGCTATATATACTTATAGTATAATAAAAACACTTTTAAAGTCTGAAACCGATCAAAATACATACATACACATACACATATCACGCCTATAATCCGTTGCGGGGTAGGCAGAGCGTAAACAGCCGCAAAAAACGGCCATTTACACCACGTCTGACAAATGTTTGAGGGTCATTCAAAAAAATTGTTTATCACTATAGTGACAGGTTGTCAGCCCATCGCCAAAAATTGCAATACACACCCTCGAGTCTCTTAGTCGCCTCTTACGACTCCCACGGGAAAGAAATGGGGTGATGCTATTCTAAGACGGCATCACAAGGTAAGTCATCACCGATCAAAATGAGAGTGAAAAAACAAAAATATTATAAAAGCACCTTGCCTTTAGCGATATTAACCGCCATTTGTCAAAGTTAACGAATAAATGCTGAAATAAAACCTGAAACAGGGCAATTTACAAACAAGAATCCAGCTGAAATTACAGGGAAAATGAAACAAAAAATTAAGATATTTTTATCGTAGCCGATTCATTGCTATAGAAACAAGCATTACTTACTTTAAATAACGACAGCTGATGTGGCGCCAGTGACAGCGCGACTGCCTGCGGCGCAAAGGTTCCGGGTTCGATTACCGATGGGGCAGTCACAAAGATGATGTTATCACTTTTTGAGTTTGGAAAAGTCTTGTTAGAACATTGCAGGCTAAACTACTTAATTGTCCGTAAAAATAATATTATTATTACTATTGTCAAAAAATTTAGAAAAAACTGATTTTTCATTTTAGTAGTAAGAAATTAAACGATTTTTATTCCTTTGCCTGTACAAAACTTCACATTACAAAATAAAAAGCAATTGCCACTCGGGAAGGCTTTTGCTATACTAAATGGAATTTATGTGTAGAGTCACAGAATAATAACTAGTAACTAGTAGAGTTTAGATAATATAGTATATGCTAAGAATTTTTTACTCTACTCAACGGCAAATAATAATAAAAGAATCTAATACAGCTTTAATAGCTCTCTTATAAAGAACGTCCGCCAAACAAAAACGCAAAGTTTTTGCATACGATCCCAGTATTGTACTGTCGGCGAATAAATCGTGTAAGTAAATCCAGTGGCGAACGCCATCTGTGAACGACGGAGAGATAAATTGATGGATAGGGCCCGCGAGCCGAGATTTCATAGATAAAACATTATTTATGTTTCCCCCTTTTTACCAATTTCGTACACGGATTTTATCGAGATTTTTGGCTTTCGCGAAAAGTAGGATGCTTTTTCACTCGATCATCTTTGATTTTTATGTTATTCATTTTTATTATGAATTTTAATCAATGTTCTTTAGCTTCTTATGTCATCAGGTTATTTAACGGCCATCATATTTGACAGCTGTCAGATTAGTTCTAATGCCAGGGCAGAGGGTCCATTTTCTTTGTTGAAATCCCTTTAAGTATGGAACTGACAGCTGTCAAATATGGCTTATTGGGATAGCCTTATTGTTTAATTAACATTCTTCATCGTCGCTTCGTAGCAAACTGCTACGGGCTACGGCAAATGAGGCTACGACTTCGTAGCTGATAGAAGGATTTTTATTTCGGTGTCTAGTCATAAAATATTGTTATAAAAGACAGACAGACAGACAGAAACACTTTATTGCTCACATTAATAATCATAACATATACAAGAACAAAAACAAACAACACAATATAAGCAAAGGCGGCCTTATCGCTTTAAGCGATCTCTTCCAGGCAACCCTGCACACTAAGAGAAAACATTGAAAAACACACTAAATAAAAGCTTTATAATGCTTTATTTTCTTGGACATAATAATAATCATTGGTAATTTCAATATAATTGATCCTAAATAATTCTTGGTTTCTCACAAGCGAAGAAAATAGAACTTATTTCTCCACCAACTAAGGGTATCTGCCATACTCACCACGCTTGGCAGCTGCATTGGCGAATGCAGTGCTAGATGTTGTATTCAGGAAACGCTGCTGCCTATGCCGTATGGATTCATTCCTTAGTCCCTTTTTACGATTTCCACGGGATGAAATGGGGTACTATTTTGAGCCCGTATTTTGAGCACTACAAGATGAGAAACGACACTTTTCAAAAGAAATACTGTCAACTTAGTTAAAGTTTTAATTTCCTGTCATGGAGTGAGTACTTAGCCTCGCTTTTGTCCCTCCTTTGTCTCAGGTCGACCGTCGATCTGAATAAATGCCATCTTCCGATTGAATCTGTGGCTCCGAGGCCACGTGCCGCCACAGACTAGGTACACCTATCAGTATACTCACTGGTCTAACTAAACGAATAACAAACCCTGGTGACAGATAGTGTTTTTGAAGGTCTTCTAAAAAACTTGTAAACCTCGACGTGGTTATGAAGTATTGACCGCCATCTACTTAAGTAATAATACCCTTAGAATCATGATACAGCAACTGGAACCAACGGTTTAAAGCATCCTGCAAAGCGCAGAACCTTTAACGAACTTCACTGTTCAGTGTCCACATAATTATCATCTGACAAAATAATAATAATGCACATGAACATTTTGGCTTATTTTCGGTGCTTGCCTAGCGAGGCAATCAATATGACCCAATGAAAACAAAAGTTATTCATCACTAATAAAATAATGCAACATTCAATGAAAACAAAGAAGTAAACCTACTGATTAGTTTATCCTATGGTCTCGAGCAATCACTTACATTACCTCCTTTAAATGCACTGTTTTTTTTGTGGTTCGTAAGTACAGAGCTAGGAATCTATTTTACTATTGTATTTATTAGACTGAACCTACTGATTAGCTTAGCCTTTGGTCCCGAGCAATCACTTACATTAGCCTCTTCAAATGCACTCTACTTTTGTTTTGGTTTCCGAGTAGAGAGTATATATTTAGCTGTTGTATTTATCAGACTGAACCTACTGATAAGCTTTAGCCTGTGGTCCCGAGCAATCACTTACATTAGTCCCTTTAAATGCACTCTGCTTTTGTTGTGGTTCGCGAGTTGAAAGCTGGGAATCTATTTAGCTGTTGTATTGTCACTTCTCGTTGGAAAATAAATAAAAGCTTTTAAAATACAGTGTATAGATCTTTCTTTGTAAATTTTAATTAAAATTCTGCTGAATTCCGACAGTACAACCAGCACCTTGAGAATATCATTTTTATGATTCTCCATAGAGATATAAAAAATATATAGGTAGTATAAGTTGTGCATAGTTTGCACTTTAACTGAAAGAATATTCAAAAATAAACTTTTTTTTTTTTGTATTTTAATCAAGCCCAGACTTTTCATACATATATATATTATGTAGCATGAAAATATACATATATGTAGGCAGTATAAAAGACTATGCTTCATAAAACACTCCTACCTTTAATATTTCGGCCTTAAAAACGGACATTAACGCCACGTTTGACAAATAGTTGAGGTTCATTCAGAAAATTTTGTATTTTTACTATGTGCAATTAAGTGTTTTTACTTACTGACTTACTACTACTATTACTATTATAACTTGTTTTTTAATAGAGTAACTTTCAATTCAAGAAATTGCTGAAACACCATTAATAAATTATTTAAACGGTTGAACAGTTGATGTACTCAGTTGATGAGTATATCGGGATCTAGGTACATCGCATAAATTTACAATAAAACTATTGCGATAAGACTCGCTTATATAACCATTATGCCAAATCGGTGAAAACCAAATTCTTTTTGTCGCCAAATAAAAAACCGACAAAGTGTCTATTTAAAAAAAACGATGCAAAAATCCGATCCTAACCAAATGTTTTGAAAATGCGATCCGCTGGGGTTGCAATTCAATCCGAGAATCGAGATACGCGAACAAAGATTTATTTTTTTAACACGACTACCCAAAAGAGAGGAGTGTGTTTAACGTTTTTAAGTTGTGTTTACGAATCCGCCCTCGTGGATATTTAGAAAGTAAAACCGTCTTTGCAGTAAAAAAAACTTATCAGCCTGTATTTTAAAAGTACTTATTGAAATGATTTCAATGAAATCTTTTGCAAATCCTTAAGACAATTATACATACATACATAAATCACGCCTATATCCCTTACGGGGTAGGCAGAGCGTTAATGGTCGTGAAATGGATATTAACACCACGTCTGATAATAGTTTGAGGGTCAATCAGACAACTGTGTAGGTATCACTATAGTGACAGCAATACACATCTAACCCTCGAGTCCTTTAGTCGCCTCTCACGGCACCCATGGGTAAGATATGGGGTGATGCTATTCTAAGCCGGCATCACACGGATAAGCCGGCATTACACGGATTATTAAATTTATAAAATAGAGTCTTGAAACTTGGGCAAGTAGTTATTTGGATACATACATATACACCTTGCAGGGTAGGCAGAGCGTAAACGGCCGTTAAAACAGACATTAACGCCAAGTCTGACAAACATTTAAGGGTCATTCAGAAAATTGTGTATCGCCCATCACCTAAAATTGCAAAACACATGTAACCCTCAATTTTTTCGGGTTATTTAGATACCTATACAGTTATACACTTTTAAAATTATGTTAATTTTTTGAGAAGTCAGAGACCAACTTTTCGAAATATTATATATTAGCAGTCCACCTAGTGTTTTTACAAATAGCTAACCATTTTCCCGTGGGAATAAGGCCTTTTCCCAGAATGTATAATACATATTATAAACCACCTTCTTAAATTACTATACGTAGCAAAATAAACGTATCAAAGTCCGTTGAATAGTAGCATGTATTGCTAGCGACTTTGCATTCTTCTTTCTTTCTTTCTTTTCGTGTGGGACACCGAGTCGTCCAACAACCCGAAGAAATGTCAGAGTTTTTCAACCACCTACTACTAGTAGTAGGCCTCTGACATGGTTGTGTAAAGACCGACTAAGTAAGCATAGACAGCAACCGAGACCGACGGCTTATCGTGCCCTCCGAAGCACGGAACCGATTATTTTTCAGACAATCAGGTGGTCCACCCTGCAATGTCCTAACCAGACCGGGAACGAATTCACAAAGTGATAAATATCAACTTTGTGAGTGTCCCACCGAGAATCGGACCCGGAACCTTTGCGTCGCAGGCAGTCGCACTACCACTGCGCCACATCGGTCGTCGACTTTGTATTAGCATACATTATCATATACAGCCACAACAGTCCACTGCTGGACATGGGCCTCCCCCTACCGGAGGGTGCAAGATGTTTCATTCACAGTAAACGCTGCTGCCCATTCCCAGGATGATTATTCCTTAGTAGTTTTTTTACTACACCCATGGGTAGAATGGGGGTGATGCAATTCAAAGCCGGCACCACACTCAGCAGTATATGACACTGAATTTGCATTATACAATTTCAATTGATTATCTACTTTTTTACCGTGTGACGCCGGTTTAGAATAGCATCACCCCATTTCTTACCCGTGGGAGTCGTAAGAGGCGACTTAGGGACTCGAGGGTGTGTATTGCAATTTTAGGCGATGGGCTGACAACCTGTCACTATGGCGATACACAATTTTTTGAATGACCCTCAAAAATTGTCTGACGTGGCGTAAGTGTCCGTTTTTGCGGCCGCCGTTTACGCTCTGCCTACCCCGCAAGGGATTATAGGCGTGATATGTGTATGTATGTATGTATCTACTTTTTTGAAGTCGGTTAAAACCCTTCTATAAGGATATGTCCGAGGAAAAGCCTTTGAGCTTGATATCAGTTTAATTGGCAATTTAGCTCTGGCGTGTGTCTTTTGTCCGACTGTAATCTAAAAGTAAATCAACAAACAGATTTGTTAAAAGGATGTTCTTTGTAGCTACAAATTGGTTGTGTCGAAAGGTTCTAGAGTGGTGGCCACGCGTCGGTAAAGTGCAGTTTGGGACACTCTCCAACTTTCCAACCATTGTTAAAAGGATGTCTTTGTAGTTGCGAAATAAATTATTGGGAAGTTTCTTGAGTAACAGGCACTCTTTTTTTTTTATTAATGATGGGTTTGCTCTTGACTCTAGTCTAGGTCCTAGGACAGAGACAGAGTTTAAGATGGAGCGAGCTCACCCAGAAGAAGCCTGTTCACTCTTACTCTGAAGAGATTAGGGTTGTGTGCGTTTGGAAACACAGACGCAGGTAGTGAGTTCCACTCTTTAGCAGTGCGCATTATAAATGATGACTGGAAGCGCTTAGTCCGAATTGGCGGAATGGCTACCAGATACGGATGGTATCCGGCGGTGCGTCTGGATGTCCAATGGTAGAAGGGAGCTGGTGGAACAAGGTCGTGAAGCTCTTGAGCACACTCTCCGAAGTACAATCTATAAAAAACCGACAAGCAGGCAACCTTGCGGCGATGTGCAACTCGTTCGAAAGCGCAGTTTATGACAGACTATTGTCATAGCATTACCCTGTGGGAGGCTTTTCAAGCTGAGGATGTTCGACGGTTGTTACATACATACATACATAAATCACGCCTATATCCCTTACGGGGTAGGCAGAGCGTTAACGGCCGTAAAACGGATATTAACACCACGTCTGACAAAAGCTTGAGGGTCAATCAGATAACTGTGTATCACTATAGTGACAGGTTGTCAGCCTATCGCCTAAAATTGCAATACACATCCCTCGAGTCCCTTAGTCGGCTCTTACGACACCCATGGGTAAGAAATGGGGTGATGCTATTCTAAGCCGGCAATTCGACGGTTGTTGATAATAGAAAATCTACTAAAAGGCTCTGTTTCACCTGAAAAGTTGGTCCCTTTCATTTGCGCTACGCCGGAGTGCAACAGCCAATAATTTTGCGCCAAAAATTTTACCGTGCCGTGTGATGCCGGCTTAGAATAGCATCACCCCATTTCTTTCCCGTGGGTGTCGTAAGAAGCGACTAAGGGACTCGAGGGTGTGTATTGCAAATTTAGGCGATGGACTGACAACCTGTCACTATGGTGATACACAATATCTATCCAAATTACCCTCAAATGTTTGTCAGACGTGGCGTAAATGTCCGTTTTTTACAGCGGTTTACGCTCTGCCTACCCCGTAGGGGATTATAGGCGTGATATATGTATGTATGTTTGTAATTTTACTCTGATTTTACAGTTTTTTCGACAAAGAAACTACAGATATAACGTTACGATGTCTTATTTACCCATTCTTACTAGGAAAAGTTTTTTTTTTAATCAATTTAAAACTGTTGCTATAATCTATATGGAGTTAATAAGGAGTTCTATCAAGAAATCACAATTAGATCCTCGACATTAACATCGCTATATTTTTTCAGAATTTTATGGCTATGTATGATTATCTAAATAAAACCGAATTTAAAATTTTGGTTCGTGCGCTATACCCTCCTCAACAACGATGCAGCATAAGCAACAAAGTTAGCTTAGACAGTGAGTGACACTATTAACCTTTTTCATCTAACTGGTCGGTTGCTTCATTGTCCCGTATATTCAATAGCATAAAAAACGTTTAATTTCGAAACCAAAGAAAAAATTCCTAGCCAATATTCCACCTCCAATATATTTGTTCCACCTCATCCTATCACCTTACCACCTCGTTGCAAGAAGCTATCCATCACTGGCAAGTGTTCGGTGGGAATGGCGCCATTTACCGGTCCGATCCGGTTCAATCCACCTTGATCCGGTCCAGCTGGCCTGGGGCACAGTAGGCATAGTATAAGAAGCAGTATGACATCATTCATACAGCAAATAGACATATTTTTTAAACATCTGCAAGCTCCAAGCCCTGATGCCCTATTGAAAAAAAGGACAATGACTAAAAGATTTCACTCATTTGAGTTTAGATACCTAGACAATGTTGTGTTCTATTGTATGAAACTGCAGGCTACAATTCTACAGGTGAAATTCTTAGTACAATGCGTAACCGTTAATATTTCTGGTATCCTAATGGCTAGCCGTCTATGCAATGAACATCAAATTCCACCTTTAAAATTGTAGCTTGTAGTTTGATAATATCAAACACTGCGAAGTTTTGAGTAAGATTAATGCAAAAAGGATGTATATTTTTAATATGTTTGTGCCATTTTTTTTGGAACTTTATTTTTAATGGTTTTCACTGATAAGTTTTTGTATGCTTCGGGACCTAACTAGGTGACTAAATGGAAAGAAAAAAAGTAATTACGACCCAGTAATGGAGTGAGGTGATTTTTGAAACATAGCTCTTTCAATCAATCAATCGATAGTAACATTTATTGAAAGCACCTTAGAACATACTTACCTTAAGTTTTCTACCTACACTAGGTAATCTTGTGTCGTGGGTAGGTAGGTAATAGAATGTGTGTAGGTACAGTTGGTTGTAGCACGTAAGGTACCAAGAAATAAAAGAAGTCATTTTCTACTAATACATATTCATTTCAAGAAAAAGATATTCCTGGGGACAAAAAAAATTCAGTTCTTTTGGAGTACTCTTGGTACCTAATGCGCTACAACCGACTGTACCTTAGTTCTGATGAATTCAGAAAGGTCTTACACGGAATTCAAAATAATAAAGAGGGTGGACTGCTTTTTCTACATACTACGTCTCGGACGTTCGCCAGTTCGGTTATCGACGAGATACATGGATAATAAAAGTGCTTCGGCGATGGAAACGCGGCTTACTCCCGCTTGGAAAGTATTTACCCTATTTACAGGTAAATATTTTTTATTTATCTACGCACATGCCGTGTGGTGCCGGCTTAGAATTGCATCACCCCATCTCTTTCCCGTGGGAGTCGTTAGAGGCGACTAAGAGACTCGAGGATGTGTATTGCAATTTGAGGCGATTTTCCGAATGAGCCTCAGATATTTGTGAGACGTGGCGTAAATGTCCATTTTTGCGGCCGTTTACGCTCTGCCTACCCCGCAAGGGATAAAAGGCGTGATATGTGTTTGTGTGTGTATGTGTATGTATTTTTTATTAATTAACGAACATGCCGTGTCATGCCGGCTTTGAATAGCATCACCCCATTTCTTTCCCGTGGGAGACGTTAGAGGCGACTAAGGGAGTCAAGGGTGTGTATTGCAATTTTAGACGATGGGCTGACAACCTGTCACTATGGCAATACACAATTTTCCGAATTACCCTCGAATATTTGTCATATGTTTGTAGAAATGGAGGTTCTCTCACTTGTCGTCCGTCGTTCCATTTTCTTATTTATGTTTTTTTTGTTTAAGAGGACTGAGTGTTCCCTAAGTGATCAAATAGTCATCAAGCTCTGATGATTGGAATATCGGGGAAATCAACATACCTTGTATTTTGGTGGGTCTTCCACTTGTCGTTCATCGTTCCGTTTTTTTAACGCAACGTAACGCATGCGTCTGTCATACGAAAGGAAATTTCGAATTCCATACTTATTCCCATAAAAATATGGCTACGGTGGATTTAGGGTGCGTAACGGACACGTGTGTCAAATGACTTGTCGGACGCCTCCGTTACGCACCGTAACGCGCCGTAAACCCACCCTAGCCGTATTTGTATGGGAATAAGTATGGAATTTGCAACTTGCTTTTGTCTGACAGACGCATGCGTTACGTTGCGTTAATAAAAGAGGACCGATGGATGACAAATGAGTGAACTGCCTAAAAGTTGTCCTGTTGTGCCGTTATTCTTTTTATGTGTGTCTCTTGTAATGTTTTTGCGTGCAATAAACGCTAAATAAACAAATGAATACTACTCAACTAGCGCTCACAATGTTTTTTTGCAATTTTGCAGTGACGTGTGATGCCGGCTTAGAATAGCACTGCCCCATTTATGTCCCGTGGGTGCTGTAAGAGACGACTAAGGGATTCGAAGATTACAAAATGTGTATTACCATTTTAGGCGATGGGCTGACAACCTGTCAGTATAGTGATACACAGTTTTTTGAATAATAGACGTAGCGTAAATATCAATTTTACGCACTGGCTACTCCGCATGGGATATAGGCGTGATATATCTATGGATGATGTATGTATTTGGCAGTTAGCACCATGTAAAAGTAATTCATAATATACTGATATCGCGTTTGTAAGTTTACCTACTAGAGTAGAAAGGAAATAGATTAATAATAATATAATTATAAGTCCTTTATTTAAGGCAACAATGCACATATTAAAAAAAAAAATATGACTTAAGGTCTAACACAAATACTATAGGTAAATACACTACAATAATATCACTTAAATTAAGCTAAATATAAATAGGCACGTTAGGTGACGGTGATTCACGTTGCACAGGGGGTCGATAGCGCCTGAATACGACTCGCTGTGGCAAGAAATCTATTTGCATGAATTTGCACACGTGTTTCCGGGGAAACAACAAAACAAAAGATCTAAAATTTGTTGAAATTTTAGAGTCCGCTTTCGGATATCCAGGGATTAAGCAGGCATGCACCACCGGATGACCCTCATCCACCAGGAGTGACACATCGGCCGGGCGTGAACAGCTACCAGTAATAGCGCAGATAAATGCCTACAGTTCACCTGACGATCGGGTGACGACCGAAGATGACCGATCGAGACGAGATATTGGGAGATTGATCGGGTCATAGCTGAACTACTCTTAGCAGAACCTCGAGTTACCTATTTTACGGGCCAAGTTATAAAAGTCACTCTTCTTAACCGTATCTTTCTCTTTTTGTGTGCGACACCGGGTCGTCCAACGACCCGATGAACCCTGGTGTCAGAGTTTTTCAACCGCCTACTACCACTAGTAGGCTTCTGACATGGTTGTGTTACGACCGCCGTCTAAGTAAATCATAGACAGAAGCCGGGACCGACGGCTTAACGTGCCCTCCGAAGCACAAAGTGATAAATATCAACTTTGTGAGTATCCCACCGAGAATCGAACCCGGAAGCTTTGCGTCGTAGGCAGTCGCACTACCACTGCGCCATATCGGCCGTCAACACATACATACATAGCCGTATGAAAAACCAGTATAAGTTGGGCCGTTAAATAGGCAATGCGAAATGCCTATAGTTGAGGAGACGCCCAGAGGCTTGTCAGGTGACGACTGAAGATGACCGATTGAGATGACATTTTGGGAGATTGATTGTGTCATAGCTGTGGTCCACAGCACTTTTAGGTACTTATTTAAGGGAACAAAATATATTTGTTATTTTTAATAAATGAATGAAAAGATCGTATGGGAAATAGACTATTCGAGAAAGTAGATTTCATGTGCATAAAGGGTGTAAAGTGACCCCTTCAATGAAAAACTTCAGGTTTTGATTAGCTTTTTAAAACGCTTCACGTGTTAGGTATAGCATTTTAGAAAACTTGCAAAATTTTCTTCCGATGGCAGAAATCAAAGTCATCGCTAGTGGCGACACCTCTTTCATCTGGGCTAGCGAGCTCATCCATTGCCTGCGAATTTTGCAAGGAGCCGTGCCACTCATTTTTAGCATCAAGATACACTTGCAAATTGGTGAGAAATGGACGAGCTGCGGTAGCCCAGATAGAAGAGGCGTCACCACTAGTGATGATGAAAGTCGGAGGTTCAAATTCTGCCCGCGGTAGAAAATTTTGCAAGTTTTCAAAAACTTTAGGGGTTAGTTTTATTATTATTTGATTTAAAATCATCTTCAAAACCGTATTCTTAGTTGTTTCTTTGAAACTTGTCAACAACCACCGTTTACGGAAATATGTTATTTTCCCGTGGGAAAAGATAGCCTACTAACAGCATCTGAAACGGTATAAAGGGCACAACAATTAAGATATTTTAAATCTTGCTACTTCGCTGGGGTCTACTTTAGTTTAGTTTTATTTAAATGAGTTTTGGAATAAAACTGTATAAAACAATCTCTCATGCATCCGAGAACACGAAAATGAAAGTTTGTAATTGAAATGATTACCTATTATCTAATCGAAAGTGCGAGGTGTTTTTTAAAGAATTTTCTTGGAAACTATCTCAGATTTCTTAAACGAAGAACCCTTTTTACAAATCGCCAGTCCTTTGTGTAGCAAATACGAGAAAATTTAGCGAAAGTATTCTGACAATGGCTGTGATAAGTGTGGTCGTTCAATGGGCCGAATCGCGCGTTTACTTAGGCTGGCCACTTCAATCTTTCCCTTGAAAGACCAAATAATAAGGAGACGTAGCGCTGTATACAGCGAAAATTAAAGATGATAATTGTGAAAGTTCTTTGGGGAAAAGCGGAGGTTTGTTAAGGCTGGCCACTTCAATATTTCCCTTGAAAGACCAAATAATAAGGAGACGTGGGTGTTCATTGTGGTCGTTCAATGGGGCTGAACGGGGGTTATTAGGCTGGCCACTTAAAATTCAAACTTTGCCATGACAGTTCAGAGACATAGCAACGCATACCGGTACCTTACTGTGTATGCTAGTTAATAAAATATTTCATTATAGCACAACGTGAATCTAAATTCAAATCGATGTGTCCTTTTGGGATGTCAATAATTGTAGTCATATTTCGACCTAGGTATGTTCCTGGCAATGGAATCATTAGGCAAGTTACTACATGAAATATTTACAATTATTCATTTACGTTTTCTAATCGGGAAAATGGCGGTATAGTTCTTACAAAATCATGAAATACCGCAATGCGCACTCCAATTCGTCTCCAAAATGTGATGAGATTTGCAAATACCACTATATTGTGAGTATGTTTGTAGTACCAGGCGGACTATATAGGGTAAAATGTTATAAGAAAGAACTTTCCCCAAGGAATAAAGTTCGAAAATGATCGCCCATACAAGATGCCAATCAGCTGATTTGAGTTTTATATGGAAACTCATTTTTTTTTGCATATTTCAGACTTTGTTCTTTGGGGATTCCATATCACCAGCTCGATGTGAGCTTTTGCTATCGATCACTAGTAATATTTCATAGATCAGCAGTCATCAACCTCTGAATTTTACCGCAACACTCCGTCTAACCTCTTTTATTTTTTCTTCTTCCTTTTTTGGTCCAAGACGTACGCAGGCAACTTTAATGTTTGCCTCTGTCCGTATTAAACTGCGACATGCCACGCACATTTCAAGTGAAATTGACAAATGCCTCTTTATAGGGTAGAATGCGGAAGATGATCCGGCGTGGGATTTGGGGGCGCTTCTGTGCTCAGTATGAGAAATGTAAGGCAACCTTTGAAAAAATTATTAGTATACTTTTTGCCAAGGTCTATTCTCTTTCCGCACATACTCTTTGTTGGCGATGCTGGCATTTGATTGCATTGGTATACTTCTCTGTATAGGGTTGTAAAGGACAGCCCTCCTAATGGTGATAGGTTACATGCAAGCGATAAAACTGAACAACTTTCCCTTAGGAAAATATGTCGTGGAACCACAAAAAAACGATTTTTCATACAAAATCACGATCAGCTGACTGCTGTTACAAAGATTTGTAAAAAAATAGGTTTCATGAAATTACTTCCTAATGCACCCTATCAGTTAAGTAAGTACTGCACTTTGAAAAGATAAAAATCTAAAGATCTAGTCAATGTTTAGAATATTGAACATGGGGCATTATGGCAATCAGACATTATAATTACCTGAATGACAGTATAAAGGTCTAAGAAAATTAAACTTTTCCCTAGCTGTAAGTATTTTATCGTGATTCCAAATTGATTAAAATAATTTTTAATACACCAGATTAAACAGAAATGTTTGAGACATATTTCATAATTTGTTAAAATAACTTTTGATACAGAAACTCTTCACCAACTATCTTAAAACTTAAATATTACTAAGAACAAGTCATGTTCTTAAGCTATAAGTGGTTTAATTATTAGAGTATTTTACAAGAGTCTTATTAGCAGAACACATTCAGAATAATAAATTAGTTGTAAGAAGTTTCGTAATTTAAAATATCAGGCTTTACATAAAATTAATAGCCAGGTTGAAAGGTACTTTTCTTAAAATTAACAAGACTTTTTGTCTTCTTAAAAATATTTAATAGTACGCTTAGGAATGTCATTTTTACACGACTGCCCAACCAAAAAAGGAGTTTAATGTTTTTAGAGTTCATGTATGTAGGTATGTATGTATCTTTGTATATATGTGCGATTCTTTAAATGACCCACGCACGTTAACCACGAAACAGATTCGAAAGAATCCTTATATTTTCCCTAGTGTTATAGGCTAGGTTTTTTCTCAGAACACAGTCGTGTTTTTATTCATTTCTAATTATTATGCCTGTTTCGTACCGTTACGTAAGCGTCTGTCAGACGAAAGGAAACTGTGAATTCTTATCTAGTTCTATAACGTGCGTTTACGCACCGTAGCCATATTTGTATGGTAATAAGATCGGAAATCGGCATGCGTTACGGTGCGTTATAAAAACGCAGCGACTAACGAGAAGTGGGACAACCGCCTATAGGAAGTTGAACTGCTTTATCTGTTAGAATAGTATCACCCCATGTATACTCGCATACAGGATAATATTAAGAAACTCTGATTGCAAAACTATTGGAACGGACAGAAAATTGATGTTATATTTCTGCAATCAGTGCCCCATATTATAAAACTATAGGGTACAATTTTTTAGGTGAAATTTGATATTTATTGCGTAACCGTTAAGATATTATGATACCAGACATATTAACAGGCTACGCAATGAACTAAGAATTTCAACTTTAATTGATTTAGTCTTTAGTTTCAAAGCAAAGAGCACATTTCCTTTCAAGAAGCAAAGACAACAAAATAACGTCATCCAACCTTGTCATCATCATTAACAACCCATTTCAAAGAAAATAGATTATTTCCAGGAAATATATTAAAAAAAAACGTTAACGAGGTCCAGTGATTTAGTCAACACTCATTAAGAGTATGCCATTAATTCTGAAGGGCACTTTATTCCTCACAAAAAGGTAGTAAAATGGATTTTGCAATTAGCTGGGTGACAATCCGAAGGACGAACGAAATGAAAAAAAGACTTTTTTTGTAAATGAAGTGGTTCCAGCAAAAATTACTGTTTTAGGCGCGGAATCCACTTTGAACAGTTTTTGAGTCAGATAACGGAATTGTTGGATTGTATGAATAATAAATTGCATAAAATCTCTTTGATGTTTGATAAACTGTTGTTTGTAAAAATACTTATTCTTTATACCTATATATATTTATTTTGTTACTTCTTATTTCGAGTGAGACACTGAGATTTTCAACCCTCAACTCTATAATAATTAATAACAATAATAATAAATATACTGGACAATTTACACAGCGCCATCTAGTCCCAAACTAAACAAAGTTTGTACAATGGGAACTAGATAGCTGATATTAATACTTAAATACTTTTTTTGTTGTAAATAAATAGTTTTTTTTATTTTTTTTTATTAAGGCTGGGTTTGCTTTTGACTCTAGTCTAGATCATAGGACAGAGACAGACTCTAAAATGGAGCGATTTGTTATTCACCTCAAAGTTTATTTACTGGTCAAGTTTACCCCATAACATGTAACAAGGTAACGAAGTAGTCATTATAAAGGGTAACAGAGGGTAACGTCGGCATCAGTTGGAGTAACGGCCAATTAAGAGCATTCGTCCGTCCGCTCAAATCGGCACATTAATCCTCTTAATGTGTACAACGTGTTAATTTTTTGTGCGTTTCGGGAAATGCTATTTTTCGTGTAGTAATTTTCTGTTGTAACGTTTTAGTTGTGTTTTGAATTGTATCTCCCCCTATTGGCGAGATTGGCGAGTACAGTGCAAGGTTTTGCATCTACCGGGAACGCTGCTGCTTATTTCTTTGATGCGTATCCCTTTGATGACAACCAGTGACAGCCGCAATTTCATGCGGTGACGTGTGCCATTTGTCAAAATTTTTTTTGCAGGTTCATTATTTGCTTTTGTATGACAACCGGATCCAGACAATAATGCGGTGCATGTTAAAACTATCTTTACTTGCAGGGATTTCAGTATATGTACTGTATTTGCAAACATCTCACCCGAAAAGAAGATTTACAAAAATCTTCCTTTGCCTACGGCGTAGACCTTTGCGTAGCTACAATGCTATGATACTACGATACTTATTTATTAAGAAGATCATGAACAAAAACAACAGCTACAAGAGTCTACTGCTGGCAATTGGCCATACTCTTGGCAGGAGGATTTGCGAGCGCAGTGCAGTTTTTTGTATTCACAAGGAATGCTGATGCCCATTCCCTGGATTTAACACAGGTAAATATGGGTAGTATATTGCCGTGTGATGCCGGTTAAGAATAGCATCACCCCATTTCTTACCCGTGGGAGTCGTAAGAGGCGACTTAGGGACTCGAGGGTGTGTATTGCAATTTTAGGCGATGGGCTGACAACCTGTCACTATGGCGATACACAATTTTCAGAATGTCCCTCAAATATTTGTCAGATGTGGCGTAAATGTCCGTTTTTGCGGCCATTTACGCTCTGCCTACCCCGCAAGGGATTATAGGCGTGATATATGTATGTATGTATGTATGTAAATATGGGTAGTGCTATTTTATGCCATTACTATACAGCTGTATAGAAATGTAAAGAAGATAGGTTGTTTTTGTTTATCGTGTCGTTGTGTTTCGAGTTGTCCAACGACCCCATGAACCCTTGTGTCAGAGTTATTCAACCGCCTAAACATCACGGTCTAAGTAATCATAGATAGCAACCAGAACCGATGGTTTAGTGCCATCCGAAGCACGGAACCATCTTTCTTATCCGGACAACAAGTTGGTTAAGCCTGCCATGTCCTAAATACACTGGAAACAAATTCACAAAATGAGAAATATCTACTAAATGAGTGCCCTTTTGAACCTTTGCGCTACAGGCAGTCGCACTACCACTGCGCCAAATCGGCCGTCAAGCAGATAGATAAAAGTAATAATCCTATTTTTCCTTCCACAATTTATTCCCGTTTTACCTCCACATTTCTTCATCTTGTGAATAAAACCCTCGTTATCTGAAATATTCATCTTGGCCCGAGATTATCATAACAGAGCGTGGCAGATGTTACGGAACCATTGGCAAGACTGTGACCGGGTCAAGTCAGGTCTTATAGCACGGTCACACTGTGCCTATATGGGCAGGGAAATGGACGGCTGGTGTGGCGCAGTGGTAGTGCGACTGCTTGCGACGCAAAGGTTCCGAGCTCGATTCTTGGTGGGACACTCACAAAGTTGATATATTTTATCACTTTGTGAATTTGGTCCCAGTCTGGTTAGGACATTGCAGGCTGAACCACCTGATTGTCCGAAAATAAATATGGTTTCGTGCTTCCGAGAGCTCGCTAAGCCGTCGGTCCCGGTTGCTGTCTATGATTACTACGAAGGTGGACGTTACACAAACATTTAGGAGGCGTACCTAGTAGTAGGTGGATGAAAACCTCTGACAACAGGGTTCATCGGGTCGTTGGCCAACTCGGTGTCCCATGAGAAAAGATGAAGGCAAATAGTAAAGAAAGTGGGCAGTGCGAGCATGTTAACTGGTTATTCGCGCTGCTTCTCGTCATGTTCTTAATGGCTTTTTATTAAAGAAACGGCATCACTAGCGCGAGTGAAATGTACTGCTATCTCGCTCACTCGTATTGATGTGAGAAGAGTATGACGGCAGTGTATGAACCTTGTATGAACACACAATCGCGTCGTGCTACCGCGGAAGTATTTCGAGCAATATTCGCGGTTGCGGCAGGAGCAGGAGCAGGTGCATAGTGTGAACGTAAATTAATGTCTTTACCGTCACACAAAATCGCAAATTGATTGCAAGATTGTATCTGCCAAAAATCTCATACAGTTTCTGACAGGTCATTGCAATACAATGCGAGTCACAATAATGTGTAGGACCCCTTTAAAATATTAAATAAACTAAGACATTGCTGATTTCTGATGTCTTGTAAAACATTTCAGGGATCATCGAGTCATCAAGTTTATCCTTTAATAATGATTACATTTTCTGTAGGTACACATACACATATATATAACGCCTATAATCCCTTGCGGGGTAGGCAGAGAGTAAACGACCACAAAAAAGGGGCATTTACGCCACGTCTGACAAACATTTGAGGGTCATAAGGAAAATTGTATATCGCCATAGTGACAGGTTGTCAGTCTATCGCCTGAAATCGCAATACACACCCTCGAGTCCAGAAGTCGCCTCTTACGACACCCGCGGGAAAGAAATCGGTTAATGCTATCCTAAGCCAGCATCACACGGCATCTAAAATCTTCTTATTAATTTATATTATACTGAAGTGGAAGTGGGCTGAGCACATCTGTCGTAGAACCGACGGACGGTGGAATAAGCAGGTTCACGAGTGGAGGCCTCGCTTCGGCAATCGTAGTATTGGACGACCTCTGGATGGCGAAAACGAGAGATCGTGCCCTATGGCGTACCCTGGGGAAGGCCTACGTCCAACAGTGGACTGCAATAGGCTGATGTATGTATGTATACTTCTTATTTTACCTAGTAAAACATTATTAACCATTTCCCGTTTTTACTTTCTAGCTTGGCGGTTTTATAACCCCGATGGCCATTTAATAATGTAATGTTCACCCTTTTTAGGAACAAAGCTACTTACGAAGGGATTTATTACCGGGGTAAGGCGAGATGTGAGATTTAAAATGGTATTAATTTTGTTTTAGTACGCTCTTGGGCGTGTTTCTACTGGCTAATTTTACTTACTCATTTCAGAAATCAAGTTGTTTTGGTTTTTCATGCTTTGATTAAGAAAACTAGTATATAGTTGATCCCTACATTTGAGTTTGATGTGCTATCATACATACATACATGTATCACGCCTTTATCCCTTGCGGGGTAGGCAGAGCGTGCACGGCCGCAAAAAACGAACATTTACGCCACGTCTGACAAACATTTGCCGTGTGATGCCGGCTTAGCATCACCCCATTTCTTTCCCGTGGGTGTCGTAAAAGGCGACGAAGGGAATAAAATAAATATAAATTGATAAGGATCCCACTTGACGTCCGTCGTTGCGAATTTTTAGCGCATCCGTAACGCAAAAATGCACCGTCACTTTATTTGTAGGTATAGAAATAAGATCGGAATTCGCAATTTCCGTTCGTCTAACAGACGCATTCGCTTAAAAATTCGCAGCAACGGACGTAAAGCGGGAAAACCGCCGCTATTTATTTATTCAATTTATTTACTTCGGTTTTGTCCCAAGTTAAGACGAAATCACAATATAAACCCTGACACAATTCAGTAAAAGGCAAGAACCAAACAACTTTCAGAGAAAAACGTGAAAGTGTCTAAATAAAAGTTGAAACACAAAATTTGGAAAGGGCGAATTGGCCGATCGTTATTTGGTTTCGTATTTATAAATTCGTATTTAGAACTGCTAATACAACGAAATGAATGAAATGAACTTTATTCAATGTAGGATAGTACTATCACTTATTGATGTCATAATCCGTCATTATGAAAAAAGAAATGTATTATTCTTTTTATATCAATTTTGTGAAGTCCTGTTAGAAAACCGTCTCTGGCGGGATAAAAATATATAAAAATAAAGGCATTGCTTCGGTGCGTTCATTTAGCAACCGGGGACCGACAGTTCAACGTGACATGGAACCATTTTTCATAAAACTATCTATCGATTCATATACTGAGACTACTACATAGACTGAGAACAATTTCACGAACAATACACAGAGTGATCAATCAATTTAGTGTGTCTAGGAATTGTACCAACGGCCTCCGGATTCTAAGACTACTCTTGACCACAGATGCAGTCGAGTTGAGTTTTTATGACTGCGGAACCCTGAGCGCTAAAAACTCAGCTTAGCTGAGCTAATAAATATTCACTGGGATGTATCGGAACAGCTGTGTGATGCCGGCTTAGAATAGCATCACCCCATTTCTTTTCTGTGGGAGTCGTAAGAGACGACTAAGGGACTCGAGGGTGTGTATTGCAATTTTAGGCGATAGGCTGACAAACTGTCACTATGGTGATACATAATTTTCCGAATGACCCTCAAATATTTGTCAAATGTGGCGTAAGTGTCCGTTTTTTGCGGTTGTTTACGCTCTGCCTACCCTGCAAAGGATTATAGGCGTGATATATGTATGTATCGGAATTAATGTAGCGTTGTGTGATACCAGTTTAGAAAAGATGGTGTCATAACTAAACGATTAATCTAGGGAATAGGAAATACAACACTTTCCACTGCGCTCACCTACCACTAGAGGAAGGCCCAAGTCTAGCATTGGAGTTTTGTCGTTGTTGATGTGTACCCTTTGAAAGCTGATCTCTAAAACCCAGCTTCCAGCCTGGGCTAATAAATATTCGCTGGGCTGTATCGAAGGAACTGATTTAGTGTTTTCTTTCCTCATGCAAATTTGTCTGTATAATGCTAATTTAGCATAGCATCACCTCATTTCTAAACATTCTTTGAACCTATGACTGCCGAACCCTAAGAGGCGAAAATTCAGCTTCTGGCCTGAGCTAATAAATATTCGCTTTGCTGTATCAGAGGAACCGATGTAGCGTTTCCTATCCTGTTGCAAATTTATGCCTTCCGTCGGCTGGTATCTCTCGATCGGTAGAACGGGTCCGCGAAAATCAGACAATCCAGTAAGAGCCATATTTTTGAATCAGTAGAAATCCGATTTCTAACGCGCTTATCTGCGCCAAGTCATAAAGTATTATAAATAGTACTACAAAGTTATTATTGTGTCAAGGTTAGCTTGACTTGACAGATTGTGAATGGATTTTCCTGTTCAGGGGGTCCAGTTAATTATACGCATGTAAATATCACCTTTTGAAAAACTTGACTTCAATTATATACAAATGTCGTTTACTGTTGGTGGTGGTGTAAAGTTACATGCCGTGTGATCAACCTGACCAGCTCTGAGGCAGTGCCTTCACTTTTATTTTTTATCCCGCCCGAGCCGATCTTCTATAAGGGCAATACAAAATTGTTATGAAAAGAAGAGAATTGTGATATACTTCGTTTTCTACAATGACGGATCATGATGCTAATAAGTGATAGTACTAACCTACATTGAATAAAGTTAACTTCATGTCATTTTATTGAAAAACAAAATCACCATCCAAACCATGTCGCAATATTACAAGTCATTATTTTTTTCTCTTATAATACATTTCCTTTACTCTTGCTTGACCGGTATCTCTCAATCGGATCAGACTGATGATCTTGTGATTTGAGCATCGGTCTCTTGCCTCGCAGGGACCAGGTTCTATTCCTAAGGAACACATACAATGTTTATATCTGACAACTAATATCTTGGGGCTATGGTTCACAGTTTAATAAAGAGATTGTGGGTGTCGTAAAAGTTGACTAAATGTTGAATTGAGTAGGCAGCAATTCCTTGTGAATACAACACCTTCTAGTCAATGCGTCTGCCAAGTGTAGTGAGTCTGCATAGCAAATACCCCCTAATTGGGGATGCCCATGTTAGTAAAAGTTTACTCAAATATGAAAGAAATGGGCAGCTATGTTCCCTGTGAATACAACACTTACTCACTAATCCACCTGGCAAGTGTGGTGAGCATGGCAAACACCCCCAAATTGGGGAGGCCCATGTCCTGCAATGGGCTGTTGTGGCTGTAAAAGTTGAAGGAGATTGATCGTTCTCGGTTGCTGTATGATTTTATGAAGATTACTTAGATACTCGAAGTAGTTATGATCTGTTGTTATCATTATTTGATTACGCAACCACGTCTTTCCTCCTCATCTAATAAATAGTTATAAACATGATAAAACAATTGTGACTTCCAGTAGCAGGCATTATTGTAGGCTAAATAATAAGCGAGCTAGTTGAAATTGCATCGGTTGGTGAAACAAATAAGTAGGCATACCGAAAAACCTGTAAAAGAGTGAGTAACTAGAATGTAATAAATAAAATGCCTATCTGCATTTCGCCCTTGCACCAGCGCACGGAATTTTCGGACAATCGAGCTCGTATTGAGTTAGAAACTCCGGATCAAAAGGAAATGGTATTTCGATTTTTCACAGGTGAAAGCTATGAGGGGTTTCGATTTTGAAGTATCTAATCTATTCAGCTTTGTTTGATGCAAGCTGAGTCGGCAATTTTATTGGTTCTTTATAGGTGTAAATGGCGTTCGATATAATGCGCTTGTAACATTTTGGAGTGAACTTTAATTAAAGAGCGGATGTTTTTGTCGCTTTGAGATAAGATCAAGAGATATAAGATTTGGCAGTGTTAGTCGAGGCGCTGGTGGCTCAGTTGGTAGAGTAGTGGGACTCTACCCGACGGTCCCGGGTTCAAGCCCAACTTGTTTCAATTTCTTATTTTCATTTTGAACAAGGTTGATGTGCCGCTGATAGTTCCTTGCACGCCTTCAAAATTTCTTGCCACTGAAGACAAAGATCACTCTTGCTCAGACACTTCTCTTGCCCCTTTTAGACTACGCCGACACCTGCTACTTGGATGCCACTGAGGAGTTATTGAGCAAACTTGAGCGTCTCCAAAACCTCTGCATCAGATTTATTTTCGGCTTACGCAAATACGATCATGTCTCACAGTTTCGCTCACAACTCAAGTGGCTTCCGATCCGGCATCGACGAAATGCCCACGTTCTTTCTTGTCTTTACAATGTTCTGTACAACATTTCCTCTCCTTCTTATCTCAAAGAACGCTTTAAATTCTCTCGATCACTGGACAAGCCCTGTCGCTCACATGTTCGAACGCTTCTTTCAATACCGATCCATCACTCTGACTTCTACAGCTATTCCTTTACTATTCATGCGGCCAGACTGTGGAACTCCCTCCCGCACACAGTGCGTGACAGCCCTTCTATTACTATATTCAAAAAACGAGTAAAAGAGCATTATCTTTCTCTGTCATAATAATTCGTATAGGTTTATGTATTTATGTACGTAGGTATATTTATTATTTAAAAATAATTGTATAATATGTAAGTTTATCTTATAGTTCATATAATTACGTATACTTTAGGATACAGTATTACTTTATTTATTGTACTTAGTATTCTTGTTTTATTAGCCCTTTTTTTTTTCTTACTAAGTAAGTTGTACACGTCAACTGCCTCACTTTATGCCTTCTCACTACCCTAGGTCTGCTGTAAGAGATTTATTTTTAGAAATAAGCTGACCTGTTATGTATTGTTCTATATGTTATGTCCTTTGTGTTATATTGTGTACAATAAACAGTTAAATAAATAAATAAATTCTTTACATAGGGAAAACGTCTTAATCTCACAGGAAAACAGGTGAAACCGGTAGAAGTAGAATCTTCTTCTTGTCGTGTCCAACGATCCGATAAACCCCTGTGTCAGAGATTTTCAACCGCCTACCACTAGTAGTAGGCCTCTGACATGGTTATGTAACGACCGCCGTCTAAGTCATCACAGACAGAGACCGGGACCTACGAAGCACGGAACCATCTTTTTTTCGGACAATCAGGTTGCTCAGCCTGCAATATCCTAACCAGACTTGTTCCCAATTCACAAAGTGATAAAAATCAACTTTGTGAGTGCCCCACCGAGAATCAAACCCGAACCTTTGCGTCGCAGGCAGTCGCACTACCACTGTGCCTCATCACCGGCAGTCTGTCGGAAGTAGAATAGTGTGAAACGAATAGAAATGATCTTTTTTTCATATCATAATTCCTACAAAATCCCATGCCTGCGGCTACTCATAGATCTTGCCAAAATGTAAGACAAAGCGCCACTTCATCATTTTTTTATCGCGATATTTCCCGTCTTTTATATCACTTAATGATATATTGGAGAATTTCCGTCTTACACGCCCTCATTATTTTTTGTGGCATACTTGGGAATTCGACTCGAAGTTTTCGAGGCCACGAAAGTTTGTTTACAATTTGAACCATTGAATACCAAATTTTGAAACACTTCCCATGTTAGTTATACAATTTTTGAACTCTTTTGAAAATTTTCTTTGTGATGCCGGCTTAGAATAGCATCACCCCATTTCTTTCCCGTGGGAGCGTCAGAGGCGACTAAGGGACTCGAGGGTGTGTATTGCAATTTTGACGATAGGCTGACAACCTGTCACTATAGCGATACACAATTTTCCGAATTTTTCAGACTTGATGTAAATGGCCGTTTTTACGGCTGTTTAAGCTCTGCCTACCCCGCAATGGATTATAGGCGTGATATGTGTATGTATGTATGCAAAATTTTCAAGCGCGGGCAGGATTTGAACCTGCGTCTTTCGTCCTTACTACTGAAGATTTTAGACTTATTAACTTGATGTGATTGATTGTTATTTTAAACAAGCTCGCTATAAGCTTCTATACCTTATAAATGGTGAGCGGAAAACATTATTTTATTTTTTTATTCAAATAAAAGGTTTTATTGCTTAAAACTTAATTAGGACAATGTAAAGACAAACATCATGAAGGCAAAAAAAAACTAATTTGTTACGACATAGAAGATATTTTATATATTACTAAAGACTAAATTATTGGAGTAAATATAGAAGTTAATGACAAACATCATAAAGGCAAAAAAAAAAAACAAATTTGTATCGATATAGAAGATATTTTTTATAATACTAAAGACTAATTATTGGAGTAAATATAGAAGCCAATTTTAACTTTAGTTTAAATTCAGTTCAAATGAC
Organism: Tuta absoluta; assembly: GCA_027580185.1. Taxonomy (NCBI): domain Eukaryota; kingdom Metazoa; phylum Arthropoda; class Insecta; order Lepidoptera; family Gelechiidae; genus Tuta; species Tuta absoluta. The sequence continues at coordinate 8,023,420 of JAQAHW010000026.1, forward strand.
CGAAGCTCAAGCTAACTAATAAAAGAGAGCGATCTCTTTCCAAGAAAATTGAGTAAATTTTTTGATGGATTCTATTTCCGAGGTTGTGATAAGTTTAAAATAAATGGAAGCGAATCTATTTTTAACTGATGTCCTTAAATACTCAAATTGTTGGAAAAATCTGTGTTTCCAGAATTGAGTACTTGGTTGGACTGAGCTCGTTCGGTGTTTCGTTTTCTTTTTACACTTCAATAGAAGGCTCGTAAAACAAGTAAAATCTTGGATGTCATATTTATAATTATCATTTTGTATTATTTAAGAATTCGTGAGAGAGGAGGTGACCCACGCTCTGGCTCTTTTCTGGTGCAAAGGTTGGCCATAGCAATTCAACGCGGTAATGCAGCGAGTGTTATGGGAACCTTTGCACCCGGATCGATAAGAGGCGGGCTGTTTCATTTAGTTTAGTTTTTAAGTGTTTGACTATGTTGTACATAACATCTTTCAATAAACTTATTGGCATATTTAAGCCTAATTTTGTAATCTTAGATAAACAATTGGTTCGCTCAGCGAGTACTAATCTTTCATCTAAGTTTGTAATATGTTGTTTGTTTGACTCACCCGTCTTCTTATTTTATGGTTCAGGTTGTAAGCCTATACATAAAACTAAGTACCCCTGCGTTCGATTTTAAGTCTCTTTATTAATAAATTTAGTTTGAAGTTGAGTTTTGAGTTTGTATACCTATGCAGTTACTGAACCTTAGTAGGTAGTAAATAATTAAAAACCGGGACTCATGGAGTACCGTCCCACTACTGCTCTGCCACTGAGCTACCAGTGCCTCGACCGAACACTTCCAAATTTTCATCCTTTTACACCATAGTACAAAGTAAACCATTTGTGAATTTGGTATGCTTTGATGGTCAATTTCAAGAAAAATCTCTAAGCTATTTCGAGATTTATACTTCATTAACAATATCGATTTATTAGATTATTAGGAAAATATATTCGAAGATATTTAATAAAATACCTTTACTCTCAATGACCTTTGACGCCTCATCACCTGAATTAATGCTTTTAAGTAAAAAAGTACGTCACTGACTTTCATTTGTCTCGCCTATGATTAACTTCTTCTTTGCGCTACATTTTACCAACAATTGTGGGAAGTCACGTCCCTAAAACCTTAGAAAATATTTAAAAATGAATTTTAATTTTGATATAATTCTTTTACATACATACATACATATATCACGCTTATATCCCTTAGGGGGTAGGCAGAGCGTTAACGGCCGTTAAATGAATATTAACACCACGTCTGACAAAAGTTTGAGGGTCAATCAGATAACTGTATAACACTAGAGTGACAGGTTGTCAGCCCATCGCCTATAATTGCAATAAACATCTAACAATCAAATCCCGTAGTCGCCTCTTACGAAACCCATGGCTAAGAAATGGGGTGATGCTATTCTAGGCCGGCATCACACGGCATTCATAATTCTCTTATCTCTTCAAATTCCCTATATTTTCAAGACAAACCATAAAATAAATTATCGGGCATACCCCATTACGTCCATGACAACCACTCGACGATTGGTGTAATAAGAATCCATTTTGTGTTATTGTTGTTGTAGAAACATTGTCATTGTTCTAATAAAAAGCCCTAACCGCTTGTGTTTTTTACTGGAAAGCAATTACTTTAACAAGCTTGTATTTCATTAGAGAATGGTCCCGTTGTCTTCATTGCTGTTTGCCGGTGCAATCACCCGAGAGTCAACCAACGATAAATGGCAATGAAATAAGATATATTTTTTAGAATTACTTACTAATCTTATAAAATATGTGTTTGTGAAGTAGTTAGGTTAAGTAAGAGTCTTTACAATTTCAAATAAATTTTTCAATTTATGTATCTTATAAAAATAAAAAACATATACGGGGTGTAAGAGACGGTGTACTGAAAACTTTGCAGGCATGATCAGACCATGAAATTGAACAACTTTTTCGATGGAAGATATGTTGGTAGACGAGAAAGTTTTTCCGACCTCCCATTCATAATTCGCGATCAGCTGACTGACTTGACAAAAATTCGTTTTCCAACATAAGCCATAATAAAAATTGTTCAGTTTCATGGTCTGATCATGCCTGCAAAGTTTTCGGTACACCGTCCCTTACACCCTATATATATTGTTTTGTTTACTATTTTAAATTTGTTATTTAAAATAATAGATGGACCTGTTGTCACTGGTTATTCAAGGTAGTTTATTAGTCTTCTGATGGAGGAAAAAATCGGCCAAGTAGGGGTCGGAATCGCGCACGAAGGGTTCCGTACGTTTGGTAAAAAATGCATCAAAATAACGTTTGTTGTATGGAAGCCCCCCTAAATATTAATTTGTTGAGTTATACCTCACAAGAGTTAAGTTTACAAAACTGACAAGAGGTGGCGTCGCCTCTAATGCAAACTCGCGGGAAAGAAATGGCGTGATGCTATTCTAAGCTGGCACACACGGTTTCTAAGCCGGCATCACACGACTTATTTTTAGTTTATCCAATTTTTTATTTACATTAATTATATGTATTACACAACATACATTTATAAACACGTAAACTCATTATAGCAGATAAATGTTAGACCACACACAGTCCATGTATGGTTAATGCTACGTACACACTATGTACCTGCTCCTGCTGCTACAGCGAATATTGCGCGAAATACTCGTATCAACGCGAGTGAGTGTTCTGTTTCATACTCTTCTCGTATCAATACCAGTAAGCGAGACAGGAACACATAGCCTGTCGCACGAATAACCGACAATCGAGGGAGCACGGGAAGCGGCAGCGGCATGACGAGTAGCAGCGCGAGTACCCTGTTTACATGCTCGCACTGCCCACATCGCGTACTATTTGTATTCGTCGAGTGTGCAAACGCGGCATTAAAACGTTTTATAACTAGTTCCGGAAACTATTCAGAGCAATCCCTACTAATATTATAAATCTGAGAGTTTGTGTGTGTGTATATTTGTTACCTCTTCAAGCTCAAACGGCTTGACCGATTTGAATGAAATTTGGAACACAGGTAGAGTATAGCCAGGAATAATACATATGCTACTTTTTACCTCGAGAAAACAACTATAACCACGGGAAAAGAAGTGGCAGCGGGTGAAACCGCTGGGCAGAAATCGAGTGTCTTCATAACGGAGGCGAAGCGAGTGAACAACTTGAATGCAAAGCAAATAGCTGAATAGTTGGTTCAGTTACGAGCCGCTGTTAATTACAAGCACACAGGGTACCGAGAAACACGGGAGCAAATACTAAATAGCTGATTGGAATACTCACGACAAACGGCAAATTAATAAATACACCGTAGGGCGTTTAAGGCGAGTGTAGCAGTGAACGATCTCGTCAGTGGCGCCATTTCACAAATAAATATTTTGTCTTTCTACAAACAATCTATCAGAATGTCCGTTGCTCGTGTTATTAGTATTATCGTAAAGTAAAATTATAATTTGAAAACTCAATGAAATATTCGCTATAATTAACGTTACGACAAAAAATGCCTAAAAACGGGCTATTTGGGTATTAATTAGCATAACTTTAATAATAGCGAATATTATATTAAGTTTGTAGGTTCTGATTTTACTTAAAGATAATACTAAACACTTGAGCACCGGAGATTCTGATACATTATGTGTATAAAGAAAAAATATATTTCTGTGAAGTGGCGCCACTTTTGAGGCTGTTCACGGCTACACTCGTCTTAAGTTTAAGTACGGTGTATCGAAACTTTTGTACTTACGAACAACACAGCGGACTATAATGCAACTTTTACAAACTTAAAATATTGTGTAGAGAAAATAAAACAAAAATTACCTTCCTATATATTTGCAATGAGGGCCGTAGCGGGAGGAGCTCGAGAGAAACACTTTGCTCGGAGTACAAATATATAATGATTTATTAAGAAAATTGGCAAGGCTTATATACTAGGTTTTCTAAGTCTGGAATGTCGATATTACATGGGTGTGACGTAGGTTGACATTTAGATCAATAGAAGTTATTTCTAGTAATATGATCTCTTCAAGGCTTTAGGTCATTCAACTATTTGAAGGTCTTACACGTGGTTGGTTCATTAACCTGTTACAGTTATAAATAAGTATATCATATCTACACCTCATATCATGTCAGCGAGTCGTTTTGTTTTGTAAGAGAGGTTGTTAGTTTATGGTCTTTTGGTTACACAACGATTATTTCTACGTTATTTATTTCACCTCGTTCCCTTACATCGGCCTGAAGTTTGCTGAATAAAAATAAATAAAAAATAAAATAAAATAAATATTCTGGACAATTCACACAGCACCATCTAGCCCCAAACTAAGCAAAGCTTGTACTATGGGAACTAGATAGCTGATACACATATACTTTTTTTTGTAAATAAATACATATTATACATACAAACACCCAGACTAAACACACATATCTGAAAATGGCTTAACAATTATTTGTGTCTTGTGGGGATCGAACCCACGACCCTCGGCGTAGCAGGCAGGGGTACTATCCGCTACGCCATCGGCCCAGTTGTGTGTCAATGGTCTGTCAGTATTGGTCATTTGGTATTCTGCTAACAGTTTGAAGTATAGAAAATCACAGTGGCATTATAATGACAGTGGAGTGTATGTAGCTGGTATTGCAAGGGTTAAAAATAAGATAATCCGGGCCTAGATATTTGTAGATGGAAAAGGGCAACTTAAGAAGAATTTCAAGGAACGGTCACCAGTGTTCCATGTATATTTAGGTACCACAGAGACTAGAATACTAAGTGAGCAGTTCGTCCAGTTACTTGCCTGGCTAATTACTGGTACACAGGATACTGAAGCTCAGGTAAATACTAAATACCTAATTATTATGCCGGGTGCATTCACAAAGGTGAGAATCTCGTAATCTCGACTGTGTTTTGCTTATATGAGTTTCCGTAATGTTTTAGAAGAGGATCAAAATTATCTTTTTATTTATATCTTTATTCACAACATTTATAACTGCCGTGTGATGCCGGCTTAGAATAGCATCACCCCCTTTCTTGCCCGTGGGAGTCGTAAGAGGCGACTAAGGGACTCGAGGGTGTGTATTGCAATTTTAGGCGATGGGCTGACAACCTGTCACTATGGCTATACACAATTTTCCGGATGACCCTCAAATGTTTGTCAGACGTGGCGTTAATGTCCGTTTTTTGCGTCTGTGTGCGCTCTGCCAACCCCGCAAGGGATCATTGTTGGGATATGTGTGTGTGAGTGTGTAAGAAACATAAAGACTCGGGAAGCGACTTCATTTTATACAATTTAGTGATTACAACCTTCCTTTTGATTCATTTTATCTATGTATAACTATTTCTCTTCGTGTGAGACACAAAACCGTCCAACGACCCGATACTGTAACTTTGCGTCATTTTAAAGTTCTAAAGCATACACAGTAGGTTTTCAATTTCTTTCATCTTCTTCTTTTTTGTGGTACATCGTGTCTACCAACAACCTATCAAACCTACCATTTTGTGTTTTTCTCGTTTCATGAATTAAATAATAAGATACGAAATAAAAAAAACTCGCCCAGATTTTAAAAGATGATTAATTATGTAATTACGTATACAAAGCAGGCTTTTATTCTAATACTTAAGGGAGGAAAAACTTGGCAATTAATAATTTTACAGGCCCATCTTAATTTTTCGTACAAAAAGAAATTTAAATAAGCTCAAATGCCTATTAAATAGGTTGAAATTTTACTAGTGACCGATAGCGAAATCTCAAGATGATAAGGAACAATTTTCCTCAAGTTACATTCATTGTAAAACTTCACATTGCAACTATCGTATAATGGGGGTCAGTAGAATGCGAGTGTCTGTTTATCACACGAGGTGAAGCCGAGTGTGATAATAGTTTGACACGAGCATTCTACTGCCTAATTATAGCAGTTGCATGCACTATTATACACTCTCCAAAAAAACTCAGTTTAACACATTTCCAAACGTCCGCACCGGCGGTTGTAGGTAGGCCCGATACAATGTCAAATTTGATACGAGAACGTAATATGGCTTGATATGAGTTTTTGAAAATTCTATATTTTAGCAGTTGTTTAGATGTAGAGTTTAAACAATAACTCAACTAAACTACTAAACAACATCTAAAAACCAACTGAACATCAACTGAACAACATCTGAACAACATCGAAACAACAAATGAACAACAACTGAACAACATCTGAACAACAACTGTACAACATCTGAACAACCTAATCAAACAACTGAACAGCAACCAAACATTTTTTCCTAATTTTTTTTCTTTTTACCATACAACATCAACTGACAGGTGCGACGGAAGATGGTGGTTTGAGTATTGGCAAAAAAAACTTCGTTTCATTTCTGAACTTTATTGCAGTAAGAGCCTTCTCATTAAGGCATTACGCGTCTGTAATTTCCCTCAAACTGTAATTTCTATAGGTAGAATGCATAAAGCAGGTCTTTATACAACTGTATTCGAATTCATAATTTGAACATTATGAGACGAGTGTAGATAAAGTTATTTAAAACCCACTAGCAGCAATGATGGTGGCTGCAACTTTACCTAGACGTAAGGATAAAATTGGATTAAAAGCTATTAAAATAGTTCTGAACTCAGACACAGCGGACAGTTTAATACACCTAGGGAAAGTTAGAGATAACCCAACCAACATTTTGGTAATAAGAATTGGTGATATAAAAGTTCTTCACAAGTGATTTCGGCAAACCAGAGTCCTACAAAAGTATTAGCGATTAGTGTTATAGCACGCTGTAAAACCTTACTACCCCTCGATTGGGCCCCATTTTTTAGCGCTATAAGTAATAAAATTAGTAATAATTTTCACTATTGTAACACTGAACGTTACATTACAGTTATAGAATGGCGTTACGTGCGACTAATTTCTTGTTTCTATAATGGTGGTAGAATATAAATCTTGCCATCTGAAGCTCCTTAAAGTTTGTACTATGGTTAAAATAAAAACTATTGATGGTATAACAGTTCTAAATTCTGTTGGTATAATTTTTACGGTTATATATTAGTTCTTTTTTAAGTTCCTTTATATCTTCGGTTTGCTTTACGTATCTTGATTCGTATTAAGCAGCAACTCAGAGCTCTTGTACGTTTAATTTCTCTATAGTTTTGCATATAAATTTAACTCTTACTTTATGTTTGTCACTTGAATTTGAGTTATCTAAAATGACGGTGAAATATTAAAGTGAAAAGAAAAACAAAACACGGAATACACATAACTCGGTAAGTCAAGTTTACAATATTAAAACTTCTTGCGAGGGTAACTTTATTGAGAGAATCATATACGTTTTGCATCTCAATTTTGCAGGGACTTGAAAATAAGTGGTATTTCAAGTAAAAGTTAGTTGTAACTTATCAGGACAGGTAAACTCTCAATCGACATTTAGATAAAAACGCCTTATTGGCTTTGTTCATTAAAGTAGTTGTGTACTATAGTAAATAAAAATCGTTTTATAATAATCATATGTCGTAAAAATTGCGTTTAAATCTAGTTTTTTCAATTACTACTTTGAGGTTATGTTTGAATTATCATGGCGTCTATTTCTTATTACCCTAATTTCCTATTATTACTATTGTTGAACGAAAAGTGCTAGGTAGTTTGTAGTTAGAACTATTGTAGCAGTTGTTATACCAGAATACAGTTTTAATGGTAATAAGAGAACTAGTTTGAAGTGTTTAATTCTACAATCGTTCGACATAGATTTAATGGTAGTAGTATTTTAGGGTTACGCTTTTCAGTTACAAAAACCCTTTTAAAAAAGAAAGAGAAGTAAAACATAAGATTGAGATAAAATGGTAAACATTTTTGATAAAATCAGTGAGACCGCATATTAAGCAACTATTTTTTAGGTCTAGCTACAAAGCTCTGCATTCACCTGAATAAATACTTTGCTTTTTTAGTAAATAAATTTTACTAAGATATGAGCATAATATTATCCTGGATTCATTCAGATTAAAAAAATAATAAAGGTACTTATGCTATTTGTAATACAAGTAATAACAAAGAAATACGTTAAATTTGTAATGTTTTTGTTTCAGCCTTCTCTTTATCTATCTTTTGCCACTCCCGACTACCTACTCAAACCAGTACGCTTACCCTCCAAGCACTGCGCTTTGTTGAGACCGCCAGCCAGCGGCAGCGGCATTCCTTTAGTTTGGATCGACTTGTTTCGACGTGTAGTTGCGCGCATATTCTTACCGAGTCAGCGAATTTTAATGTTTGGATTGAACGTAAGTAGTTATTTTTTAACTTTGTAACTAATTTTTTACCAACAATGCCTAGTTTGTAATACAATAATAGGTTGTATTACTTTCCATTACATTAATAATAGGCACTACATCATAGAATTTTCAATCGATTTTTGTTTGTGTGTGTGTTCATGTATTGCGTTTGAGTTTGTAACTAATTTCATGCATGTATGTTAAAAAAATAGCCAGCAAACTTTATGGCCATCGCGTGTGGTGGTGGAGGATTCCCTCGTTCCACTTGCACCACCAAAGAAACCAATTCTTTTTTCATGAGTATACCTCACGGTCGACGTTTTGCCTAGTGACAGAGTGCGCGAGTTTTGCTTTGTAAATAAGCCCGAAAAGCATAAAAATTACAACTGTGAATTATAAAGAAAATATAAAAAGGATTCCATTATTAAAATATTTTATTCGGGCTAATTTATTGTGACTAGCACACACTTCGGCACACACACACACACTCCACTCTACACCTGTTTATTCAAGTAATACGAGTTATTTTTATAAATTTCAGAATGTCTTACAAAATAGTCCAGACCTGGAAAAACAACAAATATAGACTGTTTACTGTACCATCAACATGGGAAGATAAAAATATTCTAAAATATCCCAAAAAACACGTAACAAAGTACCTACAAATGGGGACATCAATACCAGAACATGACTGGAAACAAATAAAATATGAAGTTAAAAGAAGAGAGCTACGAAGCTATGAAACAGCCGAATACGTCCTTCAAGAAATGGTTAATCATACTGACCTGACACTGAAGATGATATCGCAAATGCAACTACTTCTAAGCAGTCCAAACCGAATTAAACGTGAATATCATCGCTGATGACATCGTAAGTTATTTTTATTGTTCAAAGCTTTAAAACGAATAAAATAGCTCAACTATTCATAGCGTAAAATTAAGCCATTACTTTTTCTTTTCAGGTGAATCTATACCCAAATATATATCAAAATGTAAGAAATACCAACACGTATTAAGAAAATGCTGTGACTTATCATCATCATGATGTAGTATTAAAGCAAAAAAATACAAATACTACAACAGTAGCTACTGAAAACTTAAACACTGAAGAATCCTACGAGTACGTTATACCCATGTGTAATAATGAAGATAAAGTGAATGTAGATAACTTAGAAACGTTGATAACAGGTCAAAATACACTCTTAGCAAACCAAACAAAAATATAATAAAAAGAGATCTAAATTTTTTGGCTTTCCTTTTCCATAATAAATACCAATAATGAATGGGTCTTCATCAATTTCGTGCATATTTGCCAATATAGGCCAGAATTCAAATTTAGAGCTTCTGAAAATAGGTACCTAACCCATCTAAATTAATATTCAAATATACATTTTCGGGCACCAAGTCCAAACTTTGAAGTATTTTTGTCAGTGGAATAATGATTCCGTTGTGCCAATTTTCACCATCACCGATACTTTTCTGACATATTTGGGTTGGGGTTTGCAGAATTGTACGAGGATCAGATGGTAGAATATTTTCAAACCTTTTGTTCAAAATTGATATCAAGTCTTTGAAGGCAGCTTGGCTAATATTTTTATCTATCGCCCATATTCTTAAAGTCATTTTTAAAATTTGTGTTTTTCGTATATTCGCTTTCTTGCGCTTCATCTGAGCTATGAGAACTACTAAGAGGATAAATAGATAAAGAGGCATCTTCTTTATAATGAAAATCAGGCTGTACCGAACCCTCTTCTGTAAAATTATTCTGTAAAATTAAATTCTCGATCTACAGAACCCTCTTTTGTAAAATTAAGGTCTCGCTGTACAGAGCCCTGTTCCATATCTTGCGTTTCTCCATGTTTACTGGTCACACACATATTACGATTTTCTAGTCCTGTGAAAAGTAAAATTATTTGTTATTATAATCATAATCACCTGTGAAATACTCACAAAAATAAAAACTGTACGGAACCTTGTTGAAATTCCCGCACTTGACCAACATTGTCGATGGAGTTTCTAGGACAGCATGAACATTTTCTTTAGCATATAAGCTGCGCTGGATGAACATATACATTGCAAGAACTACAACAACCTAGACCAGCGTCATCAATACTTCGCATCATCGAAGAACTATGATGCTGAACTGCATCAATGGTCACTGTTGGCAGTTTGGTGGTTTTATCACAAGATAACAATGATTGATTTGATCCGATTATTAATTTGTATTCTTTTTGATATTTTTCTTTTAACTCCTCCACATCTTTTACGTTTTTTCCAGAAACTCATAGCGAAAATAAAGCAAGTATGAGCAAACCGACTTGAGAGCAAATAAAACTACACACATAAACACAATCTTGTGGTTGGCGATATTATACATCTATAGAAGCAATATCCTATATTATGTTTTATAATTTCAAGTGAAAATAAAAGTTACAATGTATAAATAGTATTGCTTAGAATAACATAAGAGTAAATTCGAACACCGTTATAACGAACAGGGCTCTAAAAATAACTCCATAATACCAACTAATATCATATAAAGTGGTTTCTGATTTCTTAATGAAACTTATGCAAATAAGTGTCAATTACTTCTTTTATAGCAATATAGGTAATACAAATATTATGTCAACTATTTTCAAGAGCTTTTGTTGGTATAAAAGTAATTAGAAACTTTAATATAACTTTAAGTGTTTCGTGTTACTTGAATTTATACTAGAGTGGTTTATATAATGGTTGCGACTATAACCTTTATACCTTTTTAAGTAATACTATGTTTCTAGGCACGTTAAGTGGTATAAAACATTTAATTAGCTCTCTTATAGAACATTTAGGAATAGTTAGACTTACTAGAAACCTCATTACTGCTTAAGGTACCTATTGTAACTTGAGGTTACAACACCTAGCGTTACTTTGGTTCAGCTTAACTCTTTTATAGCTTCTTAATTTACATTACGTTTTATTGTTACTGTTACTCACCCTAAAGATTTACTTAGTTATATTCATGACCATTAAACCCACAAATGTTTTACTATACACTTTTATATACCCGTTAAAACAATACAAACGATAAGAGTGGTGAAAATTATCGCCAAAATGTTTGTTGGGAAACTAGTTACGTATTTTGTAATTCGTTTTAAACTAGATATCGCTAGAGGATTAGAAAGTCGACGATTTGCTATTAAGGGCCTGCCCACACTAATGGCAAATTTTGTATGTGAGAATAGAGCGGAGTCACCATATTTAGACGGTTTTTCACTCTTTTGGAAATTTCCGGTCCATTTCGGTTAGCTTAGGCGGTTCTCACACTTGTAGCCCGTCAGTGCGTATTTTTAAAACACCATAACGCATGCGTCTGTTAAACGACAGCAACGACAGGAAATTCCGAATTCCGATCCTATTCCCAAACAAGTACGGCAATGGTGTATTTAAGGATGCGTCTGTCAAATGACTTGACATCACGGGTTGCAGTGTGTGAATATTCAAATAAGGCCTCTATTGCGTAATACGCTAGTAAACCTATTTTCAAATCATGTTCTGAGAATAGAAGCGTTGCGCTGACGTTAAGGCGAGTGTACCCATGAACGACCTCCACAGTTAGTTGCATTTGTAGGGTAAATTATACGGCTATTAGTGAACCAAAGATTTCCTTTGGTAGGATTGGTCCTTAAGACCCAAGGATGGATTTTAGAAGTGGAGCCACCAAGATTTTTGATGTTTGTTTTTTGAGATTCTAGCTGCTTTAGATTCGGAGGAAAATAAGTTCTTAATCTCTATAGAGGCATAAATTGGGCTACTTCTCCAAGTTTGGTACCATGTTCGTATGACTGAAGGGTGCTGAATTCATTTAAGGACTTATATTTGAAAAGAAAAGTACATCAAATAAAATAATAAGTACTAATTACAGAATTTAAAAAAATACAAGACAGTTTCTAGCCTTAGTCCTCTAGATCTAGGTCTATATCATCTTCGATGAGTGCTTCGCGGTCCATTACACTGAAATAAAATAAAAAACAATGATTACCTACCCAAAAAAGAAAAAAAAAGACAGGCATGCCAACTAAAAGCGAAAGTTATTCACATAAATATACCTGGAATTATCGCAGTTGCCATTACAGGTTTTGCATAGGAGTGTACATGGCATCCCCTCTCGCCTACAAGAACAACGTCCTCTTTTTCAGCCCATCCCCAGTTTGATGGAGAAGGTATATCGGGCGAGGAATTAAAAGCTTGTCCCCATATATAGCCTGCATGGTAGGCTGCCCTAAGTGTATGCATCATAAGGGCATCTCTTGTGGAAGGAATATTCTGTAAAGGCTTACTTTTTGCGAACAAAACCTTGCGAGCTTCATTTACAGAGACTATTTCACTGGCACCACAGCAAAGCTTGATGACGAACTTTTCCAAGCTTATCAGGATGTTATCGGTCAGTTCAGTGACCGGATGTGAAAGCGCTTTAAAAGCCAATGTGGCATCAGTACATACATCCCTGCCATGCCTTCCAGGTAAGTGTTTTCCCTTTTGAGTACAATGCAAAACGGTGTCACAACCTGTAAATGCGTGGTACCCTCTCATGGCTTCTGCTTTCTCTTCACCCAGATGATGAGCCAAATCATGCACTGCTAAATAGCTGTGATGCTTTCCAGTGCCAAATGACACCCATAATCCTTTTAGACCCAACCGCTCAAGAGAAAAGTAATAGGATATGTCGATTATGAGAACGTCAGAGTCAACAGTATGTATTATAATGTTTGTTGCCCCATTCTTCACCATGTCATTGGCATGCAGAATAATGCGGCTATCAGCCTCCTTGCAAGTTACATTGAGCCCTGTCAACAGCGTTTTTGTTGGTACAGATGATTTAAACATAATTACGTATAATGATTACTTATTTGAAATTCACACTTTATTTATTTAATTTTATTAATCTTTACTATCCGTGGACGTTAATATAATTCCGGAAAAGACATTTAGACACCCGGTTCAATAAAAAATGATACCAAACTCGATTGAAGACCTAAACCCTACGCAATTATTGACCTAAGACATCGTTAAAGTTTACCCCCCCCCACCCCCACCTGCATAAAATATTCGGGTGGCTCCACTTCGTAAATCCATCTTAGGGATCTAAAGACCAATCCCAACAAAGGAAATCTTTGGTTCAGCAACAGCCGTATTCTTCGTTTTTTTGTCTTGTACGACAGCAACTAAGTGGCCCCACTCCACAAAAAAAAAACTTACTTATGAAAGTATGATCTCCGAGAAGAATATACATTAGGACTTGTATGTTATTTTTTAGGGATTTTGAAATAAGTCTTTAACATGATTTTTGGACCAGGACAAAAAAAAGCGTGTCTGTTGAAATGCTCACTTACTACTGTGGCTCAGGGACCCAAAGTGGGTTCGACCGATGTGGCGCAGTGGTAGTGCGACTGCCTGCGACGCAAAGGTTCCGGGTTCGATTCTCGGTGGGACACTCACAAAAGTTGATATTTATCTCTTTGTGAATTTGTTCCCGGTCTGGTTAGGACATTGCAGGGTGAACCAACTGATTGTCCGAAAAGAAATGGTTCCGTGCTTCGGAGGGCACGTTAAGCCGTCGGTCCCGGTTGCTGTCTATGATTACTTAGACGGCGGTCGTAACACAACCATGTCAGAGGCCTACTAGTGGTAGTAGGCGGTTGAAAAACTCTGACACCAGGGTTCATCGGGTCGATGGAAGACTCGGTGTCCCACACGAAAAGAAGAAGAAGTGGGTGTTGGCCTCCGACACAAGTTTCCGCCACTTGGCCCGATCCTGGGCTGCTTCACGCCAGTCTGTCGCTTGAAGGTCGCGCAACGAAAAAAAATATTTTCTCTTAATACAAACAATCTATCAGAATGTGCGTTGCTCAAGTTTTTAGTTTTATTCTTGAGTAAAATTGGAATCTACGAACTCTATTCTCTGTTATTAAAGTTATGTCAAAAAATACCAAAGTTGCCCTTTTTAGGCAATGTTTGCCATAACTTTAAGTAATACAGAGAATATTTCATTGAGTTTGAAGGTTCTATTACATAAAGATATGATATTACTTTATGCCTTCTTACTAACCTAGGTCTGCTGTAAGAGATTTATTTTTAGAAATAAGCTGACCGGTTGTGTATTGTTTTATATTTTATGTTCTTTGTGTTATATTGTGTACATTAAACGGTTAAATAAATAAGGATAATACTAAAAACTTAGGATTCTTTGTATGAAGAGAAAATATCAATTTGTGAAGTGGTGCTACTGTCGCGGCCGTTCACGAGTACACTTGCCTTAACATATTCTGCGAATCATCTTACTCGGAGAACTTGTGGAACTAAAATTCAAACTACCTCTGTTGTCTTGTAAAGTAGTCTCAAGTGGATCTGTGTCTTGGAATCAGGTGGATTGTGAAGTCAATTCCTATTAATTTTCACACAAAGATAATATTGCTTACAGCATTACTGGTCCGATGGTGTAGTAGATAGTGCTCCTGCCTGCTACGTCGAGGGTTGTGGGTTCAATGCCCACACATCACAAGTATTTGTATCTTATTTAATAAGGTCTTTTTTACAGTTTAATAAGTTACGCTCTCTATGCCAATACATACATACATATATGTATCACGCCTATAGTCCCTTGCGGGGTAGGCAAAGCATAAGGCCATGAAAAACGGTAATTTACGCCACGTCTGACAAAAGTTCGAGGGTAAAAAAGTTCGAGGATTGCAATACACACCCTCGAGTCCCTTAGTCGCTTTTTACGACACCCACGGGCAAGGAATGGGGTGATGCTATTCTAAGCCGGCATCACACGGGATTCCTATGCCAATAGATGGCGTTAAACATCTGGGGGTTTCACAACTAGTCACGTAAGGTAATTAAATTGGCGTTCTAATAGAGTTGGACGTCTCGGTGTCCTACACGAAAAGAGAGAGAGATAGTAGTAGTGAGCTGTTTTCTCCTTGTAACCTTGCTGGCGTTCTTTTTTCGGACCCGTAGCTTTATTCATTGTAAGCTATATAAAAATGCGCTTAAATAAGCGCCATCATCATCATTGGCCTCACACGTCTGTGACAGACGATTTAATCAGTGTCTGAGGCAAGACTTTTCATGGCTGTATAAGCCGATACGGGAGCGGCATAGTTTTCCGCACGCTCTACAAGTGAAGGTGGAATTTGAGACTGGCACATGCATGTTTAGATGACGTTTTTGCCTTTTGTTAGCGAGACCAGAAAACCAGGCATTATCGTGTGTTTTACGCCCATCAAACACACGCTTACGCCATTCGTCCCTATCCTCAGCAAGCTTCTCACAGCTTTGATGGTCAATGTTAAACGCAGCCATTAGCGTTTAAATAAGCGCCACTAGCACCGCAAATGTTATGTCCAAACTTTCAATCAAACTCCAATTACAACTTTTTAATAAATTTTCAAAGACGTTCATTAGGTCGTTGGACGATTCGGAATCCCACACGAGAAGAAGAAGAATAAAATACCTAGCAAATATGTCGCCCCAGATATTCTACGCCGCCTATTGATGGTTTTGAGTACTTTCTTAGGACTTTTTTATTTTTAAAACAGCTGTCAAATAAGGCTTCATTGCATCAGTTTGACATTTTGCGCCGACGCTTAGACGCATCGCGCGGCTATAATGTGGCAGATCAAGTGCTTCAATGTATGCTTGAAACATATTTTATTTTCTAGACTACGGAATAATCTAACGTGAAAACAGTACAAGGAATAATGATGATTAAGCGAGGCAAACTTTTTAAGAGGATTGAAATTCTATCCGCCAGGGATCGCCGTTTTGCGGCAAAGTTTGTGAATCCCAGACATTTATCTAAGTTTGAAAATTGTCACGGGTTTCCCAAATCCTCAGCGGCCGTCAGTTAGGAAGATTTGCCTCGGGGAGTTTAAATATATTTTATCTTAGCATTTGTTTAGTAATAGTAGGGTTTCAATTTTCCCGATGAATGGCCCGATGGCGTAGTGGAGTATCCCTCTGCCTGCTGCGCACACTGTTGTGGGTTCGATCTTCACACAGCATGAGTATTTGTGGGATACTTTTCAAATATTTGTGTTGAGTCTGGGTGTTTTCTATATATTGTATGTATTTAAAAGTATTTATGTAGTATAAGTATCTTGTTTTCATAGGTACAAGCTTTGCTTACTTTGGAGCTAGAAGGCGCTGTGTCAAATATCCAAGATTCTAATGCCTTCACGATATACAATTAATGTACGGTTTGAGCTAAGTAAACACACACACACATATCACGCCTATTATCCCTTGCGGTGTAGGCAGAGCGTAAACAGCCGCAAAAACAGTCATTTACGCCACGTCTGACATATATTTGAGGGTCATTCGGAAAATTGTGTATCGCCATAGTGACAGGTTGTCAGCCCATCACCTAAAATTGCAATATACACCCTCAAGTCCCTTAAGCTAAGTAAAAAATATCATATACAATTCACACCGCACCATCTCCCCAAACTAAGCAAAGCCTGTAAATAAATCTAGAATATTTTTTATAAGTTATACAAACTGTCGATTATAATGACGTGTTACGTACGCGTTTTATTACACGACTGCCCAACCAAAATTCGTTAAAGTGCTGCAACTCTTTAAAGCACTGCAACTCTTTACACACTGAACGGATGCAAATGGGAATCGTATGGGAAGAATCCTTAAATTATCCCGAGTGTGTATCTAGGCTTTATCTCAGAAAGCAGTCGTGTTTTGTTTTTTTTTTATTTATATGCGGATTTCACCTGTGTAGTCTTTCGTTATTTTTGATTTGAATGAAATATGAGAACCTTGACAGACGTGGCGTAAATGTCCGTTTCTGCGAACGTTTACGCTCTGCCTACCCCGCATGGGATTATAGGCGTGATATGTGTATATATGTATGTATGAAAACCTTTAATTAGATATTCATTTGAAGCGTAAAGGAAATCTAAACTTTTTGATTTGAATGATGCTTTAAATACTGATTTAAAGCGTAAAAAAAATCCTACACTAATCTCAAATTATGATGATGACGTTTGCATCATCATCCCTAAATATTGGTCGCCACGTGGATTTTGCTGCATGGTCACGTGGATTACAACTGAACAAAAAATTCACAGCCACCACAGTACATTGGTAACCATGGGCGCTCCCCCTATTGGGGGGCATTGCCATACTCACTTCGCTTGAAAAGTTCGCTTTTGCAGGGAACGCTGCTGCCAATTCTCTGGATGAATCCTTCCTTAATTCGCTTTTTACGACACCCACGGGTTGTATTGGGGTGATACTAGTCATAGCCAGCATCACACGTCAAAACACGGATTTTAACTTACAGAAATGTTTTCACAAAGGTTACCTGTCTTGTTCAGAAGTTTGAATTGCTTGTTTAGAATTTTAAAGAGCTTGTTACCAACGAACTTTCCATTGCACCTTTGTCAAAACCTGTCGCAAAAAAGCCTTCTGAAGTCTCTAGCAGAAAGTGTACAAGGGATGGGTTTAGTTAGGACAAACCCCTTGAACCGCGAGTGTAAAACATGTTTGGCTTCAGCCGGAAACTTTTTGCCCGTATCCTCTTCAAGTCAGCCTACAATGGCGTCAGTCAAGGAAGACAGACATTGATAGATTGAGGATTAGTGTAAACAATAGGGGTTTAATGTAGATTGGGCTCTCGGTGTAACTATTCTTATCACACTTTTAGGCGAGTGCAGCCGTCAACGACCTCGACAGTGGCGCCATTTCACAAAAAAAGTTTTCTCCTTATATAATCTACCAGAATATCCGTTGTCCAAGTTTTTAGTATTATCCTTATGTAAAATCAGAACCTGCAAACTCAATAAAATATACGCTGTAATTAAAGTTACAGCATAAAGTGCCTCAAAACGGCCACTTTTAGTATTAATTGCCATAACTTTACTTACATCGAAAATTTCATTGAGTTTGCAGGTTCTAATTTACGGATAATACTAAAAACTTGGGCTGATAGATTGTTTTGTAAAAAGAGATTTTTTTTTAAGAAGTGGCGCAACTGTCTAGGTCGTTCACGGCTACACTCGCCTTAACATTGTAAGACTCGGTGTCCCACACAAAAAAGAAAAACGCACTGGAAATATTTATCGTAGCAAGCCGAGTAATTCATTAGAGGATCAACGTACTACACTGGTAATCTTAGTGAACAAACAAGATACAGCAAAATACCTGAATAATATGATGTTATAATTTGAAAGACATCCAGACGCACTGCCGGATACCATCCGTACCTAGTTGCCATTCCACCAATTCGGACTAAGCGCTTCCAGTCATCATTTACAATGCGCACTGCTCAAGAGTGAAACTCACTACCTGCGTCTGTGTTTCCAAACGCATACAACCCTAATCTCTTCAAAGTAAGAGTGAACAGGCTTCTTCTGGGTGAGCTCGCTTCATCTTAGACTCTGTCTCTGTACTATGACCTGGACTAGAGTCAAGAGCAAACCCATCCTAAATAAAAAAAAGGAAAAAACATTAACATTAACAGCCACAACAGTCCACTGCTGGACATGGGCCTCTCTTTCTCAGAGGGTATCAACATACTTTATTTGGCAGATGGATTTGCGAGCTTACTGCAATATGATGAGTTTAAAGGAAATGCTGCTGCCCGTTCCCTGGACGAATTTATCCCTTCGCTTTTCACGACACCCACGCGTAAAATTGTGGTGATGCTATTCTAATCCGGCATCACACGGCCCGTCCTACATTCATTACGAAACCAAATTTAATTATCAAATTCAAGGCAGGAATAGTAAATCGTCTTCAAAGTAAGACATCTTCAAAGTTCCTCTCATGTGAGGCTTCCTTACTTCATCGAGGGAAATGAATGAGGCAGGTATAACCCGTACTATCATCTCAGTCAGTCGTCCGCCGCTGACGGATTAGGGATTATCCGCTTCAGCCTACGATTGTTTTAAATGGAGCCTCTTCTCTACTTAATGCCCGTTCTATTTCTTTTCAATAGTACAGTGAGAATCGTGTATAGAAAATGTCGGTCATTTATCTCATTACTAGAAGTAGTGAATATGTCGTGAATATGTCGTGTAGTGCCTAGCGGGTAAAAATAGTTCTACCTGCGAGTAAGTCAATCAAGGGATTTATTATAGGGAATTGGTCCTTGAGCATACCTACCTAACAATATATAACGAGAGTTTTTCTATTGACAAATCTGAAACAGGAGGCGAAGTGCTAAACTGACAGTTTGGCATTATGCCAGCTAATAAGCAACACTCAATACCTATGATTGGCGGCAGCCATAGTTTTGCCACAGGTTCAATTTCACGTTGTGTTAGTAACTGTTAGTTCGATTTGTCTTAATGTTAGGAAGTAGAAAAACAATAAGAAATTTGGAATCAATAAATAAAAACAAAAAATAATTATTTATGATGTGGTACAAGGTTTCATGTAAAAACATTTATTTATTTCAGATAAACTCGGCGCCCTTTTGGGATACTTGAGTAACCCTAGAAAAATGCCCTCTGGGGTCTCATTTTATTACTAATAGATGCTAATAGAGACTTTTCTGTCTGGCAGCTATGGACCTTTTTACATGACTGCCCAACCAATAAGAGAAGGGTGTTTTTTTGAGTTCATGTATGTTTGTAAATGTACTACTTACCTATTATTTAAAGTGTTGCAACTCCTTAACCAGTAAACAGATTTGAATAGGAATTATATCGTAAGAATCTTTACATTATCCCGAGTGTCATAAGCTAGGTTTAATCTCAGAAAGCAGTCGTTGTTTTATTGTTTTAAATTTATTATTCTTGTTATAATTTTATAAGTGAAATTCAATGCGTAGTCGGTTAGCCATTATGGTACTAGGAATATTAACCGGCTACGCAATGTATTAAGAATTTCACCTGTAAATTGTAGTTTTCATAACATTTGGCACATCAAATTTAGCTGTTACATTTCATCTATTAACTTGCATTTCCTTGGACAGAAACTTAGTCAGTTTACCTCCTATCCATCTTTGAGATTGTCAAGCAAATTTTCCATTGTAAATAAAAGCTGAACGGAAAACTAAATCAAATAGATTGGTGTACGGTCAGAAGGGGCGATTCAATCAGCATCAGCCCACATGCCTACACTGAGCGAGCAAACACACAGTCCAGTTAACAACTTGTGTGCGATGGAATAGCTTGAAACGTGAGAACAAGCCGCCGGATCAAGTTAAATCGAGGCATTCCAGAATAGCTTGGCTTGTTTTAAGGTTTATTTTGCACTCACACTGCTAATACTTTCATGAATGAAAATAAGATATTGGAATGTGGGATGGTACTCTTATAATAAATAATAATAATAATAATTCATTTATTTATTTAGATGCCGTGTGATGCCGGATTAGAATGGCATCTCCCCATTTCTTTCCCTTGGGAGTCGTGAGACGCGACTAAGGGACTAGTGCGTGTGTATTGCAGTTTTAGGCAATGGGCTGACAACCTGTTACTATGGCGATACACAATTTTCCGTTTTTGCGCATGTTTTGCGCTCTGCCTTCCCTGCAAGGGATTATAGGCGTTCCTGTTGCTTTAATATTTTTGAAACATGAAAAGCTAGCCATACTGGACTACTAGGTTACACACGCTAGTTACGAGTTATTATTCTGTGGTTACACGTCAAATAAAGTAAAAGATTTTCCAGTAATTTTCCACAACCTCCGTTTGCCCATTGAATCGTTTACCCACATCCGGGATCACGTCTGTAGCCGCGTGGCAGTTGACGTCCGCAGTCGTGTGTCATTTCACGTCTATACGCCGTTTGCTGTGGAATTGAAAAGGTGATAAAGAAGTCCGTATGGCCCTAGAGTGTACCACTCGAAATAGTGTGGAACTTGGAGCTACGAAACTGGAGGGAGCTAGTTACTATTTAGTCTATTTAGTCCAAGAACGATCTGGGTTTATTGCGTTTTCTAAAAACTATTTAGGTGTTTTAAGTATCTATCCTAAAATAGTTGCTATACCTGGCTAGTCTCTCTGGTTCTTAGTTATTTTGTTAAATGGCGTTCATCCTATTTTATTTCTGTTAGCTTGTCGTTGGTACTTATATCTTATTTATTTATGTATGCATGTATTTATTTTATGTAGGTTTATGTATTTTTGTTTTATAATGTTTATTTATTAAGTACTTTGTATTTTTGTTTATTTCTTCATTATGTATTGTATAGCTACCTATAATGAGAACTTTACGTACAATTATATTTTGTTTTTTTTTGTATGCGCACCGGAGTGATTCGGATACCCCTCAGTATAACGCATTAAAATTTTGTCTTTGGGCGTGACTATACGGGCCATCCTGTATACGACCGAACCACATTTTGATGTACTATCAGAAACACATTAACCCCTCTTTATAAGAGACTAAGTCATACTGGTTATTCATAAATGCATTGAGGTAATAAATATAAGATTATCCCTCAAAGGGTAGGTTGATGTGCTACTGATGTACCTTTTATAATAATATACTTTTTATATCTTCCTCTACCTACCTTAAAACGAGCAATTTTCTGGGAGGTTTTCCTGTCAAGGGGATCCGGTTAATTGTACGCATGTAAATAACACCTTTTTGGCGAGCGAAGTTCAAGTTGTTGCATTCCCATTCGCATTTGCACATTGAGTGACACCGAGTCGATGAACGATCCGATGAACCCTGGTGTCAAAGTTTTTCAACCGTCTTCTACCAATAGTAGGCCTCTGACATGGTTGTGTTACGACCGCCGTCTAAATAATCAAAGACAGCAACCGGGACCGACGGCTTAACGTGCCCTGCGAAGCATGGAAGTATTTCTTTTCGGACAATCAGTTGGTTCACCCTGCAATGTCCTAACCAGACCGGGAACACATTCAAAAAGTAATAAATTGTGAGTATCCCACCGAGAATCGAACCCGGAACCTTTGCGTCGCAGGCAGTCGCACTACCATTACGGCACCCATAAGAAAAATTACAGAACAATGACTGAAGCTATAGAACTAACACAATACTTTACTTTTAGACGAATGAATATATCTTATTCAATTTTGCTTCATTAGCATATGCAAGTATAAGCAAGATGCAAAAGTCTGACTGTTTTTATTATTTTCGTGCGTGTCACCAGTTTCAACCGGCCAAAATGGAGTCCCTTCCTATGAACCAAACAATTTTTGACAGTAAAGTAAAAAAACTCTTTGTAGTTCTAGCGCTTTGTTTAAAACTAATGGCGATCTGTCTAAGTATATCGTTGTTTATGATAACTCAATTCTAACGTATAGTAAATTAAACTTGTGACAACCTTCTAATTGGCGGTACGAATAATTTGAATGTATCCTTTTCCAGCGCATTTAAAAAGCAATTAGTAAAAATAGACTAAAATGATATACATACATATATCACGCCTATTATCCGTAGGTAGGCAGAGCGTAAATAGTCGCAAAAAACGGCCATTTACGCCACGTCTGACAAATATTTGAGGGTCATACGGAAAATTGTGCATCGCCATAGTGACAAGTTGTCAGCCCATCGCCTCAAATTGCAATACACACCCTCGAGTCCTTTAGTAGCCTCTTACGACTCCCATGGGAAAGAAATGTTGTTCTTAGCCAGCATCACACGGATATAAAATGATATACTCTGTTCTTATTTTAGTCTGGTTTCTATAGCTTTAGTCATAGTTCTGTGAGTAGAATAATGGTGATGCTATTCCAAGCCAGCACCACACGGCAAACCACCAAAACTATAAAACTTCTTACATCGGTGGCCGGGTGCGGCTAGGCAGCGACACTGATCGATGTGGCGCTACAATCTAGCGTGATGGATGGTATCGGACCTACACCAGGGGATATACCTACCTACTCGTAGTTGCACTTCCAAACCGCTTTAAACTTGTTCAAACTGGTTCGAGCTAGAATGAAAGCACTAGGTTGTATTAGATTTCGGTGATGGCTGCATTTGAGGCGAGTGTAGTCGTAAAAAGAAAGGACGACCTCACAAAAGAAATACTTATCTTTATACAAACAATTGTATCAGAATGTCCATTGCTCAAGTATTTAGTATTATCCTTAAGTAATATTAGAAACTGCATTTTTATACATTTAATAAGATTACCTACTTAGTATTAGCTGATCCCATAAAAGGGCGCGAAAGCTCTAAGTAACTTACTGAAAAATGAGAAAATTTATATAATTTTTGATTAGTAACTGCGTAAGTTTTGCTTTTAACGTCTATGGATTTGAACGATTCAAAAACAAATGTTGCAAGTATGCAAATTATTTTGTAAGTAAAACTTGCCATTGCAAAATAAATGCAAATGTTTGTTGAAAAGCTGCCCAAAATTAAAATTCTTGAAATGGAGCTATTTGTAGCTAAAAGAAGCGGTTAAAGTTTTTTCAATGAATAATAAACTGCGGGTGGTTTTCTTCTTTGAATTTCATTGTTTCACGAAATTAAATTCAAGCATTTTGTAAAAGGTTTTTCAGCAAAGTTGTTTTGTTATTTGAGAGCACTGTCTGCGATTAAATTTAATTAAAATATGTTGTAAGATTCCCTGTGAAATTTTATAGGGATTCGTACAACATATTTAATATAAACGTTTGAATAGAATACCGTTCTATTCTATTCGAAAGTAAAAAAGAAAAAAATATTATTTCACTTATTTTTGCATCATTTTGTATCTTATTCGTCCTTCAAAATTCAAAATGACTAATACTTAAGGTGTTTCCAGAACCCAAAGGCGACCCCAAAAAGGACAAAATGCTGGACACGCTAGTCATCTGGAAACCAAAGTATTAATTCTTGACAATAAATAACTATAAAGATTTTGTTAGAATAAATTTAAAGTTGTTAAAATAAAACCGATTTGGTTATGTATTCCAAATATTCTAAAAGTGCCACTATTAGCAAAATTTCAATATATAACTAAAGCGCTTAGTTTCTACAAGGTCTTATTGATTCCGAATAACCTTTGTAGGTATTTATTGCCGTGAATTGATAATTTGGTTTTCAGATTACTAGCGTGATCTGAAAACCAGTCAGGGACTTTTTTCCTGTTTGGTGGCGCCACTGGGCTCTCGAACCACCTTAATTTACCTACCTATTTATTGCATACCCATATTACCTTAATAGCTATTGCAATGATGATGATGATGAGGTTTACCTCATCCTGCATAATACATGAAAATAACACACATTCATACATCACGCATATATCCCTTGCGGGGTAGGCAGAGCGTAAACGACAGTTAAAAACGTACATTTGCGCCACGTCTGACAAACATTTGAGGGTCATTAAGAATTGTATCACAATAGTGACTGGTTGTCAGCCCATCGCAAAAATAGCAATACCCATGTATCCTTCATGTAACCCTAGAATCCCTTAGTTGCCCTTTACGACACCCACGAGTAAGAAATAGGGTGATGATATTGTAAGCCAGCATCACAATATGGTGAGAATAAAAACATGATAGAATAGCAAGTCAATATGTCTGTTTATTCAGTTTCTAAGATTCAATACATTCCCTTAATCATAATAATTTACTTTGTACACAATAAATATTCCATTATGGTATGAAAAACTGAGCAAATATTTTATCAGCTAATATAAATATTTGAAGCTCAACGATATTAAACTTTTCATTAATATTTAAACAGCTTACATAAATATAATCTATCTCCATAATTTGCATGCATATTTCTTATCTCACTTTATGTGTAGAGCATCTTTAAACGCTAAAACTAAAAGTTTTATTAGACACGATAATTTTTTTTGGATAAATTATCTTCTTCTTTCATGTAGGACACCAAGTAAACAAACGACCCGATGAGTGCTATATGAGAAATGCTATTCTATATGAGAAAAATTCTACAAGAGAAGAATGAATTGATTTGAGTAAATTTAGAAGCTTAATCCTACCGAATGCGCCAAATCAAACCTATCAAAGCAACTTTGCTCACCTACAAATCAGAGAATAGGGTATGAGATATCTGACACTGACTTACACTAGTTCAATACGTTTGAGCTCCGAAATACAATCACAGTTGGCTTCTATTGGTAAGGCAATGGGAATGCACAAAGTCATCTATCTAATTATGTAAATTATTAACTATCATAGTGGAGGCAAATTCTGAGTATATATCGCTTATTCTATAACGTAAAGGTTATTTTTCAATTTGTTAAAAGTAAAATTAATATGTCTACGTATACAAATTCTTTCAAGAATGAGTCAATAATATAATAAGAAGTTAAATTTTTTTGATGCCTTGTTATGGCCTTTCAAATCTAGTTTTAGACTTATCTGTTCCTTTCATAGCTTATCTCTATGAAGATTTATGTTTGAGGCAATAATCTTCAGCATACAAATCAGATGGAGCAATATATCATCCACATAGGTGCTCGTAGGTAATCATCTATATAGGTAGTCTTATATGATCCTATGCAGGCAAGCGCATACATAATGCATCAAACGAACAAGTGCCAAGTTGAGGTTCAAATTTGGTACTCCTTGTAATTCCAGTTCCACGTTTTGTTGACACTGTTGTCGTTGAGCCTAGTTTTCATGTGAGGCTTTATTATTTCGTTCTGGAAAAGGAAAATTGAGGTTTAATAAACTACGTACAAAAATCAGATTTCATATTTATGTAAAGGTCTTGTGAATATTTGCGTAGGACAAGCTGTTGTTTGATATGAGTACAAACGATACTCTTAGCACAAAATAAAATGATGAGATAGAATTGTTTGTGTAGACTTGTCTGTAGTTAAACCTGTAATGCATATACCCGTGGATAACCATTAGATAAAACATCACCCGAAAATATATCACCCTTAAATCTTCTTTTCGTGTGGGTCATCGAGTTGGCGAACGACCCGATGGACCCTGCTGTCAGAGTTTTTCATAATAATCGTAGGCCTCGGACATGGTTGTGTTACGACCGTCTTTAAAGTTATCATAGACAGCAACCGGGACCGACGGCTTAACATGCCATCCAAGGCACGGAATCATTTTTATTACAGACAATGCGATGTTTAGCCTACATACATACATACATACATACATATATCACGCCTATAATCCCTTGCGGGGTAGGCAGAGCGTAAACAGCCGCATAAAACGGACATTTACGCCACGTCTGACAAATATTTGAGGGTTATTCGGAAAATTGTGTATCCCTATAGTGACAGGTTGTCAGCCCATCGCCTAAAATTGCAATACACACCCTCGACTCCCTTAGACGCTTCTTACGACTCCCACGGGCAAGAAATGGGGTGATGCTATTCTCAGCCGGCAACACACGGCACATGTTTAGCCTGCTATGTCATAACCAACTTTGTAAGTGCCCCACCGAGAATCGAACCCGAGATCTTTGCGCCGCAGGCAGTCGCCCTATCACTGTGTCACATAGGCTGTCCGTGAACATCAGCCTTAAGTAGGTTCACACACATATCACACGTCCAATCCTTTGCAGCAGACCGTAATTTTCTGCAAAAAAACGGACATTTACGCCACGTCTGATAAATATTTGAGGGTCATTCGGAAAATAGTGTACCGCTAACAGACAGGATATCAGTCTATCTCCTGAAATTGCAATACACACTGTCGTGTCCCTTAGTCGCCTTTTACGACTCCCACGGAAAAGAAATAGGGTGATGCTTTTCTAAGCCGCATCACACATTAAATACAAGTATACTAGGATTTACCTCATTATGCAAGTCTTGCATTCTGTCGAGCTCATGTTGGAACTCATGCAACCCTCGTGGTGGTTCCACCATGGAGTCCAGACGAAGAGGCTCGTACTCTTCAGAAACCCCGCTGTCTGGTGATGCCCCTGTGTAGTAGGGATGTGACTTTAGTAACAAAACATCAGTGTTTTATAATATATCATTTTTACACAAGAAAATATCGATAAAAAAATATTGAAAGTGTATAAAGAAGTAAAAGTAATTCAAATAATTTTTGTATCATCACAATACAACAATTTTAAACGGATTTAAGTTGTGTTTATTTTGGATTTTAAAATTCCTACGTTTCGTTCCGTCCGTTTAAAATTGTTTTATTGTTGTGAGTAATACTTGTGCAAACTCAAGAAAATATTATAATTTTTGTATCCTCTAAGTACAAACATATTATGAAAATAAACAAACGGTTATTTAATCAAAAGCTTTATAATTATAATAAAATGTAACATTAATGAAAAATTGGTTTAACATAGTGAGTTATATGATAGTATTTTATGATCGATTGTTAAATAATCGATTAACCCTAATCAATCAACAAAAATATATTATAAAAAAAACTTATTTATTAATGATTGTTTTTCTTTAAATCCTTACCTGGTAGAGAGTTGACATAACCATTCTGCCCTAACCGACTCTTGTGCACGCAATAGTCTCCTGTGAATGGATTCTGGTAGGCCACTACCGTTCTAGAAACAAATTAAATAATTTTTAATCTTCTCTTCTGCTTCTCGTGTGGGACAACGAGTCGTCCAAGGATCGGATGAACCATGGTGTCAGAGTTTTGCTAACTACTAGTGTAGGCGTCTGACATGGTTGTGTCACGACGGCCATCTTAGTAATCATAGACAGCAACCAGGACAGAAGGTTTAACGTGCCCTACATATTTTTTTCGGTCAATCAAGTAGATCAAAATTCACAAAGCGATAAATATCAAATTTTGATTATTTATTTTAAACAGGATGTACAAATATTATCTGCAAATGTTTTAAGGGTTGAACCAACCTATGAAACTGAACATTTTTCCCTAAATAATATAGGTTGAAATAAACATTTGGACTTCCCATACGAAATGATTCAATCAGCTGAACGAACAAAAATCACGGACCACATCTAGTGCCTACATAACAGACTAGTGATGTAACGAATGTCACGTTTTAAACATTAGCGAATGCGAATATTTGTTATTGACACTCGTGAATACAATTTTGCAAATGCGAATATTCAGTTTTTTGTTCATTTGCGCCTAATGTTTAGCGGCAATATAGAGTCAAACACGACTTTGTTAGGTCGAGGTATAATCCATTTTTTTTTTTTTTTTTATTATTTATTCAAAACATTAAAATTACAGAAAAGTCTTAAACTATAGCCAGTACCTCGCAAACCTCTGAGGGTTTATCTGTGTACTGACGAGTCTTATGTTAAGTGACATCATTATTCGTAAGGTAGTAAGTTTTCAACTTACCCCGGTATTTACAATTTTGTGTGTACATGTCCTGGAGGTCTAATGGTAATTCATTAAGGTAGGTAGGTATTACATAATCCAATTTCGTCGATCCGTATTTATTTACGACTTTGGGTAGAAGATAGGTATGAGTGTCAGATAAGGTCCTCAGACGTGAATTCCTTCGTTTTTCTTTTAGAATACCTTGTTGATTTACTTCAGTTAATATTGTAAATTTTATTTTATTCTGGATGCTCATCAACTGACAATGATTAAATAAGTTGTGGTAGTTATCTTTATATTTATTTTTAATATGTTTAGGGACTATTGTTTTTAATAACCGTATCTGAAGATCATAGATATCCTCTAGACAAGTCTTGTTTGTCCTTCCGTAACTGCTTAGACCAGGGATGGGGAAATACATTTTGGAAAGGGCCATATCAAAGAATCACAACTTGTAAGCGGGCCAAATAAGTTTACTAATTACTAAAAAAAATGTACAAGAAATTAAGTTTGTTTTGATGTGCTTGGTCGATGAGATAAATGAAATTTTGACTGTTCGTCTACTAGCACGTCAAAATTTGGCTTCAAATTACTTGACGCAACTTCTAAAATACACTCAAGGTGTTCATCAGTCAATTTGTTCCTCAGTTTGTTCTTACGCAGCTTCATTGTGAAAAACATGATTGCTCTTGTTCCCGGATTTTCTGATCGGGTGATAGGTGACGCACGACACGACGGACGAAGACCGGTAGTAGTAGCGGTAGCCGCTCGCGACAGTAAACACCTAACTACCTTCACCAAATAGGTACATAAATATTAACGTGATTAATTGAACTTGAGGGACAAACTTAATAAAAATCAGTCAGTGACCGCGGGCCGGATGAAATCACTCCGCGGGCCGGATTTGGCCCGCGGGCCGCCATTTCCCCATCCCTGGCTTAGACCGTAACCGATCACAGAATCAGCTAAGGCCAAGTATATAAGCCGAAGAGTTTTGTATGGTAGCTTATATTTTAAGATAGCTAATTTGCTCAAAACGGATCTTAATTTATTGCATACATGATCTTTATGCGGGCCCCAGCTGAGTCTGTCATCGATTACAAGACCAACATAAGTGTGCGTTTTAACTTGTTCTATAGGATCGCAAGAACATTGACTAGGTAGTACAGAGTGCAGACATAAGTGGTCATGGGCCACGATAATTGGTTTGGTTACTACTTTGTTATGCGATGAGTGAATATGTATATATTTAGTTTTTTGTGCATTTATCACTAGACCAACATCGTGTGCCCATTTACATAGAAGGTCAAAGTTTTGCTGCAGTAGGTCCTGCGCCTCAGTAATATTTTTATGAGCTACAAGCAAACAGGTGTCATCCGCGAATTGGTAAACGGAACCCCTGTCAATGATGTTAGACATGTCGTTCACGTATAATAAGTACTCAGTAGGTCCTATTATTGAACCTTGAGCCGTGCCTTGGGTAGTCAAGACGAGATCACTTGTCTTATCAGCTATTTTAACTGTAGTGTATCGACATTTATGATAATTTTTAAGTAATTCTAGCAAGGGTCCTTGTATACCACTTCGCGAAAGCTTGTTGAATAAGATATTATAATTTAAAACGTCAAATGCCTTGCTAAAATCGATGAATAGGACCAGCACGTGAAGTCTCTCATTTAGGTGACAGTTAACCTCATCTGTAAATTTTCTTAGGAGTTGAGTTGTGCTTTTATTCTTCTGAAAACCATATTGTTTATCATTTATTACTTGATTTTTTTGTAAGTAATTATTAATTTTATTTCCTAAAAACCTCTCTATCACTTTGTCAATACAAGACAAAATAGTGATAGGTCGGTAATTATTATAGTCGGTATGCTTGCCTTTTTTGTGAATTGGACGAATAACTCCAATTTTTAAAATATTAGGGTAAATAGATGTGGCCATGCAGCGGTTAATCAGATAGGTGATTACCGGTACTAGTTGATCAGAAGAGTATTTTATATCTTTAGCTCTTATCCCATCATAGCCCGGGCTCTTTTTATCGTTAATGTTTTTTATTATTCGTTCAATTTCTCCTTCGCGCGCTGTTCCCACTCTAATTGATTTTTCGGGAATAATTTCATAGGTAGTTGGATTTATTAAAAGCTTAGTGCAGGAATTATTTAGATTTTTGACATTCTTATCAAATTCTTTTGAAAAGTTGTTACACAGAATTAAGGAATCAAGATTAAACATTTTCACTAAAAATTTATCTATGCAGTTCATTATGTTACCCGTTAAATTATTTATTATTTGCCATACTTTTCTTGGGTTTTTACGGCATACATCTGTTTTTATTTGCTTATTTCTTACATGTTGTGCATATTTATTCGTTTTATTTCTATATTTATTGTACAATAGCCTCTTTTTACAATTATTTTCGTCACTTATCCAGATTTTGTAAAGTTCATCACGCTTTTGGCACATCATTTTTAATCTCGAGTTTGCCCATTTACATGTTTTTCTTTTACTAAAACTTTTAACTGTACATTTACATTTATTATACGCGTTTGAGAGTTTCTTATGTATATAGTTAGCTATGTCGTTTGGATCGGTATATTTCAATGGCTCGCTCCAGTCAATACAGCACAACTCGCTTTGCAGTTTTTTATTATCTAGCTTTGTTATCAGCTGATTGACGCGTGATTCATCGCTGCCCTTTGCGTCTTCTATTGCACAGCCAGTTATGCAGCATTTGCATTATGTTCCAAAAAAAACCGAGTAGATCTGAATCAATCCAAACCAAATCCGATCTGATTTTAAAGTGTGTTATGTATCATCATGAGTAAATCAATTTCCCATATTGGATTTTAAGTTCATTAACCTTATTTCTGCCCGTGGGTGTCGTCAAGGTGACTAAGGGAATTCAGGAAACGGGCTGCAGCGTTCCGTGTGAATGTTACCTTGCACTGCGCTCGCAAATCCGCCTGCCAATCGTGGAGTATGGTAAAATCCCTGCAATTGGGACAGGCCCATGTCCAGCCGTGGACTGTTGTCACTGCTGAAGAAGTTTATATTGTCTCCAAGTTGAGTGTTTTTTCTGATGTTAATATTCGCAAAACATTTGCACAAACTTTGCGAATAGAAATATCCAAAAATGCGAATATTTGTTGCATCACTATTACAGACACATAAACTGCATATTATTATGGTTTTCATTACGCTCAAAAATGTTGAAAGCGTCCATTAAACTGGCTCTGCAGCGTGTTTAAAGCTGATAATAGGCATTTTACTGACACACTGCTGGAAATGTTTAAAGCTCCAAAATGATAATACGTATTTTAAAGGCTTTACACGCGCACTGGACCGTATTGCGGATCGTAACAGTTACTAAACGTGTGACAGTCAGCCTCAATTTGATTCCATGAAGTGTGCCATAGCAATTTGTTACTCGTATCAATAAAATATCGTATCTTATTTTATCTGATAAGTTATAAGGCATTATAATTATATATCCAGTTTTGTATAGGATTTAGTAGATAAGGTTAAATTTTACTAGTGACCGATACTGAATACAGGAAACGGGCAGGTGATAAGATACAACTTTTCCTAAGGAGCATATGTCGAAGTACAACAATAATATTTTAAGCTTTTTAATAACTCAAGTCAGCTGATCCGCAATTTTAAACTAAGCAAAGCTTGTACAATAGGATTTAGTTAGCTGATTTTGATTATATATACTCTTCTTTGTAAATAAATACAAATTATTATTATTAGAAAACACCCAGGTTAAACACAAATATCTGATAATGAATAAAAATAATTTTGTTTTGTTGGGGTCTATCCGCTACGCCATCGGGCAAGTCGATTCGATCGGGATTTTAATAAGGAGGACCTTAAAATGTTCATATTTTGACGTATGTTTCTTAGGAAAAGTTATTCCTTATCATCAGTCCGTTTTGGGGTTTTGGTTTCGGTAACTAGTCAAATTTCAAAATATTATTCTTAAAGCAAAAAACCGGATCCGAAAAACGACCAGAAAACACGTCATGTGTGTGAGAACCACTTTACTGACACTTTGCTGGAAATGTGTGAAACTCGAATCCGAATGGCTTTTGCACCGGCTGCGGCGGATTAATGCAGGCTTACTACTATTCCTGGTTCTATAATAATCTCGTCAAAAAGGACATTGACTTTTCTTTGCAAAATGACGCTAATCATGACATGACAGAGGGCCGTATCCCGCTATTTGAAAAATGTTTTAGTTATGTTTCAATAGAATGTTAGTTGAGTGTCGTTTACAGATGGTGGTGGCGTAAAGTAATATGCCGTGTAATTAACATGGCCAGCCCTGAGGCAGTGCCTTTTTAATGCCTTGCGATGCCTTTAATTTGTTTTATCCCGCCCGAGCCGGTTTTCTATTAGGACAATACAAAATTGTTCTAAAAAAAAGAAAAGTGTGTTATACAAATTTCTTTTTTTACAATGACTGATCATGACGTCAATAAGTGATAATACTATCCTGCATTGAATAATTTCATTTTCATTTTCAATGGTTTTAGCCGTTCATATTCCGCCAACAGATTGAAGTATAGAAATTCACAAAGGCAGTAGAATGTGAATTAAGTGTCGATGGCACATTACAATGCCAAAAATAAACGAGAATTGGGGTTCTGTATATGAGGGGCCAATGTCCTTTTTTAAGGGTATTTTAATCTCATACGTAGATGTCTTTAATATGTTAGATTACTTTTATTCAGATAACTTATATCATTTTCATCTACAAGAATTTTGAGTGCAGAAATATGTTTGTTGTGAAACTTAAATTACACTCGAAAGCCAAAACGCAAAGTCTCTATTAGCACACAAACAATTCAATTTCCCCAAGTTACTACGAAAGTTGCTACGCCGGCGCTCGTAGACATTAGCTACGTAACTTGTAGACATTAGCTACGTGAGTTTGCACTACTTTTAAATGGGTTGAAAATATAAACTTTGTGGAGTCTTTACCTGAGCTCTTCAGTCGATTCACCTTCCTTCTTGTGAGAGAACACTACCCTCCTTGGTCTTAGTAGGATTCGCATCTGAAAAAGCCAGACATGTACCGATGCAGGGCAAAAGCTTCCTCTGTTTCTTACACGATTCACCATAGAATAAATTAAAAAAGTATGCAAAAATAAATGCTGAAACTATTTTAAGAAGTGATTCAATCCATAAAACTTAACACTTTTTCCACCAGCGGGAAAGAAATAGGGTAATGTTTTTCTAAGCCGGCATCACATGGCCAATAAACAAACGAACAAAGATCATAATATGAAAAGACTAGCGGCCTGCCCATACTTAGAAATAAGACATTTCAATGTAGCATTTATTTATCAGAGATAATGTAGGATTGCAATGGTAAAAGATTTTAAAAAATCGGTCCAGTTGTTTCGGAGCCTACTCAATTCAAATAAATAATTAAATCTTTCCAGTTTATAAAATTACTGTA
The DNA here is from genome assembly GCA_027580185.1 of Tuta absoluta. Lineage (NCBI taxonomy): Eukaryota > Metazoa > Arthropoda > Insecta > Lepidoptera > Gelechiidae > Tuta > Tuta absoluta. The sequence continues at coordinate 8,057,337 of JAQAHW010000026.1, forward strand.
GATAAAAGTTTACCTGCATACTGCGTATGATTCTATAGACACAGAACACGCTGTATCCACACATGAACATGATGAGGAGGTACTAAAACAAGAAACGAGAATTATTAACATCTCATAAAACATTTGAATTTTAGGCGCTAAGTAAAATGAAACGACCGTCCCTTTCATTGCCGCTGCGATAGAGAGAACTTCTTGCAAATTTCCACTCGTTTTTTTTTCTTTTAACGTGTTATATGCGAGATATTGTTTATTTTGTGTAAAAACAAACAAATTATTTGATGCTATTTCAGAGAACATTTGCAATAAATAAATAAAATACTTAAAAAGTTCTTTATTCACCAATAAAAATAATTTGTACAAACAAAAGCTTTTAAAAAATTGCAGTTGGTAAAAGGGAGAACAGCTCAGCATTTCTGCTGTTTTTGCATAAGGTTTATTTTGGGATATATTTCTAGATAAAAATAAAATAAAATAAAATGATCACAACAAAAAAATGCAATTCCATTCAACCAAAAATGTTACTTGAAATCAATCTATGACACTTTTTTTTTACTGATTCAAACTATAGTTTTTATTAACCGATATCAAAAAGAAGGAAAGAGGTCTATCCTAGGTTTGCTGTAAGAAATTTCTTATTACAGATCAGCAGTGCCTGTTGTGTCTGTATTCTTATGTGTTTGTCTCTTTACTGTTCCTGTGTTCAATAAATTGTAAAATAAATAAGGACAAACATTTGATTTAAATTAACGCAACTTCAGGCATTTGACGATACGTACTTCTTCAAAGTTTGTAAAACGATATCTCGTGACGTCACATCGCATGTTTTGACTAGACGTCTGTCTATTAATAGCAAGTTGTGACGTCAGAATACAAAACAAAAACAAAAAATGTCGTGTGATGTCGGCTTAGAATAGCATCAACCCATTTCTTTTACATGGGAGTCAAAAGAGGCGGCTAAAGGACTCGAGGGTGTTTATTGCAATTTTAGGCGATGGGCTTACAACTTGTCTCAATGACGACAAAAAAAAATCTGGATGACCCTTAAATGTTTGTTACACGTGGTGTAAATGTTGTTTTTACGGCCGTTTACGCTCTGCCTACCCCGCAAGAGATTATAGGCAAGATGTGTGTGTGTGCGTGTGTGTCGTCAAAACAGACAAAGAATGTCAAACTAGACATTTATCAGTTAAACTAATCCCTCATAATTTGAAAAACAACGACTGAAAACTGACACACTTTACGACATATACATACATTTATCATGCCCATATCCCTTGCGGGGTATGCAGAGACTAAAAGGCCGTAAAGAACGGCCATTTACGCCACGTCTGACAAATCACCGTGGTGACAGGTTGTCAGTCTAAAAGTGCAATACACATGGAACCCTCGAGTCTCTTAATCGCCCCTTACGATACCCACGGGAAAACAATGGGGTGATGCTATTCTAAGCCGGCATCATACTTTTCGACACTGGTTATAAACCTTTCGTATTCTATTGACTATCGACGACGCGAGGACATAATCCAATTTGCCATAAAGTGACCTTACATTTTTATAACAATACTTTTATTATAAAGAAAATAAAAGGCTAGACTTGTGTATTCAATCTCAAGACGGATATTAGATCATTCTTTGTGGAAGGTACGGGTCTGAAATATTTTACGGAACTTCAGTTTATTTGTACCTTTACCTGTTTACATCATTAGCAGAAATAACAATAGTCTACTGCGAGACATGTGGATTGACAGGTGGATTGGCGAGCGCAGTGAAGCTTTGCTGAGTCGCTGACCTTTTCATTATTGCGCCACATTGCATATTAGAGTGCCAACTAAGTATTAAAACGTGTTTTTTCGTATTGTTTACTTTGTCGCAGTTTTTTGAATAAATGATTTTCTATTCTATTCTCAAGGAGCGCAGACCTTTACTAGATTCATCGCTTTGTCGTCTTTTACGATACCTATAGAAAGAAATGGGGTGATGCTATTTAAATCTAAGCTAGCACCATAAGGCCACAGGGAATACTGCTGCTCTTTTTATGTTTTAGCTTTTTATAGCTTAATATAATTAATACTTATCAGATGGTAAGACGTGTGACGCCGGCTTGGATAGCATCTCCCCAATTCTACCATTGGGTGTCGTAAAAAGTGACTAAGGGATACATGCAATCAGGAGATGGGCAGCAGTGTTCCCTGATAACGCAACATCTTATACTGCGCTCGCTATTCCGCCTGCCATGTGTGGTGAGTATAGGGGAGCCCTATGTCCAGCTGTGGACTGCTGTGGCTGTTATAATTTAATTTTAGATGGTAACCAACTCATGCCAAAAAATTTACTTGATGCGTCACTAAAATGTAGGTCACTAAAGTTTTCACTTACCAAAATCACTAATAGCACTATATCTATCACATATATTGACGACATTTTTAAATTCACTGTTCACTACATTATAAACCTTATTAAAATCAACTATTCACTAACTATTTACTATGAAATATTTAATAAACTATGAATAACAACAAAATGCCAAGACCGTGTTATGGTGGATGCCTTTCGGAATTCAAATTCTTCTTGCACGTTCTTCATTGGTTCGTTACAAAGTTCAACTTTATCCGGGTTGGTAGAAAATGAAATAGAGTTCTCTCATTGGTCGATAGCGTGCCGAGAATGATAATGCGCCAATGGAATTTTGTTACAGACTGGCTTTGAAGCTACCTCAGCGTCTTTGTCAAAGATTAATCCCATGATTGGTTTGTATGTAGTGACTTAAATGCCTACTGACAAAACAGTCTCGATCACATAATGATTATGCAGTACATGAAATACTGCATTGTTATCTGCACTGGAGTACAAATTTGGCAAGTGTTCAAAGTTGTCACGATTTTATAACATTTCTGACTATAAGTATTACTTAAGCAAACACAGTGCATGATTGCAGTTACATGGTCAAATAGGCGATTAATTGTGAAAAAATACGTTTTAAATACGGTATGGGGACTATTTACTTAGCCAGTCTTCCCAAACCTTCAGATGGTGGTGGCGTCAAGTTACTCGCCGTGTGATTAACCTAGCCAGCCCCGATGCAGTGCCTTTATTTTTATATTTTTATCCCGCCCGAGCCTGTTTTCTATTAGGACTATACAATTTTTTATGTTGCCCGTTCTGTATCCCACTGCTGGGCAATGGCCTCCCCTCTTTTACGCCACTCGGCTCAGTCTCCGGTTTCTGATTACCATACAATTGTTATAAAAATAATAATTGTAAAACACAATGACGGATCATGACGTCAACAAGTGATAATATTATTCTACATTGAATAAAGTTAATTTTAATTTCGAATTCTTATTTCAATTCTTACAGTCTCTATATACATACATACATACACATATCACGCCTATAATCCCTTGCGGGGTAGGCAAAGCATAAACGGCCCCATAAAACAGACATCTACGCCATGTCTGACAAACATTTGAGGGTCATCCGGAAAATTGTGTAAAATAATAATTAATTGTGTAAATTGTGTAGTCTCTATATAATGTTCTTTATTGTGCAATAACAATACAATAGTTTTTGTTTTAAAAGTAGTTCACAAATGTGAGCTTATCTCTATGAAGATATCTTCACACCTACACAGAATTTACCTAGTCTCATCTGCGTTCGATCGTTGCTCTTTGTTGCTGGGCCCCGTCGGCGCCAGGGGTGTCGCGACGTCTGGCCGCGTGCGATCCATATTTTTATCTCCGTCGTGATTGCAGCTGCCCTATAGCGTTGAACGGCAATAGGCATTTCAGTGTGTAGGTATAAGAGCTTGTATAGGTTACTTTCGATTAATTATATGAAGGCCGATGTGGTGCAGTGGAAGAGCGACTGCCTGCGACGCAAAGCTTCCAAGTTCGTATCCCGGTGGGGCACTCACAAAGTTATGTTTATCACTTCGTAAATTTATTCCCAGTCTGGTTCGTACATTGCAGCCTGAACCATCTGATTATCCGAAAGAAAGATAATTCCGTGTTTTGGAAGGTACGTTTAGCCGTCGGTCCCGACTGTCTATGATTACTTAGATGGCGGTTGCTACACAACCATGTCAGAAGCCTAGTAGTAGGCAGTTGAAAAACTTTGACACCAGGGTTCATCGGGTCGTTGAATAACTCGGTGTCCTACACGTAAAGAAGAATAATAACTATAAGGGTTGTAAGGGACAGCCCTCTGAATACTGATACGTTTCATGCAGACCATGAAACTGAACAACTTTCTCCAAGGAACATATGACAGGTATATAAAAAAATATTGTCTTTCTAAAGTCAGTCAGCTGAACGTGATTTTGTATGGAAGGTCTTTTATTGTCGTTTCCTGGCACATGTTTCTAGGGAAACGTTGGTCAGTTTAACGGTCTGAACGCGCCGTATTAGTATTCGGACGGCTGTCCGTTACACCCGGTATATAGGGTGAAATTTTAGTTAACGTAATTCTCGTGACATATAAAGGATTCAATGAACTTTCAGCAGCTCAACCTGACATTGTGAGAAACAGCGTTGGTATGTTCGTTCTGGGTCACATATCAAAGGATTTAAGACATAAGTTGAAATACAGATTGTTCTATACAGATAAAATTAATTATCAAATTCTAAACAGGTACATACCGTTAACATACCGCTCATCGATTTTGCCTGTGTACTACCAATGCCTGTAGATTATGACGCAAATCCCTTTCCTATCGAACATGCGTACCAAAGCCCTTAATTACTTCAGTAACTCAAATCCAATTAAAATGATCAAAAACAATGCAAGTTGAGAATCCATTAGGAATACGATAGTTCAGCTCCATCACTAATTGGGGACGGTCAAGTGAGTTTGAATTAAACCCCGAGGGTGCTAAAAGGTATTTTGTTTCAAGTATTTCTAAAATTGACGTACAAAGATATCTTGTTGAATAATTTGGAATTGAGACGACATTTTATAATTAAGATATGGAATGTACTTTGGTTTATTTTCCATTAACAGTGTCGCTTTAAGACAAGTATCAAGAGATTGAAAATTTGGTGCCCGTCGAGGCGCCGGTGGCTCAGGTGATAGAGCAGTGGAACGGTATCCCACGGTCCCGGGCTCAAATCCAGGTCAGCGTTAAAAAAATTCTTATTTATAATTTCCATTTACGATTGGTTTGTAGCGTATTAATAAAAATATTTAATTGAATATCACGTGTGCCTACTTTAAATATATCTTAAGAACACATTTTAATATAAAGTCTGTTATTATTACGTTATAATAATAAATATGTTTTGATAATGATTTACACTTTGTGTTATGATTTCTTGATGCAACTCTATGGTATTTAAGATAATTAAAGTTCCAGTATTATTTTAATTCAACTGCTGAAGAAATAATACTAAACCTGATGTTAAAAATTAAAAAATGTAAAAATTCATAACTATTTCTTAAGTTTGCACAAACTGTTACTCATAACAATAAAAGAATTTAAAATTTTGTAAAATTCAAAATACAACTTAGATCCGTTTAAAATTGTTTTATTGTGATATGTAATTTAATATTGTAAGTATTACCCACGGTATTACCTCATGGTCGATATTGAAGCTGTCTTCTCGGAATAACATTACTTGCCTATTTCCATTCGGCAATGTGTCTAATTCAAGCGAATACTCGTAAAGTTTACCTGAGCGAACATATCACGAGGCTGAGAAATTTAAGGTTCAGTGGCTGTAACCACGTACCACTTAGTATGTACAGAAGTGGGATATTATTTTGGAAAGGTGATATATTAAAAAACAGAAGTATTTTTTTATGTGTCTTAGAAACCAGTCTGTTCTTGTGTGTCTTTTCTTGGAATTAATTTTTAAAAGTCCATGCAACAAACACTAGTAAAACAATATCTGTGCAAATGTTCAAGTTTTTTATCCAACAATATAAGGAGTACATCAATGGTACGTCAGTAACCTTCCATTTTTAAAAACAGACGTCATTTATTAGTTCCACAAGTTGGAATATTTTGAAAATCGTTCTCCAGAGTAAGTAAATTTTTGAGGTTAAAGATTATCTCATTAAACACTTGAATAAGCCGAAGGGAACAAGACACACGGATGTTGATGCTAGTAATTCATTCAACCGAATTTGTGTCAGCACTTGAGGCTTCTTCAGGATTCATGAACTCGAAAACTCAGGCCACGGGCTTAGTTTTGTTTGATGTGTACATTGGCGCAGACGAGGGGATTTGGTATTTTTTTGACACTTAGTTTGAACCAAGAGCAATTTATGAGGTGTAAGAGACAGCCCTCGGAATACTGATAGGGTGAATTCAGACTATGAATTTGAACCACTTTCCCCTAGAAACAAATGTCAGCAAACAACAAAAAAATTGGGCCTCCCATACGAAATCACAAACTGCCTACAGGCATAAATACAATTTGGCATACATTTCTGGTTATCTTGAATTTATTGTAATGTCAAATAAAAAATATCCAGCAAAGTGTTGGTGCCAATAGTAAGTTAGCTTGTGTATAAAATACACATGGTGTGAAGTTGATGGGATTGGAGATGTGGTCGCGAACTTTTGCAAGTTCGAGCCGGTTTTCCATTAGGACATTACAAAATTGTTATAAAAAAAGAAAATTGTGTGATTCAAATTTCTTTTTTTTACAATGACGGTTCATGACGTCAATAAGTGATATGATAATACTATCTTACATTGAATAAAGAATTTTCAATTTCAATGGTTTTAGCCGTTCATATTCCGCCAACAGATTGAAGTATAGAAATTCACAAAGGCAGTAGAATGTGAATTAAGTGTCGATGGCATTATAATGCCACAAATAAACGAGAATTGGGGTTCTGTATATGAGGGGCCAATGTTAAATTTTCAAATTTCTCGATGTTATTTCGACATCTTTAGTATGCACCTGCTGGAACCTGCTTACCAACTCAACTCGTCTACAAAAAGCAGACGGTCTGAGTTTTGCTTATCTTCGCGGTTTGAACGCCTGATGGGAGCGGAGATGTGGTCGCGAACTTTTGCCGGTCTCGATGTTATTTCGACATCGAAAAACAACTTCCAGATTTATAGAGGAAACTCAACTATTCAATTTGTGCCGCCCAGTTTTTCCTATTGGGAAATGATGGGATTGAAAAAATGTTTGAAACCGCAAAACTTTAGATGGATTTTTGGTGGAATACGCTGTATAAGCTAGTTTGGTTATGAAATAAAATAATTATATTCTGTTTCTGTGATTTCACACCTCTTCCTGTCGTTTGCCATTTTTGACATGTGATGCCGGCTTAGAATATCATCACCCTATTTTCTGACCCCATGTATGTATATGTATGTACGTTCCTGAAAAGGCGGACTTTAACGCGGTTCTCCTACTATGACGGATTGACGGACGCATCTTTGATGCATCCGTCTGTCAGACGGAGGGGAATTTGAAATTTCCATACAAAAGACGGTCACTTACCATGGCCTGACCATGGCACACTGCAATGTTACAATTTCATCAAGATGTTTGACAGCGGTTTATGCAACTGGCATATAATGGAGGAATTTGAATGCAAGCGTTTTGATAATAGTTTGACATGAGCATTTTAATGCCTAGTTTTATGCAGTTGCATACATTTATTTTATCTACATTATACACATAAAAAAAACAAAGAAGCGTGAACGAACTCAAGTTCACAACATAAAAACTTCAATTCACGCTCCGGTTAACATTTGTTTTTTTCCTTGGATAATTGTTTGCACAGGATATAAATATATTATATTTATTTATCTACACTCCTTTCATTATGTTTGGATTACAAAATTTATCAGTTAAGTATAATATAAAGAACTGCTTATTCTGCCTCTAAATATAACTTTTGAATTGGAGAAATATAACTTAATTTTGGCGCAAATACTAAAGAAATGAAACTAAATTTAGTTATATTTTTTTAGTATTATCTATGTGGATGTATCTCCAACGTCATCAGGATTGGCCATATCATCTAATCTGGTAGGTCTTTTTAATAAAATGGTATTTCAAGTTCACAAGCTGTATTAGTCAACCAAGTAACTTTACAATCAAGTATTCACTAAATATTTGCCTAGACAGGTAAAGAATACGCAGTTAGTCCCCTCCAAGACGGTTTTAACATGAAACAATTCTAGATTATGCGGAACTAGGGAGATTCGTCGCCGATTGTTTTGTAGCGACCTCTGGGAGCTACGACAAGAAGCTCACTCAAAAGTGGTTCACGAGCAAGCAAGACGCAACAGAAGTTCCAACATAGCTGCAAGATGGCGCCACGTGACAGAACAAAGAGCCTGAAACGCGGTATTGAAGTGTTTCACCACGCAACGCATATATACAACTTCCAATTCTATCCAGGTGGACCAGTCGGTCCCCTGGCCACAACACCCGGCCAGGCAGGGTAGCTACCCTTTTCCCGGCACCACCTGGAACCCTCCATTCTGCCTATTGGCATCACTCCTGTCACCCGGGGTTTCGATACCGCGTTTCAGGCTCTTTGTTCTGTCACGTGGCGCCATCTTGCAGCTATGTTGGAACTTCTGTTGCGTCTTGCTTGCTCGTGAACCACTTTTGAGTGAGCTTCTTGTCGTAGCTCCCAGAGGTCGCTACAGTTTTAATCTTGACAGCGCTCAGAAGACTTGACGCTTCTCCAGATTGATGTTGTCAATCTTGTCCCGACGATTCTCTTTGTAAACAGCAAAGAGACGGCATGCGCCGTCATATGTATTTTACCTTTACAATTCAGTGAATTTTTCATTAACAGAAATTATGTTAATAACGTCAAAAAATTAAATGTAATTAAGATTACTTATTATTTAATGAACAAGTATCACTCATGATGTAGATGAACGCGATTAACTTGTTTTTGATTTAAACAGCCACAACGTAGAGGTCTAAAATCTCTACCAAATCAAAAACAAGTAGTCGCGTAAATCGACATCATGAGTAAATTGTTTGTTACAAAATAAAGTTATCGTCAATGAATTCCTCGATTAATCCTACAGAAACTTTCCAAGACAAATTAACGCTGAAACTCGCAAGTCGAAGTTCAAACGCCGACTAATATAACTATACTGGACCGTTTTACATCTCTTAATTAAAAGTTCTCTTTCTAAGAACAATCTCTAATCCAGATCTCAATTGGAGACGTAATCTCCATGACGTAACTTTGATTTGCTCGAATTGCGGATGCATTGCCGTGTTATACCCTCAGGGTACCGATTCTCTTATGTTTTAGCCATTGTTATGCCATCGACACTCAGCTGTAATTCTATCGCCACTGTGATTTTCTATACTCCAAACTGTAAGCGGAATACGGCCAAAGTCTTCCAACTGACCACTCTGTTAAAACACAACTAAGACGCTTTTAATATACCGGGATACGGCCTCAGACTATCTTTATGACAATTTTATGTAGCAAGGTGGAAAACTTATAGACTAACAGAGTTGAAAAAATTATAAGGATTTGTAGTAGACTAAAAACCTTAGAAACGCGTGTTTTTGGACTTCGCAAGGGAATCAATATGCACAGATTACTTCCCGTAGACCTAGAACTATGTTTGTAACTTCTTTTTGAAATACCAATTCAGATAACTACATAAAAATGTATTTAAAAAGTTTTAAAATATATATTATTTAGTTTCAAATACTTTTAAAGGGGCAAAAAAAAACAAAGTTTTAAAATTGAGGCTAGTAAGTATGTCACGAGCTACCATTAAGAAAGGGGTTGATGTGCTTGTTACGCTAAAAGCTAGTCTGAGAATATTTGATTTACTGACCTACTTATCTTCCGACATCCTGTACACAATTTTAACATGAATAGATTAAGGTAGTTCGAGAAGCCAGTGGCGCCCTCAAACAGAATAAAAAGCCCTGGCTGGACACGCTAGTCATGGAAACCATACCTAGTATCAATTCAAAGATTATTTACAATCTATATAACGTTCCAAAAATGCTAAAAGTGGCCATTTTTAGCAAAATTACAGTACATACAATAATTTTTTATTAAAAATTAACTTAATTACTAATAACACTTTTATGAAATAAATATAAGGCCATTACCTAAACTATAAAATTTAAATCCTTGTATCTTACATAACTATTATATTATAAAATGACTATACCAAACAATACAATATAAAAAAACGTAAATAATACATACATATATACATAAATCACGCCTCTTTCCCGGAGGGGTAGGCAGAGACTACTTCCTTCCACTTACTACGATTCTGGCATAAATAAACTTTACAATAAAGAACTTACTACATCCTATTGCTAAATAATTTATTAGGTAGTTACTTAAATAACAACAACTTAGATTGAGTAACCAATTAGATTTTCGCTGCGTCGGTATCGATTATCAAGTCGATTATCTATTACACCACTTGCATGCTTGCTTAAGCTATTTTACTGGTTTTAACGTAATACTACAGTAATGAACAATTGATTTTAATCTTCCATGAACACATTTTATTTTTATTTTAAAAGGTATATGAACATAAAACTAACAAATTTAATTATTTACAGAAAAAATTAACCTAAAACTAAACTATGAAAAGGTCCTCCAGTGCGCCCCCATCAGACATGGTCCCCAGTAAGCTGGCAACGTTTCCTCTTTGAATGGCCAAACCTAAACGCTGGCCAAAGAAGCTGCCAGCTCTCCGGTCCCCTGTAGTCTCATTGAGGCGCGCTGACACCTCGTAAATAACTTTCTTTGCGGAGGGGCCCCAAGTCCCCATTGTCCCAATTGATTTTACATTCAAAAATATATACATTTATCACTCCTTTATCCATTGCGGGGTAGGCGCAACGTCGAAAGCCGTAATAACACGGTCTCAGAAAAATTGTGTATCACTCACTGTATTCAGGTTGAGTCTAAAAGCCTCAAGTCCTTTAGTCACCTCTTACAACACCCACGGGAAACAAATTCACCCCCTATTCGATATTCGAAACCAGCATCGCATGGTTTGATTATAACTTGCAAAAACATTGATTTTGTATCAACACACTGTATGACATACAACTAGGAATCTCTGTAATCAAATCCGATGTAATACCTTCGTTAACCTAGAACTGGCAACTCCGTCTAAGGTGAATTGCACACGCACCGGACTAGGTTACGATTCGTGACAGCTACATTTCAAATGAGAAATATGACAGCCGCTGTTTGATGCAGCGACGTTTATCTTGATACAAGCTGTTACTAAAACGATAAATATTTTGTGTAATTTAATTCGAATAAAAAAAAAACCGTTATTTACAAAATTTACACTACAGCGTCAATTAATTTTCAATAAACGTTTTGCAAGGGCGCCTCTTTCACACCCTTTCGGCTTTACTTGTTATTCTATAACACGCGAAATATCCGGTTTATGAATTGGATTTCGCAAACTTCATGCATACAAATATACATATGTCACGCCTTATCCCTTGCGGGTTAGGCACAGCATAAACGGTCGTAAAATACGAACATTTACGCCACTTTTGACCATTCGAAAGTCATTCAGAAAACTGTGTATCGCCATAATGACAGCTTGTCAGCCCGTCGAGTAAAATTGCAATACACACCCTCGAATCCCTTAAACGCCTCTTACCACAACCACGGGAAAGAAATAGGGTGATGCTATTCTTAGTTGACATCACACGGCGTTCCAAGCCGGCATTACACGGCTCATGTCAAACTCTTTTTGTGGCAAAACCGGATCCGGTAAAACAACGGAACATCAGGCGGTGCATGTGAATCCCGCCTAAGTCTGTCTAATCCAATCTTAATAACAATAAACCCAGCGCCGGTAACAGCTCATTTACCTTAATCCGTATCTGTTACCTTCCTGCAGATACTGAAACCCTCCCTGTTTATAGGAAAATTATGCTGCAGTGTTTGAAAGTACGAACTAATTTAAGAGTAGATCAGTAGTTTTCCTCACGGTATGTAATAGGTTGACCGTCTGATTAGGTTGTATCTATCAAACCTAATTTTGCTCATAAGCATGCTCTTGTAATGGAACTAGTACATAGTATACATACTTATCTTATCTTATCTAGCCGTCAGGATCCCACTGCTGGGCAAAGGCCTCCTTTCCCTTCTTCCACTGTTCGCGATCCTGTGTCTCCGCATACCAGTCTTTGGAAAACCCACCCAGTTCGTCGCGCCATCTGCGTCTGGGCCTCCCGCGATGACGTGTCTGTCGGCTCTTGGCTCCCAATTAGTGGCGGTTTTAGCCCATAGAACGTCAGGCATGCGGCAGACAAAACATAATATTTTCTTGAGTTTGCACAACATTACTCATAAAAAAACAACAATTTTAAACGGATTTAAGTTGTGTTTTTTTTTTTGGAAACTATAGAGATTCAATAACATACGAATTTTAACAGAGATATTGGAAGAGGAATGTCATCAACTTGGAGTCCATTGATTACACGCGCCAGATCTAACATACTGCAAGACCTACTACACAAGATATGGTGGCAGCATTCTGCGTAGAACAGAGATTACGCTAGGCAACTAAGAAATAGATGGCGGTAGAATAAAAATAATTGAAATTCTAAATAATGACGTCTAACACTTTAGTCATTCGTGACCACAAGCTCTGTAAAGAGCTCGAAGCGTAAGAATTATAAAATCCAAATTAAACACAACTTATGTCTGTTTAAAGTTGTTTATTTGTGATTTGTTATGTTAGGTACCTGGTACATGGTATTAATCACGTACGCAATATAACTATTGATGTTGTAAACTAAAATGTTAGTAATGCTTTCCAACCTTATAAGCTGCTTATTGATTTTGAAACGTTGCTGCCTAAATAATTATTACAAATAAAATATAATAACACTCGTACAATGATTGATGAGGTTAGAAAATTAACATTTTAGGTTATACTAGTTGCATATATACATACACAAATCACGCCTTTATCCCTTGCGGGGTAGGCAGAGCGTTAGCGGTCATACGGCCGCTATCGCCACGTCTGACAAATAGAGGTATGATAATTGATCAGTATTTAAACTGAAACGAACCAATAGATGCCGTCTGCAAAAAAAGACTGATTGGCATTCGCACTGAATTGGTCTAATGATTTCTAAAGAAGCAGCCTTAACAGCGTATTACATATGACCATATATATATGTAAATCAATTAAGTAGGTAACATGCAATATGATATTTAATTGGGTACATATTTTTATATTCAAGAGATTATTGTATTTAATTTAAATGATTAAACATTGATAATGTATGTCAATTTAAGACTTCTTGTGTGTTAAAATGTTTTCTCTTAGCAAGTAAGTTACTTTGATCATATAGATAAAAACATTAAGGCTAGGTTGCGTCAATTCTGAGTTATGGATTGATATTATGGGGAAACTCGGTAGACAGGAATAGGTCTTTCGTTTTTCAGAAGAGGTGCGTGCGTGCTGTAGGTTTTTTTTAAATTTTATTTATTTATTAAAATGTCACCTGGTATTTGGATAGCTGCAACCCCCTTTTTTTTTTTTTTTATTACTGATGGATTTGCTCTTGACTCTAGTCTAGGTTATAGGACAGAGACAGAGTCTAAGATGGAGCGAGCTCACCCAGAAGAAGCCTGTTAAGGCACTGGCACTCCCACACACTGACGGAACGCAGCAAACTACTTGCGCCAGACTTCGGTGGGATGGTGGTCGCGAGCCAGGCGGCCCCTTACGGAGCCTTCCACCGCTTGGTGGGATCGTTCAGCCGGACTTATTCACAGACAAGCCTGTGTTGCCGTTGCCCGGGGTGGACCGCTAGGAGGTAGATACCATACCACCCCTTTCACAAAAACTTTGAGTACTCCCTATCTCTACATACGTGATTTATGTCACTTGGTAACTGATGTACTTTCAAAAACTTTCTGATACTCGGACTAGACAATAAAGATCACTATAACTTATCAATCGATATCAGACCCGCGGACGTACTTTAATCTACAAAAAATAATGTATTTCATAATATATTATATATTATAGTAGTTTATGCAACTGTCGTATAATGGGGGTCATTAGAATGCGAGTGTCTGTTTATCACACGAGGCGCAGCCGAGTGTGATAATAGTTTGACACGAGCATTCTAATGCCTAATTATAGCAGTTGCATACACTATTTTATCTACTCTCTCCAAAAAAACTCAGAAACACTTTTCTAAACGTACGCACCGGCCATTGCAAGGCCCGATACAAGGACAAATTCAATACGAGAACGTAATATGGCTTGATATGAATTTTTAAAAATCTATACTTTAGCAGTTGTTTAGATGTGTAGTCTTAACAATAACTTAACTAAACAACTGAACAACATCTGAACAACATCTGAACAACAACTGAACAACATCTGAACAACAACTGAACAACATCTGAACAACATCGAAACAACAACTGAACAACATATGTACAACAACTGAACAACATCTGTACAACAACTGAACAACAACTGAACAACATCGGAATAACATCTGAACAACAACTAATCAACATCTGAACAAAACAACAACAGAACAAAAACCTATTAAAACAACTGAACAACATCCGAAAAATTACCGTACAACAACAACTGTCAGGTGCGGCGGAAGATAGCGATTTGAGTATTGGCAAAAAAAAACTTCGTTTCATATCTCAACTTTATCGTATTAAGAGTTTTCTCATTAAGTCATTACGCTTCTGTAATTTATAGTAAACCCTAGTTTTTATAGGCAGAATGCATAAAGTAGGTCATTATGCATCTGTTTTCGAATTCATAATTCGATCATTATGAGACGAGTGTATATAAAATATATTTATAATGTATTGTAATTTTAAATAAACTACCAGACGATTTCAAGAAAAAAGATAATAATGGAGTATTTAAATGATGATTGACGAAATGGTTATTTGAAAAAAAAAAATTTTTAGTTTATAAAATGACATTGTAAAATTTGCATACATGCAAAGGTGAAATAAAAGAGAGAGAAAACGAGATCTTTACCACCTATTGTTCCATATTTATTTGTAGTTATCACTGTCATTGTGCATGTAGATAATAAATTATTTTTGGCATACCAAATAATTTTTACTCTTTTTATCTTTATTTTTGAGAAGAAAGTCAACGTATTTTACGTTAGAAACTTTACAGTCTGGCATAAAAACTAGCGTGAAAATTGAAATTGGTTTTCAGAAAATTCCACTTTTCTCACATAATGACTTTGGCAAAGCAGCAGTAATGGTTTTAGTTTGCAACTATCACTTCGTTTTTGATGCCGTTTAATTTTATTTTTTGCAATAACACCGAAATTTAGTTTCAAATGTTAAAAACTTTGACATAAAAGTGAAGTGCATGAGCTGATTCTGAGATGAAGTCAATGAAAATGAAAATAAAATTACTTTATTCAATGTAGGATAGTATTATCACATAATAATATTGTGTATACTTTACACACAATACATTTAACAGGCCCGTGGTCATTGTTTTGCAGGAGGAAACACTCAATGATACAATTATTTTCATCATATTATTATAGCTTCTATTTGCTCTGGGTATTAAAGTTTGGATCGCTTAAAAATAAACTAGTTGCATGCTATGGAGGGCACGTTAACCCGTTTCAATATATCATAGGCTATAAGTAATCAGAAAGATTACTGTCTATGATAAGATAACTTAAATACTATGGCGGTCATCACACAACCACCTCCTCAGACTAGACCCAATAGGTCATGTGAAACTTTGACTTATAAACGTACATGCAAAGACATATCATGCTATTATCCCTAGCGGGGTAAGCAGAGCGTTAAAGGCCGTAAAATACTGACTCTATCGCCATGTCTGAAAATTATTTGCAGACCGTTTCAAAAATTTTGTGCGTCACTATATAATAGTGACAGGTTTAGCTTGTCGCCTTAAATTGTAAGTAATAAAAAAAAGCCTTGAGTCTCTTAGTTGCCTCTCACGACGCCCGCGGGACAGAAATGGGGTGATGCTATTCTAAGCCGGAGTCACACGGCCAAACTCTGACTTAGTCTAGGTTTTCAGGTCGTTCATCAACACGATCTTTACACAATATAAATACAATACAAATATGTTTATAAAAAAAAATGCTTAACCTATAACAGTTACTAGTGGACCCCGCACTTAGCTAGTCTACATATATGTTACACTTTGTGTTGTTACTTTTTGATGGAACCCCATGTTAATTTACTAATAAAACACTTTTTCACTAGTTCCACTAATTAAATATATTTGTTTAATTTGATATTAAACTAAATGCGACCGGTTTCGAACATCATCATCGGGCAATTATTTAAAATCTAAAATTGTTAATAATAAAATATTGTTGTGATTTGTTTCGATTTTTAATAACTGCCCGATGCTGATGTTCGAAACCGGTCGCATTTAGTTTAATATCAAATTAAACAAATATATTTAATTAGTGGAACTAGTGAAAAAGTGTTTTATTAGTAAAATAAAATTAGTCTATATATAGTTAATTTGTGCCCGCACTAGGTTAAACCTGTATCGTGGGAGTCCAAATCGAGCGCTATACAGAGATCTGTGACACCGTACGAAATGAATGAATGAAAACTATTTCAAATTAAAATAAACAAGACCTGTGCAGTGTAGCAGAGACTGTTGCCGACATATTTGATGAAAGGACTGATTAAAACACTTTGACTGTGCAAGCAGAAGTAAATCCTAACTACTGATGACAAAGTGTAATTTGCTTTGCCTTTGGATGCGTGAAGACAAGCCCCAGTGTCATTTGTTTTAGTCATCATCTGAATATGTTTTCAATACAATATTTTATCTGGTCTACGTACATATACCAGCTTTACAATCCTTGTAGGGTAGGCAGAGCGTAAGCAGCCGTAATAACGGTCAATTACGCCACGTCTGACTAACAATGACGGTGTTTTAGAAAATTTTGTATCACTAAAGTGACAGGTTGTATGCTTGTCGCCCAAAAATTGTAACACACATGAAAACCTTGAGTCCCTTAGTCGCCGCAAACATGCCTCTACGTTTTGACCGCGAGAGCACCTACTAATTATTCCGCTGTAGTGTAGAGATATCACATTTCCGATAAAAGATTATGTAAGCTAATACATAAGCTCTTTATTCAGTCAATATACGGACTTTGCGAAGTAAACACGTCTTTTGTTACGAGCCCTCTACAGCCCACATTGCATGGCGACCCTGCCGGATACTGGCAGGGTCGCCACATATTTAATATCGGGAAGGTGATATCTCTACACTACAACGTGCGTAGACCCAATAAAAGCATATTATAATGTGTACAAAACGCAAAAGTATTAGGCAGTTCTCCCACTTGTCATCCACCGTTGCGTTTTTTTATCGCACTGTAACGTATGTGCTTGGCAGACAAGGAAATTGCAAGTTATGATTACGGCTACAAGCTGTTAAATCATTTGACAGGCGTATCCTAAAAGCACAGTAGCTGTATTTATTTTGGCACACGGATAACATACAACCCGGTATACCTAATACATAGGCTCCTTTTTACCGCGGGAGAACATGCCCGTATCATGGGAAAACAAAAAAAAGCTGCAGGTAAAACTGCGGGCGGAAATCTATAGTAACTTTATGAAAATTTGAGCGGAAACTCAGTTCTTACAGCCTGGAACCGTGCCAGTAAATGCAAGTAAACCGCAGGAAATACTGAGAATTAGGGAAACCACCAGAGTTTTTACATATATCTGTTGTCTTACGACTTCCTAGCCAGCTGTTTAGTTTCCTTGCTTTACGGTCAAAACTTTATCCTTACCTGCCTTAAGAAATAATTATTACAAAAATTCATGTTTGTTTATGACTTCTAGTTTTGAAGTACTTTGTTATGTTCGCTGTTGGTTTTCCTATCAAATTAAATAAAAATAAATAAAATGAAACTCACAGCTTATTACATGACTTTATTGACATGAATAATTGCACATTTGCCGTGTGATGCCGGTTTAGAATAGCATCACCCAAAAACTACCCGTGGGTGTCGTAAAAAGCGACTGAGGGATAAATTAATCTAGGTAATGGGTTGCAGCGTTTCCTGTGTAAGTAATATCTTGCACTGCGCTCGTTAATCCGCTTGTCAAGTGTGGTAAGTATGGCAATACTATCAGTAGCGGGAGGCCCATGTCCAGCGGTGGATTGTTGTAGCCTCGTTTGTAGATTGATAGATAGATGAACACTTTATTGCTCACAACAGAAACAAAACAATACAGAAGACGGCCTTATCGCTTGCAGCAATCTCTCCCAGGCAACCTTTACATTGAAACAAAGACAAAAAAAAAAGATTTATAAGTAGTTGCATAAGCAAATAAATTAACAGTATAAAATATTGAATTAAAAAAAATAGCACTTATGTAGTAAGTACACTTACAATCATATATACATAAAAATATCATAAATACAATTTGTAGCTGGTAATCTTAATCTTATCTATCGCATTCGTTCTGCTAGGGTCTTAGATCCGGACCTCCTTGGTAAGGGTTTCTTGTCACGAATGTATGACAGACAATTGTTTAATTAATTTATTAATATTAATTATTTATTCCGCACAACAAAACACAAAGGACATCATATGGAACAATACACAACAGGTCAGCTTCGGTACTACACCACGTTATTTTTAAAATACAAAAGCTGTATGGTTAAAGGTATTGTCCAAAAATACAACAGAATTCATTTAATGTTTTTCATCATAATAAAAGTTGGAAATAAAAATAGTGAAAAATGACGACACATTCTCTCACAGATAGGGAATGCAAAACCGAATAAATACTTAAATCCGTACTTTAAAAAACGGATTGTGGACCCAATATACAGGGTGTTTGGTAGGGAGCTGTACATACGCCTAGGGTAGAAATTAGGGATAGTCTGCTATCTACCCCCGCCCATTACATTGACCTTGGCCTCAAGGCTTTTTTAAAATTAATTTTTATTTGACATTTTTGTGTTTTTGTACTAAAACTACCTGTAGCTCAAAATCTATCCTTAGGACAGGTCTGCTAATAGTTTTGTTTTAATTGTTAGAGTCTTGGAATCCTGTAAAAAAATATTTTTCACCAGAAAATTATGGAGAAGAAAAGTTATGGGGCCTGAAGTACTGGAGTAAGGTAAAAAAATAATTTTAAGGGCTACTTGTTATGGGGGTTTAAAAAAAAACTAACAGAGTTGGAGTCCTTCTGATTTTTTTTCAAACATCCATAGTCCAAGCCCTTTCTAACGATATGCTAGAAGTGTAATCATCACTTTTATTTAAAAGTTATTTATTAAATTCCGCAACTAGGGAACTTAAAACAAAAATTTCAATTAATGGAAATTAAATGTGTTTGATCGTAAAAGGATGGCAAACGAAAGAAAAACTTTGGTAATGACTAAAGGAATTACATTACAAATTTTAATAATTATTATATTGTAATTCTAATGTGTATTTTTAATTTATTAACTAATTTTCATTAAAAAAACAAATTAAGGGCAATTTTCTATGGGGTTAAAAAAAACTAACAGGGTTGGAGTTCGCCTGTTCTTTTTTTAAACATCCTCAGTCCATGCCCTTTCTAACGATATGCTTAAAGTGTTATTATCACTTTTAGTTCCACAGTTATCAATTAATTTCCGCAACTAGGGCACTTTTACCACCACGACTCGACATTTGTAAGACGAATGAAAGTGCCCTGGTTGCAGAAATTAATTAATAACTTTGGAACTAAAAGCGATAATTACATTTTTAGCATATCGTTAGAAAGGGCATGGACTGAGGATGTTTAAAAAAAAAACAAAAGAACTCCAAACCTGTTAATTTTTTTTGAATCCCATAGAAAATTGCCCTCAATTTGTTTTTTTAATGAAAATAAGTTAATAAATTAAAAGTACACATTAAAATAACAAAATAATATAAATTAAAAATTTGTAATTTAATTCAATTAGTCATTCCCAAAGTTTTTATTTCATTTGCCATCCTTTTACGATCAAACACATTTAATTTCCATTAGTAAAAAATTTTTGCTTAAAGTGCCCTAGTTGCGGAATTTAATTAATAACTTTAATATTAAAAGTGATGATTACACTTTAAGCATATCGTTAAAAAGGGCTTGGACTATGGATGTTTGAAAAAAATCAGAAGGACTCCAACTCTGTTAGTTTTTTTTAAAACCCCCATAACAAGTAGCCCTTAAATTATTTTTTTACCTTACTCCAGTACTTCAGGCACCATTTTTAGAATTAATTATATAAATCAAAAACACGTATGTTTGTACCAAAAACAATTGGTTTTAATGGCGTTCATTTGCAAGACACAACTAGTAAAAGCTAGGATTATCATCTCAGGTCCGTAAAAAGTCGGAAGAGTTGCGTTGTACGGCTGCGAAACGTGGACATTGATACAGAGGGATTGAGAAAAGCCCTTTACGACCTTTGAGTAAGATGGTGGTTTTTTTTTTATGAATGATGGGTTTGCTCTTGACTTTAGTCTAGGTCATAGGACAGAGGCAGAGTCTAAAATGGAGCGAGCTCACCCAGAAGAAGACTGTTCACTCTTACTTTGAAGAGATTAGGGTTGTATGCGTTTGGAAACACAGACGCAGGTAGTGAGTTCCACTCTTTAGCAGTGTGCATTATAAATGATGACTGGAAGCGCTTAGTCCGAATTGGTGGAATGGCAACCAGGTATGGATGGTATCCGGCGGTGCGTCTGGATGTCCGATGGTAGAAGGGAGCTGGTGGAACAAGGTCGTGAAACTCTTGAGCACACTCTCCGAAGTACAATTTGTAAAAAACCGACAAGCAGGCAACCTGTCAATGTGCCCGGCTATGAAACTTGGTGTCCACCAGTTTTTTGCCGCCTATGAGCCTCTTGGCCGTGCGTTCCACCGAGTCAAGAGCGGCAAGTTGTTATTTGGCTGAGTCATCCCAAAGGTGACTGCAATACTCCATGCAGGATCGGACTTGTGCTTTGTAAAGAGTTAAAAGCTGTCCAGGCGTAAAGTATCGCTTCACTCTATTCAGGATGCCCAGCTTCTTAGCCGCCGTCTGAGCCTTGTACTCGATGTTCGCGCCGAAGTTTAGATTTGATGTCAACTCCATGCCTAGAAGCTCAAGCCTGTCAGTGTCAGTTTAGGCGTATTGGCCGCGTTAACTATTTTCTTAAATGTTTCCATTTCTCAGCTCGGTATTTAGGCATATGAGATGTGTTTGCGTTTCAAATGCAAAAGTCTTTATTTTTAAATATTGCCGTTTCGAAGCACATTTTGCTCTGTATCTGTATCTAAGTCAGTCTCTGGCACACTAGCAGTGCCATTCATTGTCCAAGGCAAGAAATATCAAATGTTCAAATAATCGTATTATGTAAGTAATAAAAAATCCGGAATGAGACTATCCGCAAAAAGACCAAAGTAACGAACATAGTTTGGAAGTGTAGCAAACTGAAGTGGCAGTGGGCTGGGCACACGGACCGTGGAGTAAGCGGGTTCTCGAGTGGAGGCTACGCCTCGGCAAGCGTAGTGTTGGACGACCTCCGGCCAGGTGGACCGATGACAAAGAAGGCGGCTGGTAGTGACTGGATGGCGAAAACGGGAGATCGTGCCCTATGGCGTACCCTGGGGGAGGCAGCAGTCCAGCAGTGAACTGCAATAGGCTGATGCATATATGTATGTTAAAAAAATATGACCTTGTATGCCTGAGATACAGGGTAATCGTAGTTCAAGCTAAATTGTAATATTTCAGTAATTTTAATTTTATATGTAAACTAGCGGACTGCCCAGCGGTTTTACCCGCTGTTAACCGTTTTTCCGCGGGAATAAGACATTTTAATATGGCCTATGTTCGTCATGGATAATGTAGGATTCTAATGGTGAAAGAATTTATTCAATCAGTTTAGTAGTTTCGGAGCCTAATCAATTCAATTAAATCTTTCCTCTTTATAATATTAGTAAAGATGACATGAGCATTTAAATAAAACATTATTCTCTCTATCCGAATTCCATTTTAAAATGTACTTTATTTAAACTGGCGGATATCCGGTATTTCGTATCGCCGATAATCCGGATATAATTCCCCTACTTACAGACAAAATATACACGGCAAAGTGTTACTTATATTTCAAGTTTCTTCTAGGAATTATGGGATTCAAATAATTAACAGTTATTTATATGCGGGTCGTTGAGGAAAACCTCATTTCTCTCTTTTATATTATGTAATGCAACAACTTTAGTCTGACCAATAAATACAATTATCAAAATTGACATACACATACATACTCATATTACGCCTATTATCCCTTGCGGGGTAGGCATAGCGTAAACAGCCACAAAAACGGACGTTTTCGCCACGTCATACATATATTTGAGGGTCATTCCGAAAATTGTGTATCGCCATAGTGACAGGTTATCAGCCTATTGCCCAAAAATTGCAATACATACCCTCGAGCACAAAGTAAGTATTGGCAGCTGCGCGCTGCCTCAAGTCCCATAATTGCCTCTTACGACTCCCATGGGAAAGAAATGGGGTGATGCTATTCTAAGCCGGTATCACAAGGCACTAAATTAAGCCACAATTAAACCAAATTTATAGGTAGAGAATCTTTTATTAACTTGAAATTGGAAATAACCCCGGTCCTGGCAGCCGATGTGGCGCAGTGGTAGTGCGACTGCCTGCTACGCAAAGGTTCCGGGTTCGATTCTCGGTGGGACACTCACAAAGTTGATATTTGTCACTTAGTGAATTTGTTCCCGGTGAACCAACTAATTGTCCGAAACGAAATTGTTCCGTGCTTCGGAGGGCACGTTAAGCCGTCGGTCCCGGTAGCTGTCTATGAATACTTAGACGGCGGTCGTAACACAACCATGTCAGAGGCCTACTAATGGTAGTAAGCGGTTGAAAAAAAAAAAAAAACTCTGACACCAGGGTTCATCGGGTCGTTGGACGACTCGGTGTCCCACACGAAAAAAAAGAAGACCCCGGTCCTATTGGGAAAAGTGCTAAATCTGAAGCGAAACCTTTGGTATGTAGTTATAGTAAAAGTCAACATGAGCCAATATAGCCTGTAGTTAAAGTTGTTCAGTTTAACAGGCTGATCATGCCTGCAAAGTTTTCCTATTTTAAGAGAAAGTTCTACGCGTGAAACTAAACAACTTGTCCTTGTAAAAAAAATGAAATAATAATTTCGACCTCCCATACAAAAGATGCAAAAATATTTCACTTTTTATGAGTGTTCCAATTTGATTCTCCTATTTTGTTTCTCAAAACATGTTACAAAAAGTTGTAAGGTTACATGAATAGAGCTCAGCCTTATAATATTTATTAAATACAAGTTAATGTCGCCTTGTAATTTTTTTATCTATATACCTGCTGTCAAGGGAATCATTTTAGAACATAATGTTCAATTCCAAAAATGTCCAACGCTTTAAAATTGTCAAATGCCGACAATGTTTTTTTTTTACCTTGTTTGACATTGTTTTTGATATCTTATCAAATTTGTATTTTATTTTATTTTGACATTGATACTAAATTGTAACTTTATTATAGCTATTAAGCTATTTACTGAAGAACGTTGACATTGTATTTTTTCTATTTTATATTGTTGACGATCACATTATCCTCTGACATTTTTATTTAGTTTAAGCAATTCTAATCTAATCTAATCAATGTCCAATTCCCACAAAGTCCAATTCCCACAAAGTCCAATTCCCACAATGTCTAATTCCCAAAATGACCAATTCCCAAAATGTCCAATCTAGTTCAAATGCAAGTTTCGTTCAGTTCATGAAACTGAACAAGTTTTCCTTTGGAACATAGGCAGACGTCATATGCCTATATAATAAATATAATGACGGATCATGACGTCAAAAAGTGATAATACTATCCTACATTGAATAAAGTTATTTCATTTTCATTTATAATTTACAGAGTAGAGACCAAAACAGCAATTCTCTCATTTCACATTCGAAGTCTCGAGTCATTTGTTAGTAAAATGTACCACCACAGCCACAAGGCTTCCGCGGGACAATTTATACAGTGCAATAAAATTTATGACGCAGATACTACCACAAATTTGTTACAGCTTTTTTAACAAAGTGCGGCCATGTTTGACATATGTCCAGGTTTTTTTTTAATAAGTTCTGTTGTTTTTCTTCTTCTTCCGGGTGGGTCAACAAGTCGACGTACGACCCGATGAACACGACTTGGCATCTGACTGTGTTTGTTTAGATGACATGAAATATTTTAAAGGGTCATAATTGTAGGTTTGCTATAAGAAAATTATTTTAGAAATTAGTAAACCTGTTGTATCTTATCTCATTGTAAATTTTTCCTGTGTATGTTTTTACGTAAAATAAATAATCATATATAATTATTTTTATAATAATATTTGTATGTATGATTGTAAGTGTACTTACTACATAAGTGTTGTTTTAAAATTTAACAATTTTACTGATAGTTTGTTTATGCAACTACTTGCAAATCTTTGTTTTTTGTCTCTATTTTAATGTAAATGTAGACTGGAAGCGATAAGGCCGCCTATGCTTACTTTTAGTCTTCAGTTTACTATCTTGTTTTGTTTCTGTTGTGTATGTTGTAAGCAATAAAGTGTTCATCTATCTGTCTATCTAAAATAGAATTGGTACAAGTGGGTTTGAGCGGATTTAATTAGTTAAATTTCCATCAAACATTTATTGGAGGAAACAAATAAATACAAACATACCTATTACATCATCATCCTTACCTTTTAACAGTTAGTATTTTATAATCATATTTTTATTATTCATTTTTGCTACTATAATAATATTCTAACCTCAAAATAATCAACCTTTGGTCATGTGCTCTCGAGTGGAATATTAATATCCCGTCGTCCATTCAACTCTATTCAACCTATTCTACCTTTGTTATTCAAGGTTATTGAGACTTATCACTATACATTAATAGTTCAGTATAAATAGCTTTTAGTGTTTTAAAAATATTAAGGTCGTTCATTTTTGGCTTATATAGTTTTTAGCCGAACCCAATTCATAATTTTGTGTGGTATATGCTAACATACTTTCGTTCGCAGTGGATAAAAACGACTCCAAATGTGTTTGTATACTGTATTAACAATCCTGGTATATTTTATAATTTTAATTTAATTATAGACACTTACAAAATTAATGTAATAAATGAGCTATACATAAAATAAATCGAAAATGTACACAAGCGACAAAAATGACACAAAATGTAATATGTGCTTTACAGACGCACATTACACAATCGTACAATAAAATATAAGCAACTTATGATTTTTTTTAAGTTATGCCCTCAAATAATGCCAGCCGTATCGGACTATACGTTGACTTACATATTTCGGAAAAATACACGAGATTTTCATTCAGGCAAACAATTGAAATATAAAGGGATAACAAAAATTAAATAATGTCCCTAGTGACTAACCTAAGTACTTCGAGGAGGTGACGCTGCCGGAGCACCAGTGAACCCAGTGCCCAAAACCTGGGAATTGGGTGAAATAGTTCTTACCTAGCGGAGCTGATCACCCGTCTGCGAGCTCCGCAGACGTCCCAACCTGAGGAAGAAGAAGAAGAGTGTGCTCAAGTGCTTCACGACCTTGTTCCACCAGCTCCCTTCTACCATCGGACATCCAAACGCCCCGTTGGATACCATCAATACCTGGTTGCCATTCCACTAATTCGGACTAAGCGCTTCCAGTCATCATTTATAATGCGTACTACTAAAGAGTGGAACTCACTACCTGCGTCTGTGTTTCCAAACGCATACAACCCTAATCTCTTCAAAGTAAAAGTGAACAGGCTTCTTCTGGGTGAGCTCGCTCCATCTTAGACTCTGTCTCTGTCTTATGACCTAAACTAGAGTCAAGATCAAGCCCATGCTTAATATAAAAATAAAATTAAGTAGTTTCAGCAAAAAAAGGTCCCCTACCTTCCATGAGACTTGACTTGACATTGGATGGCCAATTTTAGCCGTTTGCCAGCTCTCCGGTCACCAGTGGTCGGTTTATGAGTTTATTGGCCAAAGGGCTCATCGTCTCAGACCTTCAGGTGAAAAATCCTCCTTCCGGAAATCTCCTCGTATTTGAGGGACTTCGTAACTCGGCAACAGCAGTTGCGGTACCTGTACAAGCGCATGTGGCGTGTATGTGTGGGGGTCTGATGGTGTCCACACACGTAACATCCCACGCCATACACTGAAGACTACACCGAAATGCGAATGTGAGTACCTATAGCAAAGACTAACTTTTATATTCATGCTATTGATCGTAAAGGGATTTTTTCTATTAATGAATTGTTACTTAGGTCATACTTATCACAGACTGACAACCTGTACGGTAGGCGGTTTTTTTAAAAGGGGCCCTCAATTACTGATCATACGTGGTGATAGCAACCGTATTTTTACAGCCATTAATGCTCTGACTAACTAGCGGAGGATAAAGGCGTGATATGTGTATGTATGTATCGTGTTAATTTACTTGTAATAAGCCTGAGCGATCTCACTGCTGAGCAAAAGGCTTCACACGCAGTCTTCCAGTTATTGCGATCCAAAAAATGTAGACGCGAGTATTTTTGTAGAGCGTAGATAAGATAGGGTATGCATTTGCCTATAACAAGACATTATATGACAGTTTCATAAACCGCTATTATTATACACTAAATAAAATTGTGTAAAAAAAACTTTTAAAACAAGCTTTTATTTAAGTGCTCTAAAAAGATGAAAATAAAATTTTGAATGACATTAACCACATTCATTTATGACTTTACAGAAATGAAAATATAATAAAAGCTTGTCGCGATGCCTAGAAGAAACTACCTAATTACAGTTAGGTGCGTACCTTATTACAAAATTTCAATCACAAATTGAAAGTTTCGCGACAAGCTTTTATTATATTTTCATTTCTGTAAAGTCATAAATGAATGTGGTTAATGTCATTCAAAATTTTATTTTCATCTTTTTAGAGCACTTAAATAAAAGCTTGTTTTAAAAGTTTTTTTTACACAATTTTATTTTATATTTTTTAGTTTATGTTACGATAGTTATTGATCAATACGAAAGTCTTTCTATAAAACGGAGAGACCTTCAATAGAAAAACTTAAGGCACGGGGAAAACTAACATTAGGATAAAGTATAATTATCTCTTTTATATTCTATAGAAGTAGGCTGGTACCTACTCCTCCGGCATCCCTAATAGAAGAATTAGCTTGTAATATGTCTTAGTCTTTTCATTTCATTGATGGCGTCATTATTACATGGCCGAGTCCCAGTTAATTTCAAACAGTCTAATTCTTCTATCAGGAGGCCTTCTATTGACGTGACCCTAATTCATGGTGGGCCTACCAACTGCCTATCATGAACGAATTCGTATACAAAATTGCAAGTCCCAGCAGTTGAATATTGAGGAGTTCCATAGTTCGAAGACAGCCCTGGATGTAGCGTCTAATTCATGGTAGGCCTACCAACTGCCTATAATAAACGAATTCGTATACAAAATTGCAAGTCCCAGCAGTTGAATATTGAGGAGTTCCATAGTTCGAAGACAACCCTGGATGTAGCGTCTAATTCATGGTAGGCCTACCAACTGCCTATAATAAACGAATTCGTATACAAAATTGCAAGTCCCAGCAGTTGAATATTGAGGAGTTCCATAGTTCGAAGACAGCCCTGGATGTAGCGTCTAATTCATGGTAGGCCTACCAACTGCCTATAATAAACGAATTCGTATACAAAATTGCAAGTCCCAGCAGTTGAATATTGAGGAGTTCCATAGTTCGAAGACAACCCTGGATGTAGCGTCTAATTCATGGTGGGCCTACCAACTGCCTATAATAAACGAATTCGTATACAAAATTTTGTGTCCCAGCTATAAACCGCTGAGGAGATCTCTCGTACGGAGCCGATCCTGGCAGCAGCATCAGGTCAAATTTATGATTAACATGCATTGTCATCGGTTCTGGACCAACAAAAATTTCAACTCAATCGGATACCGAGAAGTGGTTCAAATTAAACTTGCAAGATTTGCACCGAACAAACATTGTTACTTACTTACTTACTTACATACTTACATACTTACATACACTGCAAGTTAAATAAAAGCTTTTAATAAAAAGGGGTACTATATCGGGGGTTATTGTTATACCACGCTTGGCAGGCGGATTGGCGAGTGCAATGCAAGATGTTGCACTTACAGGGAACGCTGCTGCCCATTTCCTGTATGATTATCCCTTAGTCGGCAGATATAGGTAGATTTTGGGGTGGTGCTATATTGAGCCGGCACCACACGGCGGTGTATCACGCTTAAAAAAAGCAAAAAAAGTCAATGTCCTACAATAAAAAGTCGTTCTAATCCAACTAGCCGAATTTAGGTCACAAACATTTAAATATTTTTTGGTAAAAACAGAACAATCTCATGCGTCAATGTTGTTAAAGCGATATCGTTCGAAACGTGAAATCCAATTCAAGCCGTAGTCTCATAAAATATTTAAAACTAAATGTCGATGAAATCTATAACCGCAGTGATCGAACATTTTTAAAGGAATAAAAGCTTTTGGATTGGAGCCAGAGGGGTATCTGAAACGGTCGAACTTTTCAGATATTCTATGGTCACGGATGGGAAAAAATAAAACTTCACTTGATATGTGCCGTGTGATTCCTGCTTCGAATAGCATCACCCCTTTTTTCCCGTAAGTCGTTAGAGGCGACTTAGGGACTTGAGGGTGTGTATTGCAATTTAAGGCGATGGGCTGACAACCTGTCCCTATGGCGATACACAATTTTCCGAATGACCATCAAATATAATGTCAGACATGGCGTAAATGTACGTTTTGGCGGCCATTTGCGTTCTGCCTACCAAAGGATAATAGGCGTGATATGTGTATGTATGTATGTTCAATTTATAATAATCATTACTTTCGTTATTGCAGGAATTTAAAATGTATGACAGTAAATTTGGAACTCCTGTATATAATATATGTAACTACTTCCGTCTTTAGGGAAAGTTGTTGCTCGTCTTTTGACGGTTCTACCACTAGTCGTCCGTCGCTGCTTTTTATAAAGCACTTCTACGCATGCGTCTGTCAGAAGAAAGGATTTTTTTTTATTATTAATGATGGGTTTGCTCTTGACTCTAGTCTAGGTCATATGACAGAGACAGAGTCTAAGATAGAGCGAGCTCACCCAGAAGAAGCCTGTTCACTCTTACTTTGAAGAGATTAGGGAATTTGCGATTTTTGATCTTATTCCAATACAAATACGGTTACGGTGCGTACCGGATGCGTCTGTCAAGTCGTTTGATGGAGTCTTTTCACGCAATGACGGACAACAAGTGGGAGAGTCGGTTCCTAGTAAATTTTCAGCATACACCTAGATATAATGAAGCTGGTGTTTTCAAAGAATATTTGTAAATTGAATATTTGCTTCAACAATTACAGTTGGACGACTCGGTGTCCCACACGAAAAGAGAGAGAGGGTTAATACTTGCGTTGCGATTGTTGGCGCTTGATGAAACTCCATACACACACACACACTAAATATTTTTAATAACTTGGTTAAATGTTATAAATCTATTTATTTTAGAACCATTTTTATTTAGGTATATTTAATAAAAAATATGTTTTTAATAAAACAATAATAAAAGTCAACAATAGTAGTTTATGCAACTGTCATATAATGGGGGTCATTAGAATGCGAGTGTCTGTTTATCACACGAGGCGTAGCCGAGTGTGATAATAGATTGACACGAGCATTCTAATGCCTAATTATATGCAGTTGCATACACTATTTTATCTACACTTTAAAAAACTTACTCACTTGAACAGTTTTCCAAACGTCCGCACCGGCGATTGCAAGGCCCGATACATGGTCAAATTCAATACGAGAACGTAATATGGCTTGATATGAATTTTTAAAGATTCTTTACTAACAGTTGTTTAGATGTCGAGTCTCAACAGCAAATAACTAAACAACTGAACAACAACTGAACAACACTGAACAACAACTGAACAACACTGAACAACAACTGAACAACACTGAACAACATCGGAATAACATCTGAACAACAACTAATCAACATCTGAACAACAACTGAACAACATCTCAACAACAACAGAACAAAAACCTATTAAAACAACTGAACAACATCCGAAAAATTACCGTACCTACAACAACAACTGTCAGGTGCGGCGGAAGATAGCGATTTGAGTATTGGAAAAAAAACTTCGTTTCATTTCTCAACTTTATCGTATTAAGAGTTTTCTCATTAAGTCATTACGCTTCTGTAATTTATAGTAAACCCTAGTTTTTATAGGCAGAATGCATAAAGTAGGTCATTATGCATCTGTTTTTGAATTCATAATTCGAACATTATGAGACGAGTGTAGATAATAGTAGTTTATGCAACTGTCATATAATGGGGGTCATTAGAATGCGAGTGTCTGTTTATCACACGAGGCGTAGCCGAGTGTGATAATAGATTGACACGAGCATTCTAATGCCTAATTATATGCAGTTGCATACACTATTTTATCTACACTCTAAAAAATTAACTCAGTTGAACACTTTTCCAAACGTCCGCACCGGCGATTGCAAGGCCCGATACATGGTCAAATTCAATACGAGAACGTAATATGGCTTGATATGAATTTTTAAAGATTCTTTACTAACAGTTGTTTAGATGTCGAGTCTCAACAGCAAATAACTAAACAACAACTGAACAACACTGAACAACAACTGAACAACACTGAACAACAACTGAACAACATATGAACAACACTGAACAACATCGGAATAACAACTAATCAACAACTGAACAACATCTCAACAACAACAGAACAAAAACCTATTAAAACAACTGAACAACATCCGAAAAATTACCGTACAACAACAACTGTCAGGTGCGGCGGAAGATAGCGATTTGAGTATTGGAAAAAAAAACTTCGTTTCATTTCTCAACTTTATCGTATTTAGAGTTTTCTCATTAAGTCATTACGCTTCTGTAATTTATAGTAAACCCTAGTTTATATAGGCAGAATGCATAAAGTAGGTCATTATGCATCTGTTTTCGAATTCATAATTCGAACATTATGAGACGAGTGTAGATAAAAGCATTTATGATTCGTGAACCTACCTGTAAATTCATGCCAAGCTTTGGCGTACAAGTTTACAAATTGCATTTTACCACATTTTGGTGTCTCAGTACGAGTTTCTAAAAGTTCGCGACAATGTGAATTGAAATTGAGAATACACACATCACGCCTATATCCCTTGCGGGGTAGGCAGAGCGCAAACGGCCGTAAAGCGGACATTTACGCCACGTCTGACAAATATTTGAGGGTCATTCGGAAAATTGTGTATCGCCATAGTGACAGGTTGTCAGCCCATCGCCTAAAATTGCAATACAGACCCTCGAGTAGCTTAGTCGCCTCTTACGACTCACAAGGGTAAGAAATGGGGTGATGCTATTCTAAGCCGGCATCACACGGCTTTTAAATCGGCATCACATGGTGAAACTCTATGTTTAATTAATTCTGACAAAAAACACTCGTTTCACAGATGTATTGCGGGATAACCAATAAGGGGCAATAAATCTGTGAAACGAGTACAAGTGTTTAAAGGTTTAAACGTCCCTTTCCCACTAATGGCAAATCTTGTGTGCGAGAACAGAGCGGAATCGACATATTAAACTCTTTTTGAAATTTCTTGCCAAATGAACAAATAATCAAAAAACTATACGACAAGAATCTAGTAATATGCAAGACGTATATAATTCGCAAAAAAATGTGTGTTATGTTCATCAAATTGCTATACATCACGCAAAAAAGTGTAAAAATAGACCAAACTTTAAAAAATAAATCTATCAATCGAACTTTTTTTAATCGTGATTTTCTGCGTTTCGAATCTAGATAATATAATAAAAATCATTATACATAAAAATTGGTTTTTATCATATTCAATAACGAATTACATGCATCAAAATATACCCATTTTTCTAACGGCGCGCCCTTAAGTACCGGAAGAGCATTAAATACTTTAATCCGCTCTATAGGTAATTAAAATTCCAACCAGAAATGCGTTTTCGGTTTGCGTTCAGTAAATAAATTGTTAAAGAGAGCAATTTGTTTTTAATTCATTTTGATCACGTACTCGGTGTGTCTCTGCATTTAATTATAATGGGTGGCCCGAATAGTGACATTTAAAGACAAAACTTTAATGCCTTATATTGAGGGGTAACCGAATCATCCCCTTAAGTATGTTTCGCGAGTTATTGTTGTTTCCGAGTTATTGAAATTTCAAAGTTGGAAAACCTTGTATTTAAGGCGAGTGTAGTCTATTGTGTTAGAACCTGTTAGAACTGTTGGTAATATAAGAAACTACACACTCAATGAAATATTCGCTGTAATTAAAGTTAAGGCAATTAATACCAAAAGTGACCGTTTTTACACCGCTAATATTCCAAGTAAGTAATTTCGTAATAAATGGAATTAAGTCAGGCTTTCACAACTATTGAAAGTGTAAGTTCCGAATGACCCTCAAATATTTGTCAGACGTGGCGTAAATGTCCGTTTTTATCGGCTGTTTTGAGCTCTGCCTACCCCGCAAGGGATTATAGGCGTGATATGTGTGTGTGTGTGTGAAGTTTCAGTAAAACAGAACTTTCGTATCCATAAATTGTGACATAAAAAAACACAAATTCCTTAAAACTTACAAGAAATAGCATTCGGTCAAATGATATAGTTACCTAAAAAAAAATTCAAAATTCTGTCACTTCCAGGACCCTAAGCGAAGTCTTAATTCTGTACCAGGTTAGGCGCATTTTTGTCAAGAACCCTTTAAATACATTCAAGTTAGTAACAAAAACACGGTTTCTTGCCAACGATAGCACAAAACAAAAAGCTGTATCAATTAGCTGCTTAGATACATGGGAATTGGCAGGAGTCCAACGAGAAAAACTGACTCGCCACTCTTCGTCAAGTAGGTGTTCGAGTAGACTTGCTTTGCTGAAAAAAAAAATTACAGTAATATTTTTATAGCTATAGAAAATTGATCAATTACCTGCTTTTATTATACCTATAGATGCCCAATGAGATCAACATTTAAGACCCTGATTCACCTGAAAAGTTTGTCCCTTTCATTCACGCTGCGCCAGAGAGAAACAGACGATCATTTTTTACTCAAGTTTTCGCACGATTTCACGGTTTTTCACACATA
The DNA here is from genome assembly GCA_027580185.1 of Tuta absoluta. Classification (NCBI taxonomy): domain Eukaryota; kingdom Metazoa; phylum Arthropoda; class Insecta; order Lepidoptera; family Gelechiidae; genus Tuta; species Tuta absoluta. The sequence goes on from JAQAHW010000026.1 coordinate 8,090,539, forward strand.
GAAACTATAGATATACCGTTACAATGTCTATTTTAAGTATTCTTACTAGAAAAGGTATGTATCTAAATTATAGCATATTTTTTTGTAATAACTTTTAAGTTGTAGACATTGAAAAAGAAACAAATCGAGGTTACTTTTTTTTTTCTAAGGTGTAAAGTTTGTCAAATTGTGTAACTGATAGGTATATGTTGTCTGTTAAATCCTCCACAATACTTATTATCAGAATTTTATGGCTGTGATTGTATGAATAAAACTGGTTTAAAAATCTTGCTCGCGCTTAATCCTCGCCTTAAACCGAGTTTTGGAGGCGCAAACTCCAGATTAACCATGCATTTTTGACGTAAGTCTTGTTATGTTGTTGTTTTTGTGTTTACAAGACTCTTTGCGGAAAGAAAATAGGCGTGAAAACTCTAAGCGCATCTGTGCCTCAGTTTGAGAAATATCATAGCTGCCTTTGAAAAAAATTTAGTTCTCTTTTTAGTTCGAAATGCTACCAGAATATACCACCGGTCACTCTCAAAGGAACTCCTCTTAGGATGGTTACAGAGTTAAAATACCTAGGGCACTGGGTAACCGCATCACTGGGCGATGACATGGATATTGAGAGGGAACGCAGGGCGCTGGCAGTGCGGAGTAATATGATGATCCGAAGATTTGCAAAGTGCTCAGAGGGAGTAAAAGTAACGCTTTTTGGGCTTACTGCCAATCTTTTTACACCTGCAGCCTTTGGATCAACTATACTCAAAAATCACTGAGCGCCCTGCGAGTATAGGACTCAACAATAATGCGTTTAGGTCGTTGTTGGGGCTGCCACGCTACTGCAGCGCGCCAGGAATGTTCGCGGAGCGGGGAGCAGACGGGTTCCACGCCATCATGCGTAAGCGAGTTGCCTCCCTGATGACGCGAGTGCGGGGCAGCGCCAACACTCTCCTACTTACCATAGCTGAGCGGACAGATGGACCTATTCTGAGGCACTGGATCACGACGCATACTGTGCCCGGATCACGTGCCTCAAAGTAGACTTGTAGTTTTAGTTATTTTTAATTTAATTTAATATAATTTTACTAACAATTAAAATTAAGTGTTACTAACAAAGAATATGGATTTCAAAAGTCTGAAATAAATGATATATTATTATATTATTATTATTTGCCCACGCCTAGTCTCTTTCCGCACAGACTCTGTCATTGACTTGTTTCATGTTCTTTTTTTAACATATACTCTTTTAAATTGTCGTATTAACATTTTGTCACACGAATAAATCACATCTAAATGTTTCTTACTAGGGTTGTCCATAATTGAACGCGAAGTTATTTTTCACACCGCCGCCATTACTGCAGATTTGGCGCGCGAACATGCGATTCGTCTTTTTGCACAAAACGAACGGAACCGGTGCTTTTAGTAGCACCCTTTGTGACTGAAATAGAGTGTTGCCAGAATTTTAAGGCAATATACATAAAAAAATATTGAAAATGTGACATTAGATGTGTGTTATGACATTGATTTCTTGAATACCAAATTTTAAAACACTTCCCGTGTTAGGCATAAAATTTTTGAAAACTTGCAAAATTTTAGAGTGCGGGCAGGATTTGAACCTGCGACTTTCGCATTACTAGTAGCCAAAACCCATTAAAATACACTTGCAAAATTGGCGGGCCAGGAATGAGCTGCGGTAGCCCAGATGGAAGAGGCGTCGCCACTAGTAATGCGAAAGTCGCAGGTTCAAATCCTACCCGCACCCGATCTCTGTTTTTATTTCATTTCTTTCCCGCGGGTGTGTAAAGCCGCGATTAAAGGACTCGAGGGTTTCATTTGTATGTCAATTTTAGTCAATAGGCTGACTAGTTGTCACTATAGTGATACACGGTTTTTCTAAAAAAGCCCTACTATTTTACGCCCGATGATGCTATGCCTACTCCAAATAGGAAAAGGCGTTATATTTGTATGTATGTCGATTTCGTTGATTTTTTATGCTTCTTTTATGGTGTCAATAGCATAAATACTAAAAAAAAGCAGAAAAAAGAATTGGATTGCATGTTTCAGTATTATCAAAGGTCTGACTCTTGTCAAATTTTATTAAATCACATTCAACCGTCAAAAATTCGTATTTTCAGCAATATTTGCATAAAAAATCTGTAAGGTAAAAAAATTGGTGTCCTAATATTTTCTTGAGTTTGCACAACTATTACTCATCACAATAAAACAATTTTAAACGGATTTAAGTTGTGTTTATTTGTAAAATCCAAAATAAACACAACTTAAATCCGTTTAAAATTGTTTTATTGAAATTGGTGTCCATTTTTGTTTCGGAATGACATATAAAAAATTTATATGGTTACCGAGAAATCTGCATACCTGGCAACACTAGGCCGTTGGTGGCTAAGGGAAGCCATCTCGAGCTTTTATTATTCAAACCTGGCTTTCAATGGCTCGGTATATTGCATCGAGTGGCTGGTTTAGAAGAAGGGTGCACATTGCAGCGCTGGGATGTGCCTATTGCATTTTAAGGCGAGGATAGAGTGCGAGCAAGATTTTGAAACCAGCCTTATTTAGTCAATAACAGCGATAAAAATAAGAAAATATTTACGTTGTTGTCGAGGATCTAACAGCTAACAGATACTGATTAGTTATAAAAATTGACGAACTATATAAAAAAAAATTAAATGAATAACCATGATTTTTTTTTCAGTATTATGTCTACAGATTTAAAGTTATCCGTACTAATATTACAAATCTGAGAGTTTGTGTGTGTATGTATGTTTGTTACCTCTTCATACTCAAACGGCTTGACCGATTTGAATGAAATTTAGAACACAGTTAGAATATAACCCGAAATAACACATAGACCACTTTTTACCGCGGAAAAACAACCATTACCACAGGAAAATGAGTGGCAGCGGGTGAAACCGCTGGGCGGAAATCTAGTTAGTGATAAAAATTTACGAACTTTACTTACTTGTATTTAATTTTTTAAAAACTATTAAAAATAAATATGTTTTAATTTCGATAAGTACATGCTTATTATAGTAAAAATAGCAAAATTAGACAATGTAAAGGTATTTTTCGAGTTATTACAAAAAACCCGTAAAATCAAAAATTTTTGCGCAAAATGGTTGGCTGTTTCTCTCTGGCGCTGCGCAAAAAAAAAGGGACCAACATTTCTGGTGAAACAGGGAACAAGAAATACAAATTCTGTAAAAGTTGTTTGATAATAGTCTTGGAGAATTGTTTGTACGATTCAGTGAGGGAAACCGGGTTCTAGTTTGTCGAATGATAACAAGTTGACAATAAAAGCCGCAAAAACTGTGACTATTTTGATTCTAGTGCAACATTCCGCATTTCTCCGGATTTGAAGCACAAATTCTCAATTTCTAAAACCTAAAACCCGATTCGTAAACTTGTACCTAAAACTTGGTATGAATTTATAGGTAGGTTCACGAATCGTCAATGCTTTTGTTGACTTTTATTATTGTTTTATAAAAAAGAAATGTTGAAAAGAAATACCTATACGTTTTATAACATTTTAACCAAGGTATAAAAAAAAAATTCAAAAAAATTGCTTTATTTCAGTAAACTTTTACAAATTAGTTGCCGGGGCTTCCCAGAAAGTTGTCAGAAGACACTTGTGTTGGGAATGCCTCGCTCTTCAATCGTATCCATACAGTTCGGTTACTTAAACCTAGTAAGTACATTAATTTAATAAAAAAATAAAAATAAAAACATTTGAAGATTCTTTACAACTGAAACCGGTATTGAAATTCCAGATTTCAATACCGGTCGTGTCTTTTAAAGAATGGGGAATTTTTACCGCAAATCCTGTCGTAGTTTACAAGGTATACATGTATACATTAATAGTAGTAGTACATAGTATAGTACGACAAGAACCTCACTCAAAGTGGTCCACGAACAAGCAAGACGCAACAGAAGTTCCAACATATCTGCAAGATGGCGCCACGTGACAGATGTACAGAGAACAAGAACCTGAAACGCGGTATCGGAGTGCTTCACCGCGCAACGCATATTTACAACTTACAACTATATCCAGGTGGACCAGTCGGGCCCCTGCCCAAATACCCGGCTAGGCAGGGTAGCTACCCTTTTCCCGACTCCACCTGGAACCCTCCACTATGCCTATTGGCATCACTCCTGTCACCCGCCATAGTACCTATATAGAGTGAATTTTTACTATAGTGACTCTAAACGAAAATTCAAGAGGTGCTATAGATAAGAAACAACTTTATAGGTCGAAATAAAAAAAGGACTCCCATACAAAATATCCATTTGGTTAATTTAAGTTACATAATATTAAAATCGCTTCTCGTGTCTGTTTGTCCATTTGGAGACTGTTTTCATTCTGACTGTAAACAAATCCCTGTCATTATACACCCACAACGTGTCAATCAATCAAATTAAATCGATGTACTTATGGCCAGTGGTGTACTAGCGCTACTTCACGAAAAAAAAAACATATCATTTAATGCAAACTATAGACGATACGAAAGGAAATGCAAATTCCAATCTTATTTCCATACAAATTAAGTATTTTTTTTGTGAAAATGTATTTATTTACAATAACTTAAAATATGGTGAATGGAGCGTTGCACGCTTTTATGAACAGCCAGAAAGTCTCTGATAAGGCTCGTCTGGCTGTGCATAGAGGGGTGTTAGTTCCGACACTTATGTATGGGAGTGAAAGTTGGGTATGGCAGAAAAAGCATGAAAGTAGAATAAATGCAGTACAAATGAGAGCGTTAAGAAGTATGATTGACGTAAAATTGAGTGACAGGATAAGGAATAGCGTGATAAGGGAACGTTGTGGTATAAAAAAAGACATAGTGACTGGTGTAGAAAAGGGTATGCTTAAATGGTTTGGTCATGTAGAGAGGATGAATGAAAGAAGATTAACGAAACAGGTGTATATGGCAAGTGTGGATGGGAACGTCGGAAGGGGAAGACCTCGACGAACGTACTTCAATCAAATCGGGGACGTGCTAAAGAAAGGTCAGGTCAAGAGTACCCTAAACCGACGAGCATGCATGAAGAGATTGATGAATGTGGAGGAGGCGAAAGAAATACTTCTTTCGCCAGGATCGTAGTAAGTGGAAGGAAGTAGTTTCTGCCTACCCCTCCGGGAAAGAGGTGTGATTTATGTATGTATGTAACTTAAAATATTTCAACCGAAATCTAATAAGATATCTAACAGGAACATTAAAAAAAAAGTTAATACCTTCTTCATTTACGACTACGGTGTCTAAAAACAGAACGACGGACGACAAGTGAACTAACTGCCTACGGATATAGTTTTTATTTCGACTCGACATCTGTACGCTTTCCCGAGATAAAATTTCGTGACAGAATGACGGAAAGACGAACAGACAACAAAGTGATCCTACAAGGGTTCCGTTTTATTCCCTTTTAGGTACGGTACCCTAAAATCTTGCCCTAGAATCTTTAAGAGAAATTGAAATGAAGCAATGATTTCCACTTCGTCCTACGGCGGAAATCGAAAGAAAACCAAGTTAGGTTTTATTTGCTTCTCTATAGAAACCAAACGAGAAGTTTTCTTTTCCAATAACAGTTTAAAAATTTCTGATTAACGTTCAATTTAGTTGTCGCTTATCCTTAAATGCAAACATATATCTCGTCTACATCCCTTGCGGGGTAGGCAGAGTGTAAAAGGTAATCACGCCACGTCTGACAGACATTTGAGGGTCATTCAGAAAATTGTGTATTACGATTATAGTAGCTGATTGCCAATCGCAAAATTAGATGCAGTGGAAGGCCTTATTAAGGTTAATTGATTGTAAATATTTTATGTTTATATTTGTAAATATATTTTTTTATCAAATTATTTTAAGTTGTAATAAAATTCCATCGCAATAAGTTGCAAATACGTGTAATTCTAGAGTCCTTTAGTCACCTCTTACGACACGCACGGGAAAGAAATGGGAAGATGCTATTCTAAACCGGCATCACACAGCGTTTCAGGATTAAAATTATACGTATCTAGGTGTAACACAAAAAATACGCATAAAACGCAACACTGGTTAGATTATACCACATATCTTTCATAACACACTACATACTATAATATTATATTTCGGCTTAAAGCCGCTGACTGCGCTGACAAATCGGTGTACGGTTGGCTGTCAGCGCTGAAAGATGACGGCTGGAGTGCACTCGGATCTCGATCTTATTTGTACCAACAACACCAACAACAGATGACAAGGGGCGACAAAAAGGCAAAAAGTAAAAGCCGAATAAAGGCCGAGATACACTATTCTTAGGTGTCGATCAGGATTTACTTTACAGGTCGGGATAATCCGTATCCGTACTAATATAAATCTGAGAGTTTTTGTGTGAGTGTGTATGTTTGTTACCTCTTCACGCTCATACGGCTTGAACGGTTTAGATGAAATTTGGAACACAGGTAGAGTATACCCCGGAATAAATCATAGGCTACTTTTTACCGCGGAAAAATAACTGTTACCACGGAAAAATGAGTAGCAGCGGGTGCAACCGATGGGCGGAAACCTAATATATTTATACGTTGATTTGATTGGTTGGACCGCAACTGTGTGAAGCCAGTCGAAGCAATCTTGATTACCTTTACAACTAAGGCTGAAAAAATTCAATGTCATATTCAAACGATCCGAAATTCCTTCAACGTACCTTACCAGCTAGTATTAATTGACCATACTCAGGTAGAATCAGACATGTATCCTAAAAAGGGTGATAAGCAGTATCTTAATTAATTTGACATTTTGGTATCAAGATACACTTGTGAAATTTTGCGGGCAGTGGATGAGCCGCGGTAGCCTAGATGGAAGACACGGCGCCACTGGTGATTGCGAAAGTCGCAAGTTCAAATCCTGCCCGCGGTAGAGAATTATGCAAGTTTTTAGTTTCGCTTTTGCAGGATTGTTCTTGAACGGCAAATTATTAGAATAGAAATTCGGTTATTTTATGAGTTCAGTTATAACCAAGATCACGCACGTACAAAGCAGGACTTTCAGTGTGTTACGCCCTTAGGCATGACAGAATAGGCGTATTTTTCTACATTACAAGCTAAAATGGGCACATACAACCCTTTAATGTTTCAAGCAAAAATATAACTTTTTGATTATACGTGTAAAAATAAGTCAGAAAATAAACAGTGGTAGAAAAATAATGGAAATTGCAGCGAAGTCTGCGTTAAGAGTTTTCTATTAGCCGAGGTGCAAAGTGCAAACGTGATTAGTGACGCCCCCTGGGATTGCCACAGCGTAGGTAAATGGTGCAGTAGGTATAATTTGTATACCTACCGAGAGCGTAAGAGGTTGTTGTAAAAAATATTCTTACTAAGACACAATCGCTTTGCTGTGAACTGGCTTAGAAAATTCAAAATCAAAAGCTTTTACTTCTAAGTAAGATTTACAAGTTTATTTTTAAAACAGTCACAGCCTACATAACATAATACACAAAAAATATATTACAAAAATCTAAAAAAAACATGCCAAGAAGTTTGAATTATCATTGTTATTTAATCATTTGTATAGTATTGTAAGTCCGCGGGGAAATGCTGGATGCAGGCCGCTTCTAATCGGACGAGGTGGAAATATTTAGGGGAGGCCTATGTTCAGCAGTGGACGTCCTATGGCTGATATGATGATGATGATGATAGTATTTATGTTTATTAAATAAAGAATTTGTATTTGTATTTGAACCTGTGTCAAATTCATGTTTAAACATGATCTTTCCATCTATCTCATACAGTGTGTTGCAGCAACCGTTGCAACTGATTAGACGTCTTCATCTTTAAGATCATCTTCTGCCTTCGAATACGAACCCTTAGATATACATAAACATACTACAATAGTAGGACAGTGGTCTCAGTCAAATTGCTAGACAAATAGTTGGCTCTGCCGTGTGGTGTTGGCTTAGAATAGCATCACCCCATTTCCTCCCCGTATGTATCACAAGAGGCGACTAAGAGACTCAAGGGTTACATGTGTATTGCGTTTGTAGGCATTGAGCTGACAACCAGTCACTATGGTATGGTGATACAAAATCTTCTGAATATTGGTCAGACAGCGTAAATATTAGCTTTTTACGGCAGTTCACGCTCTGCCTACCCCGCAAGGATATATGTATGTATGTATATAAAATGCTCTTAATTAGAGGATGATTGCTGTAGGTACTAACCATGCTCTCTCTTCTTATTTTAATTTTTAATTTCTTTTGAGGCAGATTAGCGAGCGCACTGCAAGTGCTGTATTTCACAAAGTATACCTCTATATAAAAAAAATACGTGGGTGGTACACGTAGTCAGCTCAGTTGGTAAGAGCAACGTCAAAGCTCGCGGTATGAAGTGGGTGGGTTTGAGCCCTAATTAGTTACATAAACATTCACAGCCACAATAGTCCATTGCTGGACATGGGCTTCCCCGATTGCGAGCGCAGTGCAAAATGTGACATTCATAGGGAACGCTACTACCTATTCCCTGGACAATTTTATCCTTAAGCCGCTTTTGACGACACCAACGGTTAGGATTGGGCTGATGCTATTATAAGCTAGCATCACATGGATATCTTTCCTTAGTTCCCACAACTAAACTACACTTCTAAAAATTCAGTTCACTTTTATATTTTGGGTAAGTCTCCAGCAGGAAAAAGATAAAATTATGTTAGCACCCAGACTAAACACAAATATCATATATGTCATATAGGGATCGAACTAACGACTGTCAGCGTAGCAGGCAGGAGTACTATCTGCTATGCCATCAAGCCAGATATTTCTTTTCCTGCCTTTTAAAAGGTGGTTCAACACATTCATAGTGGTTCATTACGCTGGCTCGGAGGAAAAATACTGCAAAGAATTTTGTACTCATTTTCAACTCCTTTCAAAGGATGGAACTTGCCCACATTTTTGCTAACGCAGCGACCTACTCTTTACAAGGAGTCACATTTCCCGCTACTCCACTTCTCTAAGAGCAAAAAATATGATAGACGAAGTGAAGATTTTATTCTATACTAGCTTTTACCCGCGACTTCGTCCGCGTTAGACAGTTTTTTAAGGCACAGGTTCTAAAGTAGATATTTATATTCATAGTAAGTATGACAGTGATATTAGAACAGTTCTTATCTCTACTGTTTAAGAATGACTTGCTTGCTTCTGTTGTTAAAGGGACAATTCAAAATTTGCTATCCGGTGTACTGCCCTGAGAGATCAATATTTATAACCAATATTACCATTGAATACGAAGTCAGTAGATAACAAAAAAATCCTCGGTAAAAAGTTGCCAATATCCATTTTCAACTTATTCCCATCATACTAAACAACTTTTGTTTTGGAACCATTTCTGTATCTCTAATTATAGTTTAGGTGGGCTCCTGATGGTACACCTGGTGGTCTACATAAGGTACTCCAGATCCTCAATGTCCTTGTAAAAAGTAGCAGCCAATCATACTGAACAACTTTTGTTTTAGAACCATGCCTGTATCTCTAATAGTTTAGCTGGGCTCCTGATGGTACAGCTGGTGGTCTACATAAGGTACTCCAGATCCTCAATGTCCTTGTGAAAAGAAGCGGACCATCATACTGAACAACTATTGTTTTGGAACCATTTTTGTATCTCTAATAGTTTAGGTGGGTCCTGATGGTACACCTCGTGGTCTTCATAAGGTACTCCAGATCCTCAATGTCCTTGTGAAAAGAAGCAGCCCATCATACTGAACAACTTTTGCTTTAGAACCATGCCTGTATCTCTTATAGTTTAGCTGGGCTCCTGATGGTACACCTGGTGGTCTACATAATGTACTCCAGATCCTCTATGTCCTTGTGAAAAGAAGCGGCCCATCATACTGAACAACTTTTGTTTTGGAACCATTTCTGTATCTCTAATAGTTTAGGTGGGCTCCTGATGGTACACCTAGTGGTCTACATAAGGTACTCCAGATCCTCAATGTCCTTGTGAAAAGAAGCGGCCCATCATTATGAACCACTTTTGTTTTGGAACCATGCCTGTATCTCTAATAGTTTAGCTGGGCTCCTGGTGGTACACCTGGTGGTCTACATAAGGTACTCCAGATCCTCAATGTCCTTGTGAAAAGAAGCGACCCATCATACTGAACAACTTTTGTTTTAGAACCATGCCTGTATCTCTAATAGTTTAGGTGGGCTCCTGATGGTTCACCTGGTGGTCTACATAAGGTACTCCAGATCCTCAATGTCCTTGTGAAAAGAAGCGGCTCATCATACTGAACAACTTTTGTTTTGGAACCATTCCTGTATCTCGAATAGTTTAGCTGGGCTCCTGGTGGTACACCTGGTGGTCTACATCTGTACTCCAGACCCTCGAATGGTGATAAAAAGTAGCCTATGTCCGTTCTCGGTATGCTAGCAATCTCTGTGCCAAGTTTCATGAAGATCGGTTCAGCGGTTTGGCCGTGAAAGCGTAGCAGACAGACAGACAGACAGACAGAGTTACTTTCGCATTTATAATATTAGTGTGGATTTTCACTTATAAGTAATAGATCTAAAATATCTATGGCCAGATAAAGATTATCAAAGAGAGCTTTGAAAAACTTAATGTATTGTTCCAGCTCCAGATAAACGCTACAATAAATATTTTATAAGAAACCAAGCAAAATGCAAATGAAAATGATAATAATATTGCACTGTGAGTGCATTATAAACCATAATACAAATAATTTATAGTTTAGATTTTGCCTGCAAAGGAACGTTGTAGGTTTTGTTTATAAAATAATTGTAATACATTAATATCTAAGATAGCGATCAATTGTTTGTTTTTTTGGGTGTCGTAACGGTTAGAGTGGTCACGGGTGTAGAAGATAGAAGAGGATATCATCATGGTCTTGACAGGTTGACAACTGATTGTTTATTGTCAACGTTACGTTTACGCACTTTCTCCCTTGTGATGAATACAGGGTATAAGGGACGGTGTACCGAAAACTTTGCAGGCATGATTAGACCAAATGTAAAAAAAAATTTGGACCTCTCATAAAAAATTGCCGATCCGCTGATTTGGGTTGATATGGAAGCTCGAAATATTTTAATCAAATTTCGACCTATGTTCCTTGGGGAAAGTTGTTCTTTATCACCAGCCCACCCTCTGTTTTCAGTATCGGTCATTAGTAAAATTTCACCCTGTATATAAAAGAGACCCTTGAATCCCATTCGCTACTTACGACAGAAATGCGATGAGGATATTTCAAACCCGCATCACACAACAGCTCTATCTACATTATTCCTCGCTCTAAGTTGCTCCCATGTATTTTCATAACACGGCTCTCCTCTCACCCACACTCAGGCAAATTATCACGTCACGGTGGTACACTTCACAATTTCAGATTGTGCTTCGTTAGAATGGCTTGAGTACATACACACAGGGTGTAAGGGACGGTGTACTGAAAATTTTGCAGGCATGATCATGAAACTGAACAACTTTAACTATGGAACCTATGTTGGGCAACGAAAAACAAATCCAGTTACTATACAAATTCAGCCAGATGATCAGTAATTTTGTATGGTAACATAGCCTCCATATAAAAAGTTATTTGGTTTCCTGCTCATATCATGCCTGCAGTTTTTGGTACACCGCCCTTTACACCCCATAAACTTATTACGCTTGTATCTATTATACAAGGGAGATAGAGTGTAAATGGTCGTAAAATCGGATCTTTTTATCACGTTTTTGGCGTCATTAAGAACGTTGTCAACCTGTCTAATTCATGATATCCTCTACACCCGTAACGACACCCGAGGGGAAAAAACGATTGATTGCTATCTCAAATATTGCTACGGATTAGAAGGTATTCATTATTTTATAAACAAAACTTACCTACCTATGCAGGCAAATTTAACTTTCGGATTTTTCGTAATATTTATTATGCACTTACAATTAGAAAAAATAAGAAATTGAAAACAATTTTAGCACCCACCTTGGCTCGAATCCGGGACCATGGGGTACCATTCCACTGGTCTACCTACTCACCTACCGGTAACACTAAATCTCCAAACTCTTGGTACTTATCTCGAAGCGACGTCTTGTATAAGTAATTGTTACGAATACTATGGTTAGTTCACAATTAGAGTAGGTTTGCTTATTTTAATGTAATCTTATTCTATCACTTTAATGAATGAAAATAATATAGCACTGTGAGTGCATAATTCAATTCATACACACTAATAGGCTAACAAAGCCTATGAGTGTGTAGATGTGGTTTTTTCATGTATCAAGGCTGACTAGAGTATGCCGGAAGTGCATTTTTGATGAAATACCTATTACAATAACTGCGTCAAACAATCTCACGATTGCGACCATAGAACATAAGAAAGAATGTTAAAATTTTACATTCCATCGAAATCACTTACCCAATAAAACCAACCATAAAATTCTTGAGAATTTATTTTCCTGCTACGGAGTTATTTACTGCGTTTCTGCAAAATGGCCGGAACACACCGCATTAAAGTTTTGTTTGATTGTAAACAATTTGATATATGAACGTATTTGTCTTTTCTACATTAGGGTCAGGTAGCGCTTTGTTGTTTAAAAATATATTGCGAAATGGGTATTTTCTAGTTAATATCGCTTCTATTTTGACGACTATTTTGTATTGTTTGTAATTTGAGCGCACTAATAGAAGTGTCTTGAAGTGAAACGTTACTAGCTAGAAAAAAAATACTTATAATGAAGTAAGATTGATTGATAGTCTGCAAGTGTAACAAACTTAAGTGGCAGTGGGCACATCTGTCGTAGAACCGACGGATGGTGGAGTAAGCGGGTTATCGACAGGAGGCCATCCTTTGGCAAGCTTTGAAAGCGTTGGGCGCCCTCCGGCCAGATGGACCGATGACTTCAAATAGGCGGCTAGTAGCGGCAAGATGGCGAAAATGTGAGATTGTGCTCTATGGTCTGGGGGAGGCCTACGTCCAGCAGTGGACTGCATTGAGCTGATGTATGTATATAAGATTGATTTACTAGCACTTTGGTAAGAAAGTTCTCAGCAAGTCCATTCTTAACTAGGTAGGTAAACATGTCGTCCACAAGATTGTATATCAACAGTCACAACAGTCGAACTTTACTATATCGTACTTTCGAAGGTAGATTGGCGAGGCAGTACAATATAAGGTTTAGTATTTCACATATCACCGTTACTGTCTATTTCTTAAATTAAGGCAAATCCTACACTGGTGTCGATTCGAAAGTACAAACTTGGCCTTGTCTTACCTTATTTTTAGTGAAGTCGTGTCAAAATGTAGTTCGCTATTCGAACTTTATCACCTTATCTTATTTGACAGGACGTAAGACTTATAGAACTAAAAATAAGGCAAAGCGGCAATTCGCTATTCGAAACGCGCTTTCGTAATGTCATTTTTCGTCTTAACATACCTATTTCACTCTAAAATAAGACGTAATGTAAATAGCTGGCGCCTTAATGCGCCTTAGCATTTTTCATTTTATTTGTGTCGCAATAGCGTAAGAATTATTTTGGATATAATTAATGTTTTTGAAACAAACTGTTTTCAAACATAAATTGGGCTTGAAACCATGTTAAAAACGGGATTTTACTCGAAAGACTCGGAAATAACCGCCGCGACGGATTATATGGGTTTTTACCCCCCTGTAATCATCTCTTCTATTTATCTTCCCGCCATCGCCGCGTCTGTTTGTTTTCCCGCGCTCCCGCGCCGCGTGATGAGTTAGATGCGATCCTCTGCGCCGCCGCCGCCGCCGCCGCCATCTACTTTGTTTTGTTTTGTTTTGTGTGTGCCGACGCCGAGAGCAGAGCCACAGCACAGAGTAACTGAGCTGTGCTCGTCCTTGTATGATTGTTAGTGCGGATTTCTAGTGTTTCATAATTAATTGTTTGTGACAAAAAGGATATTAATAAAATTAACCCGTGAAGTGACTTGAGTTTTCTATACTCGCCGTGTTTGACGGTGTTTGTGAGCTTGTCGCAAAAGAGCGCGCGAAAAAAACGATGGCGCATTATGTAGTGGCAGCTATAGTCGATGCAGACGAAAGGTAAAATTTGATCTTTTGTTGACAAATCAGATTAGATCCACGTCAAATTCTTGGCATTACCCTCCTAACCGAAATGCACTCCAACATGTTTCTTATTTTCCAGAAACCAGCAGGAGAGATTACGGCTGAGGAGTTTGAGGGACACGTCCAACCCCTTTAATTTACCAAACAGAAAATTTAGGAAACTTTTCCGTATCCCTGTTGTATCTGCTCAGTACCTTTGTGAGGTACTTGAAAATTATCCCAGATTCAAGGAATCTGACAACATACCTACCAATACATATAAAAGTAAGTTTGTTTAAGTGCCGCTGAAAGATCGGTTCTCAATCAATTATCACTATAATTACCGATCGTAGGTAATTGTTTCTTTTCTTAGTGTAATTCAATATATCATATGCATCAAACAAATATTTTTTCAGATATTGGGTGCGCTCCATTTTTTTGTTTCTGGGAGCTATCAAACTGCAGATGGTGGTGATAGTGTTATTTCGCTAAGCCAGCCTTCTATGTCCAGAGCCATAGAAGAGGTGACAAGCGCCATTGTAGAACTTCTGGCTTCAGATTATATCAGATTCCCCACAACAGTGGAAGAAAAGCGTAGAACAATGAGAGAGTAAGTGTTTATATTACTATGATATGGGGAAATAGGTGCATTTTATTTAACTATTAGCCTGCTCAGTGGATTCACTCACTGCTTATTGTATTCCCATGGGAATAAGACCTTTTCCTGGCATTTGTTATACATAGTGATATATACTTACACTTTCCTATTTAATTACACTATCTATTTCAAAAATTGAATCAAAATGTGTTGCATACTTGTAAAGACCAATGGAAACATTATAGTGATGACATGGGAAGCAAATTTGTGTTATACATGTTGTGATTGATACTGCAATAATATAGTTATCGGCAACACCTCCATGGGTGTTACAGAACCACACTATAGACTATGGCATTCTAAATAGTTGGAACACTAGACTTCATTGGGTCATAGTAGACAGTGTTCAAAAGGACATCTCCGGCCCAATAGACTGATGACTTGAAGAGGATAGCTGGTAGTGGTCAGATTGCAAAAACAGAAGTCTAAGCCTACATCATATGTCCAGCAGTGGTCTGCAAAAGCCTGATGTAATGTGTATGTGCGAAGTACAGAATCTTATTCTTTTTAACTATGTTTCAGGTTTCAGGAAAAGTACAATATGCCCAATGTGCTGGGGGCTGTGGACGGAACCCACATAGCAATTTTTAAACCCGATGGAAATGACCCAATCGCTCCTGGAAACCTTTTCTATAACAGAAAAGGATATTATAGCATTAATTGTCAAGGAGTAAGTATGCTTTTTATTTTATTTTATTTTATTTATTTTATTTATTAAGTATGCCTTCCTATATATATATTTACTTCCTTCACACTAAAACAGCTTGACGGATTTGGATGAAATATTTTTTTTATACAAATAAAGAGTACTAGTGGCTTGTAACCGTTTTCCTGTGGGAATAACATATTTTAATATAGCCTATGTTTATCAGGGATGATGTATGTAGGGTGATTCTAATTGTAAATGATTTTTTTAAATCGGTCCAGTAGTTTCGGAACCTATTTAATTTAAACAATCAAAACTTTCCTCTTTATAATATTAGTGTAGATAACTTAAAGCAGGCCATTTCCACAGTAGAACTGAAAAAACAGTTGTGACTGAAACCACAGGGCGGAAAGGGTGTATTCCTAATACAAATAAGAAAGCAGGTTGCATGCATCTATTTATGGAGGTACCTGCAAGTCAAAAACGATAGGCATTTAAAAATATTAGCTTTATAGTAGTAATTAAAATAATTCATTTCTTAGGTGACAAATGCTAAAGGAAAAATTATATCCATCAACCCCAATTTTCCGGGCTCAGTGCATGATGCTGCAGTATGGCGTGCATCAGCTCTATCAAGTCACATGGAAACAGAGTTTCTGCAAGGCATGGAAGACCAGTGGTTATTAGGTTGGTACTTCAGTAGTGTTTAATAGCCAAATAAATCGTGTCTCTGACAATAGGTATTATGTGAAGATCAGTATCATTAAACTCAACACAGTATCATCACGATGATCAGATGATTCGCATCTACAATGTCTTATGGATACCAGGGGAGATCACCAAGTGATAAGTTATCACAGTTGTAAAATTTTAAGAAATATAGGTAAATTGACAAATATTAACTTGTGCATACCCACTGGGAATTAAACCTGGTGCTTCTACTAGATTTTAGTACCAATACATACATACATACACATATCACGCCTATAATCCCTTGCGGGGTAGGCAGAGCGTAAACAGCCGTAAAAAACGGCCATATACACCACGTCTGACAAATTTTGAGGGTTATTCGGAATATTGTGTATCGCTATAGTGACAGGTTGTCAGCCTATCGCCTAAAATTGCAATACACACCCTCGAGTCCCTTAGTCGCCTTTTTCATCTGAAAGGTTTTTATCCCCCCTCCGTGCCCCTGTTCGCAGGCTGTCTTACTTATATCAAATAATGAATTGATAAGTCAATTATAGCCAACACTTATACATTACTCCATTCACTATTACGTCACTTTATTCTGATATCAATAACACTCCTGTACATAATTGGTCCGGGCCAGTTATTGTGTTGTACAAAGTCATGTTGTACAAAACATTATAGGGCACATGGGTTCATACCCGTGCTATAATGCGAGCCATCTCGGCGGCGCTCGTGAGATAAAACGTCTGTGACACTTAGATTACCGAATCAGCAATTATCACAATGAGAACTTGCAAAAGCTTGCTTGGTATAATTTATTCCGAATATTTTGCGTAGGTATGAACTGGCACTGCTATCTTTGTGTAATAATAATGAATACAAAATAATTCTACACATTTTTGATCTAGGAGACAAAGGTTACCCACAAACGTCTCATGACAAAGAGGCATGGAGCTCTGAAATTCCAGCGCAGCACAAGAAACACGCACTCATTTTTAATACCAAAATGGGGCGTGCGTGGAGTTTACAACTGACATAATTTTACAAATCTGCATGGATGTAATTTCAATTGTTTAAAGTAAATATTTTATAAGTTAAAACTGGTAGATTTATCTACTTCAATTTTTACAAAAAAAAAAAAAAAATATGTAGCCATTTTTGGTCTATACATATTTTTTTTACTTACAGAATTAGCTAGGGTAGCTTAGGGGCTAGTAAGATTGTTAATTTAGAGTAGGAGCACTTCTGGGCAGGTTTTTTTGGTGGGTTTTTCCTGTTCAGGAGGTCCGATTAATTATACGCATGTAAACTACACGCTTTAAAAATCTTGACTTCAATTTGAAACAAATATCGTTTTCAGATGGTGGTGGCGTAAAGTTACATGCCGTGTGATTAACCTGGCCAGCCCCGTGGCAGTGCTTTGATTTTTATTTTTTTCTCCCGCCCGAGCCGGTTTTCTAGTAGGACATTACAAAATTGTTATAAAAAAAAGAAAATTGTGTGACACAAATTTCTTTTTTTTACAATGACGGTTCATGACGTCAATAAGTGATATGATAATACTATCCTACATTGAATAAAGAATTTCAATTTCAATTTCAATTTCAATTCCACTGCTACCATGGTTGATGACACCAGTTTCGGCGCCAGAAACAGAAGCTGAAATAAACTATAATACGGCCCATACATCTGCACGCAACATAGTAGAGATGACGTTTGGGCGATTGAAAAATAAATTACGGTGCCTTCACAAGCACCGCACTCTTCATTACGAACCCCCAAAAGCAGCAAAAATAATTGTTGCTTGTTGTACAATTTACAACATGTTTTGTGATGTACTTTCTGGTAAGTGAACTCTCCTAGCGCCTCGCACCTATAATTATATTAATAATCCACAATTTTGATCAAGACATTTCTAATTTAAGGCGATAGCATCTTATATGTTTTAACGAGCAATTCTTGTATACCGAGAGGTACCAAAAAACAGACTTTTTCAAAAACGCTAAGCTCAACCCTTTAAACTGAACAACATTCCCCAAGGCAGTTAGATCAAAACACTAAAATAGAATTACCCCTCATAGAAAATCCGTCAGCTTACTTTTTAGTGTGGGAGACCACCAGTCGTTCAGAACCTCCCTTATATCTGTTTATTATCTTTATAAATCGACCAGAACTTATATATAAACAACACCATCCGTTGAGGTGTAAACAAAAACAAAATACCACGGTACTATTGATTTGAAAACAAATGTCAGCCCACTTCCCTTACCTGTAGTAATTGTAATTTGAATAAAATTGGCATAATCTCTATACTTATTACTTTATTTAATTTACAGATGATGAAAGCGAAGATGAAGATGGCGAAGGTTTCGACGATAACGCTGACCATCAAGAAGAAGTTGGGGATATCGACGGCAACGATGAAGAAGAAACTGATTACTTAAATATAGCTCGCGCAAAACGAAGTTCTTTAATGCAATTATTTAGTTGATTGATTCTTCTTCGTGTGTATTTTCTCTACATCTATATATCAAAATATCTTGTATACAGGATGTTTGGTAGGGAGCTGTACATACGCCTAGGGTAGAAACTAGGGATAGTCTACTATCTACCCCCGCCCATTACATTGACCTTGGCCTCAAGGTTTTTTTTAAATTAATTGTTTTAATCGTTAGAGTCTTAGAATACTGTAAACATTTATTTTACACCAGAAAATTGTGGAGAAGAAAAGTTATGGGGCCTGAAGTACTGTAGTAAGGTAAAAAAAAAATTTTAAGGGCTACATTTTATGAGGGTTTAAAAAAAAACTAACAGAGTTGGAGTCCTTCTGATTTTTTTCAAACATCCTCAGTCCAAGTCCTTTCTAACGATATGCTTAAAGTGTTATTATCACTTTTAGTTCCAAAGTTATCAATTATTTTCATTAGTTAAAATTTTTGCTTTAAGTTCCCTAGGTGCGGAATTTAATTAATAACTTTAAAATTAAAAGTGATGATTACACTTTTAGCATATCGTTAGAAAGGACTTGGACTGAGGATGTTTGAAAAAATCAGAAGGACTCCAACTCTGTTAGTTTTTTTTTAAACCCTCATAAAATGTAGCCCTTAAAATTATTTTTTTACCTTACTACAGTACTTCAGGCCCCATAACTTTTCTTCTTTACAATTTTCTGGTGTAAAATAAATTCTTACAGTATTCTAAGACTCTAACGATTAAAACAATTAATTTAAAAAAAAACCTTGAGGCCAAGGTCAATGTAATGCGCGGGGGTAGATAGTAGACTATCCCTAGTTTCTACCCTAGGCGTATGTACAGCTCCCTACCAAACACCCTGTATACAAGATGTATTTTTGTTCTCTTTTCAACGCTGTTCTAATTTTAACCTTGAGACAAACTTGTAAGATAATAACACATGCTGGAAGCCTGATTCACCAGCATTATAAAAACATACGATTTATAAAGTTGTCTGTGTAACTAGAAATATATCAAGTTCATTGATTTCATAGGCAAAAACAAGATGACCAACCGCAAAATCATTACATACGAGATACGGAACCGCCATCTAAACAAAAATTGTTCAAAGTGATAGGTAATCTTTGCTGGCATACCTATAGAAATCGAAGATCTGGTGTCCCTGGTGTGGAACATTAAGAACCCAGATATAAGAACTTTCCAGTACGTGGTCTTCTGTACTGATCCCAAGGAACATAATCTGTCCGTAGGGCGTACAGGAATGGCAATGCACCTTACATAATATAACACATTATTCCAGTGCAATTTTTTGCATATTCTTTTCTGCAAGCGTGAATTTTGTACAATACAATATGCCTTTATTTTAATAATTAAATAAGTTGATTTGTCAATTAGTTTACTAAGAAGTAGATGTTGTATTGTAAATCTTGCTGGTAGGTACATAACTACAAAATTTTAAGGACGAGGCTTTCCTATTGTAAGTGTTCCGAATATTTTCTGGGAAACCCCGGCAAAAGTATGTTATGATGTATTGATTAAAACAACATTTTATATATATATATTTTTTTTAATGTAACCTCGACCAAATAAAAAACAAGCTTTCGGTTTAAATGTACCACATTAAGTAAAAATTACAACCAAATAAAAGTAAATTGAGATTCAAAGTCACATCGGCCGTCAACAAAAAGAAATGAAATTCCACCAAAAAACATCTTCAAGTAAAATGGTGCCAAGACGAGAGCATCATTATGGCTTCGCTTATATCAGATCTCAAGTAGAGCTTCTTAATAGTATACACGTACGAACTCCACCAACCCAAATTTCACAAACTCTTTATCTCAATCAAAATGTATGGGCAGGCCGTTTTGCTACCATTTTTCGAACGCATTTTGTGTTAAGCAAATCTCTAGTGTCTGAACAAATTGTTTCTAAAGTATATTTACCACATATTGAGCGCCAACGCTGCGCCAAGCGGGCTGCACGCGCGGGCCGGCCGTGCGCTTACCAAACGGCCAGTCCTTACATCTTGACTGAGATGTAGAGTTTGTGAAATTTGGATTGATGGAGTTCGGGGGTGTATACTATTCAGAAGCTTGGTTCTAATTGAGACCTGATATCTTTTTCACAGGGTAAGCGAAGACATAATGATGCTCTCGTCTTGGCGACATTTCACATGAAGATGTTTTTTGTAATGAAAAGCCTATTGTTGGTCTTCCAACACCTCGCCCTGAACTACCGCTACGCCATTTGCCAAGAAGCCACTTAATGCGGCTGCCATAATTTCAGCAGCACGCACTTGAGCAGCCCCCACATTCTCAATAGCTTTAGCTATTGTGTCGCTTGCGCGTTCCACGACCTCCCTCATCTGCCTGTCATGTTCTCTCAAAGCCTGAACTAAATTATCGTTGACAGGCGGACGAGGGGGCCTTGGTCTGCGCAAGCGATTTGCTCTGGGGAGCTGCCTGGTTCTTGGCAAATGAGGCGGGCGTTGGGATGGTGCAGGCTGAACAGGCTGGGCAGGCTGAGCAGGCTCAGCAGGCTGGGCAGGGTCAGCAGGCTGGGCAGGCTCACTAGGCTGGGCAGGCTCAGCAGGCTGGGCAGGCTGCATAGCATGGCCATACGGAGATAGGTAATTGGGGAGGTTGCGGAATGTTTATGGGCTCATGTGGCAGACCCTGTAAAACAAAATGGATTACTTAGTTCTAGTCATACCTACATTGTAGGTATAGCGTCAACGAATGTGTATTCCTGTCTAGTGACAACAATTATATTGTTACAATCACGCTCTTACGTTCGAGTTCTTTAGCCACTACCACTTTTATGACGTTAGCAGGATGAGACGGGGTGATGCTGTTCTAAATTAATAAAATGAAATAACAATGAAAAAACACTTACGTATTCTATGTCACCGAATCCATAAACTGCGGCTCGGCCTATAATTTCTATCACTTTTTCTTCTTCAACAGACAGTGATAGAGCTGCAGGACCTCCCCCAGTACCCCGCATATGATTGTTTATTTTGCGGGCTTTGGTCTTTATTTTGCCGCTCCATACTGTCCAGATCTTGAAATTAATTATTCAGGTTTTAAATAAAAAAAACTTTGCAATCGTGACCACAAAAAAACAACTATCTAACAAATAAAATTACGTAAACATACATGCTGCCATTCAGCTACGTTGCGCTGGCATCCCAACTGGTTCAGCCGTTGGGATAACCGAGTCCAAAAATTTACTACATTGGCATCTGCAGTATTTCCTGTGAAATAGAAAAATTATGATTTAGTGTACCTACTTAATAAGTAGATCAGAAACTTTTTCACAACACGAAAAAGCAGACTTACAAAAGCATTTTCTGTGAATGCAAACATAATCAATTCATAACTTACCTCGGGCCAAGTCCATGTTTGCATGCAGTTGCTCAACAAGGAGCTCCTGCTGCTTTTTGTTCGTCCTACGACCAGTATTCATATTGTTTTAATTTATGAAAATAATTATAGTTTCCAGACAAACTTATAAACTAGTAGAAATTTACCGCGAAAATGTAACAAGGTTCATAATTTATTTGAAAAGTGTAACAAAGATAGCAATACGTCTAATACAGTTGTAAAAAGTATCTTCTCTCTCTTTCTACAATTTTACTTGTTATTTTGAAGTTAAGCAAATCTTCGCCGAACGTACCATTCGTTCTTTCATTCATTCTTTTATTGTAATCTGTGAATTCAATATTGACTTATCTCGTCGTGTCAAACAGCTGAACGAAAATAAGTCAAGCCGTAATCTCGAATGCGTAAAGGAAATCTCTTAACTAAAATAAGGCGCTAGTCAAGGAAGTCTAGTCAAGTCCACTGCCCATCTCGAATCGACACCACTGACTGACAAACATCTTGGTCAAATCGCATGCGTTACAGTGTGCAATGGTATCTGTAATTGTATGAGAATTCGAAATTTATTTTCGTCTATCGGATGCGTCAAAAATACGCTCGTTAGTCCGTCATAGTGGGAAAACTGCCTTATCAACTAGTCGTTTTTTCACCTGAAACGTACGTACAACACGTGCGTGTGTGCATGTAAAGTACTTACAAAATTATAGTTGGTATGTATAACTGTCCCCAGTAACTCAGCGTAAAGTACAGTAGGAACGCCGCCGATAGCAGGCGCTGCACGGTTGACCATTATTTTAAATGAGTATCATTTGTCACAAATTCACAATAAAACAATTTTAAACGAATTCAAGTTGTGTGGTGTTTATTTAAGACTTTACATTTTGTACGTCTCAGGCTCTATAAGAAAAGTATATTTCATTTCATTTCTTTGCAATCATTTAATAATTTTTGAATTTGGTACTCAATCATTTAATAATATTAGTATAAGTTGTAAAATACAATTATTGTTTTTTGTCTGTCTTTATTTGTTGCTGCTGCTATTTACAGTGTGCGTTTTTTAATGTTACCGTTGTGTACATTGTTGCCTGGAATAGATAGCTTGAAGGGATAAGGCTGCCTTTGTTCATTTCATGTTGTTTGTTTTTACTAACGTAGACAGACAATATTCTACAAAATTTAATTACTCAGACTCCGCAAAACCTCGGAGCAGGAAAATTACGGTCAATAAATAAAAATAACCGTCTTTCATAACAACCAAGCAATCACCTCTGTTTGGTTGAAAAATTGGTATGGGTAGAAACTGCGCCTTAAAAAAAGGACTTTTGAAAAATGTGGAATGAAGTAAGTCACAATCGGCTTTAGATAAAGATATATTGAATAACATTAAAAACTAAAGTGAACAGTTTAAACCATAAATAACTATATACAGCCATAAACACGATGTTTGCCACGTAGAGCCAATTCTGTTTCTTTATTGCATACTCGGTATCTGCAACAAAATTATAATTATTTTTCTATAAAATAATTCAAAAGCGACAAAAATACAATTAATCACATGACGCGAAAATTGACATCAACCTACAAATCAAATTTATAGACATTGAGCATTTAGGTCATTATGCGTTTAGGTCATTATGCGTGTAAGTCATTCTGATTTTAGACATTGTGCGTTTAGTTACTTTTATAGGATTTAGGACATTATGCGTCGAAAGGATTAATTTCAGTTACTTTGGGATCTTTTCACGCTTATTGCGGGTTAATCAGCGAACACTAACGAGTGACTTTGAGGGACAACGAGTCATCCAACGACCCGATGAACCTTATAGTCAGAGTTGATTCAGCTACAACAACTTCTACTCTTCTTTTCGTGTGGGACACCGAGTCGATGAACGACCCGATTGACACTAGTGGGAACGAATTCATAAAATGATAATTATTGAAATAGTGAGTGCCCCATCGGGAAGCGAACCCGGAATCTTTGCGCCGCAGGCAGTCATCACTTTTTTGTTGTTGAATGTTTTTTATAAAACGTAAATAATCCAGTGCAAATATTTTAAGGGTGAGTTCTTCTCATACAATTAAACAACATTTCCCTATAAACGTCGGTCGAAATATGAAAAAAGATTGGCCCTCCCGTGATAAATTTTTTCTTCTCATATCTTTACTTATACCTTTGTATATTGGGAACAGTTGTTCAATTTTATTCATAAATAAAAATATTTGCATTCAATTCAAATAGAACCGCATGTACCTAAGCTGTGTTTCTACAGTTTGACCTACCTTTCAAATCGTCTTTGATTATATATCTCCTTATTCCAATCGCCTGGATTAAAATGAACTCTTTCCAGTCAATTTGTTTGACGTCAAAATTGTATATCTGTCTGTCAGCTTGTGACATATTCGCCCAAAGAGTCAAGAGGTTTCTGTCACTGAACTTCCATTCGTTCGTTATATAGAACGAGTTCAAAACGCACAAATTGTACGCTTTTGTGTACAGTTTTACGTATCTGAAACAAAGTGCATTATTTCATCATCTATTATTACAATATGCCAAAGAAAAATTGCCGTGTGATGCCGGCTTAGAATTAGCCGTGTGATGCCGGCTTAGAATAGTATAA
The DNA here is from genome assembly GCA_027580185.1 of Tuta absoluta. Classification (NCBI taxonomy): domain Eukaryota; kingdom Metazoa; phylum Arthropoda; class Insecta; order Lepidoptera; family Gelechiidae; genus Tuta; species Tuta absoluta. Next base: position 8,115,041 of record JAQAHW010000026.1, read on the forward strand.
CCTCTTTTCTTACCCATGGTTGTCGTAAGAGGCGACTAAGGGACTCGAGGGTTAAATGTGTATTGCAATTTTAGGCGATGGGCTGACAACCTGTCACTATAGTGATACACAGTTATCTGATTTACCCTCAAACTTTTGTCAGACGTGGTGTTAATATCCGTTTTACGGCTGTTAACGCTCTGCCTCCCCGCAAGGGATATAAGCGTGATTTATGTATGTATGTACTCACTGTCGCTGTTTGCCAATCAAGAAGCACACTGCGTCGATCAGATACGCCGGGATCCAGTGCAGCAGCCAGAATCCCAGGTAGAAAACAAGCCAGTTCTTGATGTCGTATGAATAACAATACCAAAGAGTTTTTGGGGTCACGAATCTTCGAGATTCCTCCCTGTGCACATTTGCTATATCTCCTGTGTGAAAGAAAATTATATTGTTATACATACTGTTAAGCATAGATGGTGTATAATACGAACCTCAAATAATTACTGTCCACAATTCAGGATATAGTGTGTCCCTCAAGCTGTAATCCTCACCTATGAAAACTTAACGAAAAGCAATTTTGGTTTTGTCAAATAATAGTCCGGAAATAGTGACAAATAGTGACATATGCAAGAAAATTAGTGACTTCATATTTCCCAAGATATGGCTATCGTTTGGTGAGGATTACAGATCGAGGCTCACGCTGTAATCCCAACTGTCGTGTGCGAAAACGTAGCAAAGGGTGGCGTATTTTCACTTGATCTACATTCCAAAAAATTGTGCCTAATTAGGGACTAATAGTGACAAAAGATGAAAAATAGTCGCTTTATAAATCCGAAGTTATAAAGGCATCTCGGTAAGGATTATATCTATAGCAATTTTTGCTGTAATCCTCACCTCATTTCTGCTAAACGCTTAGGTCTTTTGACTCAAATTTAGTATTAAAAAAATTGTGCTGAAATAGTGTTCGTAAATTGCATTGATATTTATTTAGTTTTATGTAGTAGAAGCAATTAAAATTACAGCGTGAGCCTCGATCTGTAATCCTCACCAAACGATGGCCATATCTTGGGAAATATGAAGTCACAAATTTTCTTGCATAATGTCACTATTTCAGGACTTTTTTTTGACAAAACCAAAATTTCTTTTCGTTAAGTTTTCATAGGTGAGGATTACAGCTTGAAGGACATGATATAGTCTCAATTGGTGCTGTCAATTTCTGTCAAATAGGTTTAGAGAAGGATAGGAGATATCTTAGTCACGACATGTCTTATAATTTGATGCAAGATATGTGTTATCTGTCAAAATAAGACGACGATGAAAACAATGGTGACTTAATAGAAATTGCAAAGAACCCATTGACATTTTCAAATATGGCAGGACTCATAAATCTCCTATCCTTTTCCAAAGCTATTTGACGAAAAGTTACACTAAATGAATAACTCTATCGTACGCTTTGCTCATATCGAGTAAAACTCCAATGGAATGTTTTTTATTGTTTATACAACTAAAGACGTAGAGCGATTTTTCCTGAAACCGTTTTGAGCCTCATTAAAAATGTTGTATTTTTCACAAAAGCCATATATCCGATTTGCCATTGCCGTTTCAAAAATGTTTGCGAGTGTAGGGAGTAATAATTATCTTTTTATAAATGGGTTTAATAATAGATATTTTAATGAGATCTGGTACAGTACCTTCAATAAATGATTGATTAACTAGAAACACTAAGATTGGCACTAGTTCCTCCGAACAATACTTTAGTAATATTGGTGGAAGTTCATCGTGGCCAAAACTGCGTTTGTTTTTTAGGTTCCTAATTATTTTTCGCATTTCATTTTCGGTAACCTGATTTAGATACATTGAATTTTGGCTCTACCACTGAGAATCATCCATATTTTGTCCAACAGATATAAAATAATTATTGAATATATTGGCTATCATTGCGGGATCTAGTATCAGTTGATTCCGTAATTTATTTTTAAATTACTTTTACTTTTAGGTTTCAATTAATTTAACATACGGTTAATAATAAAATAATTTTGTTATGATGGATAAATAAAAAGAACATACCGAAACTGACTGGATTACTGGTGCTGCTACCAACACAGTAGATCTTAGGTGGTTTTGAAGTACTCGCAGGAGTAGCCGTAGCCGTCACCCATCCGGCGGCCATGGTTGCATTGTTCACCACATCAGCTGGTATTATGTCAACCACCACGTCAGGGTCTACCCACATGCAATGGAAAACGCCTAGTCCGATACCGGTCAACACCTAAACAAACAATGCATATTTGAAAAAACTTTAACAGTCAACTTTATTCCAAATCGCAACTGATTGAATCGTCTTTTAGCATGGATAACTCATTTTAACATATCTATGCTTTTACGTGTATTACTTGATTTCATGGAAATTTGAGTCTTAAAAATATGAACATCGCAAAATGATCAATATATCAGTTATCGCCAATTCATCTGCCAAGCGTGGTGAGTATGGCAATACCCCCCGTAAGGGGGAGGCCCATGTCAAGCAGTAGACTGTTGTGGCTGTTAAGTATTCAGTTATCTCAGGGCACGGCGATTCCTTTGCTGGTCGAGCGACTAGCGGCATTGCCGTGCCGTTCTGTCAAAACAGTTCAGGAGATTTTTGACGCCCCATATAGGAAGACCTTGTGGATATATTTGAGAATCTAAATTTTTGAACCGAAACAGGCACATACTTAGGATTACAGGGTAATCCTAGTTCAGGCTAAATTGTAATATTTAAGTACTTCTATGTAATTTTACTTTATATGTAAGTACTGACATTAAGCTTTTAAATAAGTAAATTATTCTAATTCTTACATAACTACTATATATTTCAATTTTCATTCAATTTGAACCTGCTTTTTAGCAATTGTAGCTAGTCAAATTTACTTAATTTTATGAATGTCTGACTCACTCACCGGTCATCAAAATTCTAAAATACTGCGAGCAGACATAGAAGCTTCATGTTTTGAATACAAAATAGTGTTTTGAATATTAATAGATCGACTTTGCAATTACAATATATTAACCAATTTAATATAATCATGTTCTATTTGCGAGATACCTTCATAGTATATTAATGTGACGTCCAAGTTATTTTAGTTATGATATACCTATATAGATAAATATTTGGTCTTGCATGATTTTTTGGAGAAGGACTGCAAAACTTAAATTCCTTTACATATTATGATTCTGATGGGACTCACGAAACTTTTCAAAATCAGTTAGTTTGCGTGGTTTACTGACCCCGGCAGGCCCGTAAGCGGCGGACATGTCCAGCCAGCCTGGAGCTGGCTCACGGTACGCGTTGAAGATGATTGTGGGTCTCACTATACAGACAGGCAGCCCATCCGATTGGCTCCTAATCAACTCCTCGGATACAGCTTTCGTGAAGGTGTACGTGTTCGGCCACTCTTGCATCGCTCTGAAAAGAACTGAAGATCAGCAAATATATCAAGGGCAATCTTTTCTCTTTAGAAGAAGCAGTCTTACTGTTGTCAAACATAATCATCACAGCACATTAGCCTAGGGCAGTCCACTGCTAGACGAAGGCCACTCCCAGGGTACTGTTACGGGGTGGGTCAGGAAATAGTTTTTAAAAAAAACTATTTAATTAATTTTACACTTTTATTCCGAAAATAAAGAGAAATTACAATAACGCGTCTGAGCCCGACGGAAGTCCAATCCATTCTAATAATACGTAGATTTCGTAAAATCGAAGTAAACAGGCATGTATCATATTGCATTGATGACAATGCAATATGCTTGTGCTGCATTTTTATTTTATATGTCTAGAAGGGTTATTTTCGATATAACAACCCCCCCGTTAAGATCGATCATCACGGGAAGAGTGATGAGAGATTAAAATCGATATGGACATTCGTTTGGCTCTTACAAAAGGAATACTTAAATTTAAACGGTTAAGAAAAGTATCAAAAACAATGAAAATTAAACATGTAAATACAAAATAAATCATATCGGAGGAAAGTGATCGCAATATCATAAATTCATAAGTCGTGAGATTTTTGGGTAATAATAATATTTCTTTTTAAAGGCAATGGTGTATGATTTTTGTTTTCAGCTTCCTCAGAAGATGAAGAGTCAGATTCTTTCGCATCTTGAACAACTACTAGTTGTGTCGAGGGAGTTCTGCTTGTCTTCTTACTATAGCATTGGTTAAAAATCTGTACACAACAAGGATTTGGATTATTTTTACTTATAAATTTTCTGCTTCTGTATAGAATATACAAAAGTATGAGAGTACTGATTACATAAGTACTTGACATATAATGGACAGCATATGTTTCAAAATGTGAAGGATTTTCGATCTTGTCTAATTCTCTCTCGAAGGTATCTAAATGAATACTTGCTTGAAGTAGAGAATCTAAATTACTAGCATAATCTAATTTACTAAACGGTAACTTATTAAGGGTCTTATTTAATTTAATTCTATTGCAACAGTCATCTTCAACAATATTAAAATTAGCTATATGATTAGTTATATTACTGGAATAAATTTCAACAGATGGATAAAATTGTAAAGTTTTGTAAAAAGCTTTACAGTTCTTAGGTAAATGTAAAATACCTGTTGCAAATAAAATTACATCATGGCTACTCGGCTGATCGTCACATGTTATATGACACTTGCCTGGCTCGGATTGAACAAAGACCCAGCGATTATTACTAATTTTATGGAAAATATCTATAGAGCCGTGAATTAATCTAGTTACGCAATTTTCGGGTAACTTATTAACTACTTCGCTTAAAAGTGTCGTTTCGCATATGGGACTCGCGATAGTGGAAAACACATTTTCTAAAGCGCACACGTAACACTTTTCACTGATCACTTTGCACTTTCCAATGTCCGTGATTAGTGAATAAAACATATGATCTGCCGTTATCGCTACAAATGCACTAGTAGGATTAATGAGTACAAAGGTGTCTGGTTTCTCGATGTCGTAAGCGGCAGGTAGAGGAATAACATTGAATAAACTGTAAATCTGAGGCAATACAAGAGGAATTTTAATGATAACAATAATTTTATTAAAGTGATAATAACATATTAGTTTTGAAATATCAATTAATTCATGTATGTTTTGCAAAGTTAAGGAGATCGGGAGTTCATAGTGTCTCGGTAGGTTATTTCTATGTTTATCGAGTTCGCTGTACAGTTGGTGCGGACTGAGTACAGTCGGATGCAGAATATTGAGCTTAGCGAAAAGGATAGCATTATTAATATCATCAATATCGAAAGACAGAGTCAGAATGATAGATTCTAAAGAATTCAACAGAGAACTAAGTTGAGCTTTAATTTCTAATTTATCATTTGAGTTTGAAATCTTTTCCATAGTATCTTGAATGATTTCCATATTTTTAAGTAAATGTTTTTCGTTTTCATTAACTTTTGAAACCGAATTATTGAAAGAAGAAATAGTTGATTTAATAACGTGAATATTATTTTTCATGAGCTGAGCTAATTGTTTTTCGTCTGACTGTACGTCATGAATAGCTTTGGAATATTTAACGGCATCTTCCGAATCTAATGTACCGAAAAAGGTTTTTAATAAAGTACCACCAAAATCCATCAGTCCACGTTTTACGCGTCTTTGAGGTTTCTCATCAACAAGTAAGTAGGAAATGGATGAGAACTTATTAACATTATTAAGGTGCTGATTTTTGAGAGCGGACAGAGAATTTATACATTCAGTTTGTATTTTTAAGGATGGAAAAGTATTGCAAAATAGGTTTACTTTTTCGAATAAAAATTCGATCTTATCTAGATTAGGCTTAACGTGACTAATATCTACGTAGGTGATGACATTCCAGTCATCATTAGTAAACTTAACATCTAATAATTTATCGAAGTATAGTCCAGGACTTCCATGAATAGGAGTAACATAATCACACGCGGCCGGCGAGAATGTTAACCTGCAATAGACAGAAAACTAGTATAAAGTTAGGTATTATTACGTCTAAGGTGACGTGTTGTTTGCAGCTAGTTTGATTTCGTCATAGTGATGACGTACGTGCTTGCGTCCTATTAATAGCGTAACAGTATGATTTCCGTTTATGTTTATGATCTTATAAGGCCCTTTCCATACAGGTGATAAGGCCTTGTTTTGTTTGTGGTGACATCTTATATATACCATATCACCACTTTTGTATGAAACCGGCTTTGTGTGGGAATCGTAATAGGTTTTAGATCTTTCTTTGGAAGTTTGAATATTTTGAAGGGCTTTCTGACGACTATAGTATAGTCGGTGATTCAGAGCTCTTATGTAGTCAGTATAGGAATTAAAATCGAGTGTATCAATACTACTCGGAATGTACGGCTTGAAACCAAATAATAATTCCAGAGGTGAGTAACCTGTGGTACTATGTACGTTCGAGTTATAAGCAATCATAGCACTAGGGATGTATAGGTCCCAAGTGTGTTGATTTTCGCCTATATAAGAACGTAGGTATTCTTTTAAAGTCGAATGGCTTCGTTCTAAAGCACCACATGTTTGAGGATGGTATGGCGATGCGAGAATGTGTTTTATACCGAAAAGTTTTGATAATTGCTTGAAAACTTCAGAACAAAAATTTGTTCCTTGGTCAGTAACAATCATTTTTGGAATTCCAATATGGGAAATAAACTGGACAAGAAATCTGGCTGTTTCCTCAGCAGAACAAGTCTGCATAGGATAAGCTTGGGAATATTTAGTTAAGTCATCTTGTAGTGTTAGGAGAAATTTATATTTATGTTCCCGGGTTTCCGGAAGAGGCCCAACTAAATCAAGGAAAAGTTTCTCATTAGGCCTAGTGGCACTAGAAGTAATAATCATAGGCGCACGGTTAGTTTGGCGCAACGGCTTATTGATTTGACATGAACGACAGTTTTTGACATAGTCCTCGATATCCTGACGCATGTTTTTCCATGAATATTGCGACTTAATTCTCTCTAGCATACGGGTGACACCCGGATGTCCGGCAGAGGGAGAGTCGTGGTTATCTCTGAGAATCTTCTTTACCTCGTCAGGTGTAGGATAAGAAATAGAGTTATGATATACATTAACTTTGATACCTGTGTTATGAAATAGGAAAGATAAAATGTTATATAATTTACTAAATGATAGTTTACTGAAAAGGTCATCAAAGTCTGAAATAGCAAATTCCTTTTCTTCTGAATACCAGAATTTGATCATGTCTCTGTATTCACGTATAATGTTGAAAATGTCTTTATAAGACATTTCATCGAAATAATTGATTCTGACAAATAAATGTGTAAAAATATGTTTTTCATTAGAAGTAGAATAGCAAGTGTGTAATTCACGTTCGATTTCACGGATGTCAGGTTGGCTTGTGGAAGAATTTATAATATCTGAGCAATAAGGTACAGATTCGTCCAAATCTATCGATGTGGGGTAAGCGATGAGTTTGCACTTTGCTTTCAGTAAAGAGTCTCTGTGCTCTTCTATTATCGTATCAAATGTCACGTCCATTTGTCTAGTGATTTGTAAAAACTGCTCATATGTTTCTGAAATGGAAGGGATGTCATTTTGAGCGGGTATAGTATTGTCGGTTGCAAGTGTAGGATTACATAGTGAGGAACTAGGTGACGTAGAGCTGTCTGGGTTGTCTACAGCATTTACTGGAAAGCGAGACAGAGCGTCAGCGTTTGAATTTAATTTACCTTGTTTATAGACTGTCTCATAATCGAACTCTTCTAATTTAAGACGCCATCTTAGTAATTTGGAATTTTCTTTTACGTTCATGAGCCATTTGAGAGGTTTATGATCAGTGACTATGGTAAATTTGCGTCCGTATAGGTAAGGACGGAAAGTTGTAACACCAAAAAGGATTGCAACTAACTCCTTTTCGATGGTCGAATAATTTCCTTCAGCCTTGTTTAACGTACGTGATGCATAGGCAATAGGTTTGTCTTTGCCTATCTCTCCTTGTGATAAGATGGCCCCCACGGCGTAATTAGAGGCGTCCGTCGTAAGAATGAAAGGTTTATCGAAAGAAGGATATTGAAGGAGCGGCGCAGTAATCAATTTATTCTTTAGCTGATCGAATGCTTTTACTTGTTCGGGACCCCAGATAAATTGAACATCCTTTTTAAGAAGTGAGGTGAGAGGCTTAGATAGTTTAGAGAAGTTTTCTATAAATCGGCGATAGTATCCGACAAGGCCAAGGAAGGACTTTATGTCCTTAGGAGTTTTCGGAGCAGGGAATTCAGCGACGGCTTTTACTTTATCTGGATTAGGAGACACGCCTTTATCAGTTATAATGTGGCCTAGGTAAGCGACTTCACGTCGCAAGAACTCGCACTTATCAGGCTGTAATTTGAGGTTGAACTGGCGTAATCTGTCAAATATGAGACGGAGTTTTTCCATATGAGAATGTAGGTCATGAGAGTAAATTATACAGTCGTCTAAATAAATATAGCAATGTAAGCCCTGAAGGCCTGATAGGACTGTATTCATTAACTTCTGAAAGGTAGACGGAGCGTTTTTGAGGCCAAAAGGCATTCTCGTAAACTCATAATGTCCTGAAGTACCGTTAGTAATGACTGTGAAACCAGTTTTGGGAGCGTCTTCGGCTTTAATTTTTATTTGGTGAAAACCACTAACAAGGTCAAGTGTGGTGAAATATTTTGAGTGGCCCAATTGATCAAGTATGTCGGTAATAAGGGGTAATGGATATATCTCGGTGACGGTGGCGTCATTGAGTTTGCGGTAATCAATGACGATCCTCCACTTTTGTTTGCCGGATGCGTCCTTCTTTTTAGGAACTACCCATACAGGGGCACTCCACGGTGAAATAGATGGACGTATGATGTTTTGTTCCAACATTTTCTTAACCTGAGACTCGACCTCATCTTTATGACATTCCGGGAATCGGTATGACTTGACGTGAACTGGGGCTGCGTCCTTAGTATTAATCGAATGCTCTATAGCATTAGTACAGGTAAGATGTTCGCCTTCTAAATGAAAAATGTCTGTGTAATCTGAGCAACATTCCAGAAGAGCCTTAGTCTCTTCGTTGTTAAGATGAGATGTACGAATAAGGTCAAGAACCTTCTGGGATCTGTCTTGAGCAAGAGACTGAATATTGTAAATATTTTCTGTCTTATTTAAATTAGTAACTGGCGTAGATAATTTATTGTCAAAAGGGACCAAATGGACATGGAAGTCTTTTATTATTACGTCATTTTCTGTTGTATTTAAAATAGATAGATTTACACGACCATTCGGTTTGAGCTTAACAATGCAGTTTGCTACGTATACACCTTTTGCAAAACAGTGATCAAGAACTAGGGCTTCTTCAAGACTCTCTAGTTCTGAAGGGTCATTAGAAACTGGACACTCAATTACTTCCTCTGACCTAGCGAGAATAGTATATGCAACTTGATCAAAAATTAATGGAATAAGATGGTTTTGAACGAATAGACACTTTTTTGAATATTGAACATCTGCGCCCAATCGAGATAAAAAGTCGTTTCCAAGAATACCATCATACTTTAAGTTAACATTTTCATTAATGACATGAAATTTAAAATTAAAAGTTATACTTGTTTGGACGTCACTTAATGTAGAACTTTCGAAGTATAATTGAGTGCAACCTAGTGTCTCGCAAGACGAGTCATTATCACTTAGTCCTTTGAGTATAATTTTAGTGTCAGACAACTTAGGTTTTTCCTTGAATTTCGTGAGTTTGACTAAACTTACGCTAGAACCAGTGTCAATGAGAAAGCACAGCGGTTCTCGAGCGTCTTTAGTTTTTAAGATAATGTGAGGCAGAGATATTCTATTAGAATTTATTTCATACATAGGTAGTGTTTTCCTACCTGAATTTGAGGATTTGGAGGATATCTCGAGAGGGATTTCGTGATTTGCGTCTTGATTTTGACTCAACGAATCAGTGGCACTCATAGGAGTGAGTTGAGATGAGGATAATGAATTATGACTCAACGAATCAGAGGTTCCCGAAGGAGTGTGTTGAGTTGAAGACGATGAATTATGGCTCAACGAAGCAGGGGCTCCCGAAGGAGTGTGTTGAGATGAAGACGATGAATTATGACTCAACGAAACAGAGGTCCTCGAAGGAGGATGTTGAGATGAAGAATGTTTATTTTTATGACTCAACGAAACAGAGGCTCTCGGAAGAGTGTGTTGAGATGTAGAAGATGAGTTATGACTCAACGAAACAGAGGTCCTCAAAGGAGGATGTTGAGATGAAGTAGATGCAATATTCTTATTGCGACTCAACGAAACAGGGTTTCCCGAAGGAATGTGTTGAGATGGAGTAGATGCAATATTCTTATTGCGACTCAACGAAACAGAGTTTCCCGAAGGAATGTGTTGAGGTGGAGTAGATGCAATATTCTTATTGCGACTCAACGAAACAGAGTTTCCCGAAGGGATGTGTTGAGATGGACTAGATGCAATATTTTTATTGCGACTCAACGAAACAGAGTTTCCCGAAGGAATTTGTTGAGATGTATGTGGCTTATAAGCCGAATTAGAATTTGAAGAATTGGAATAAAGAGAATTATGGTAAGTCATAGATTTAGAAGAATTACTGACAACTGATGCGTAAGTTGTGCCATTTTTACTAAGATTACGTCGGCACTCTACCGTAATCCGACCATCTAGTTTAAATGGTTTATAGATTCGTCCGTGTTATCATTGTGTGCAGAATCGGTGAGCGACAGCGGCTCCTCAAAAGAAATATGGTGCGTCGGTTGACTGTTATTACGTCGAGAATTATTAAACTTCCTTTTACGACATTGCGTAATGTCGTGCCCTGGATTTTTGCAATATCTGCAGAAAAGTTGTGACCCTGTATTTTGATGTGAAATGGATGGCTGAGGCTCAGAAAATTGGCGAGGCTGGTTGAAACGCGAAGGCCTCGACTTGTTGGGACATTCTGCCTCAACATGGCCGGCTTTTCCGCAGATTCTGCAGGATTTTGTCTTAATGTTTTTATATAATAGATTTTGTATCTTTTCTTCCTCTAATGCTATATTAATGGCATCGTTGAGGGATTTAGGACTTCTGCAACGCACATTATTAGCTAGCCGCGGGTGTAAGCCAAGAGAAAAGGTATGGAGTGCTAAGTCCTCAGTCATAGCAATTCGCCCAGGTAAGTCTTTCTTAAGGGAGTCCGAATTGTGTATTTCGGACTGCAGATCGGTAAGACAGCCTTCGATTTTTAAAGCAAACTGAGAAACAGTCTCGTTAGACTGTTGTTTACAAGACTGTAAATCGAGAAGAAGGTGATTATAATGCTTTCGCTCGCCAAAATTCTGGTTTAGAAAAGCCTTTAGTGATTCAAAATCATTAAATATTTTATTGGAACATGCAATTTGGGCTTTACCCTCTAATTTGGCCAAAATAAATTTAAACAGAAGTATTTTCTGGCTTGCTGATGCTAAGTCTAAAGCATTTTGGCAGTTAGTGAGAAAGGCGGTGAGTGTCTCACGGTCTCCTTTATATGGGTTTATAAATTTACACAGAACATTAATATTGAATGGTTCAGCATCATTAGAATTCTTGCTTCCACCTGCTTCAGATTTAGGTTGAGACATTTTGAGAAATTATATAAAAAACCAGATCAAACAACGAATACAAAAATATGGAAAAATAAAATAAACCAGGGAATAATTTGTAGCGATAACTGAAAATAAAATGTTTACTCACAGAACCAGGATGGCGACGTAAATGTCCATGTCTTGATAGCGGCTCGAAAGTAGAGGTGATTATTGCGGCGTTAGCACGGTGTCCTCGTAATCAAAGCTACTCGAAGCGGCGATGAATCGGTACCACGAATGCAGCGGCTCGAGCGCAAGACAGCGGCTTGAGCGCTTGAACGCTTGAGCGCACGCGATGCAGCGGAAACGATGCGGCGTTGTGTGGCTGCGATAGCACCACACGTGTAGCGGCGACAGCGGATTGCGCGTTCACAGCGCGGCGCGGCGGTGACGGTGGGGCAGCAATAGCACCACTAGTGAAGCGGCGACGATAACCCGAATGCGATGGCGCACGGCGGTGACGGTAAAACCACGTGGCGGCAAAATTACCACGTGCACGGCGATGACCTTCACCTAGGTCTGATCTTGGAAGTGAAGCGACGGCGACGGTGAAGGCGTAGAGCTGATCAGGATGCAGGAAAAAGATCTTCAGGTGGATAGTTGGCAGGCTTACTGAGAGTAAGGCTAACTGTCGCAACTAAACCACGAAATGTTGAGAATTTGACGAGACGATAAGTTTAATAGTCTATGCTGAAAAAACGTCCCGGAGAATGGTCGGCGAGTAGGCACAGTAAGTATAAATAACTCACACAGGCACTAAGTCAGAAATGTAAAATTATTTACGCGACCCGTATGAGAATACCAGCGGAACAATATCTTAGGAAAACGACGAATTTCCACGCTGGTATCCCACTTCTGACACCACTGTTACGGGGTGGGTCAGGAAATAGTTTTTAAAAAAAACTATTTAATTAATTTTACACTTTTATTCCGAAAATAAAGAGAAATTACAATAACGCGTCTGAGCCCGACGGAAGTCCAATCCATTCTAATAATACGTAGATTTCGTAAAATCGAAGTAAACAGGCATGTATCATATTGCATTGATGACAATGCAATATGCTTGTGCTGCATTTTTATTTTATATGTCTAGAAGGGTTATTTTCGATATAACAGTACACTATAAGGCACAATCTCCCGTTTTCACCAACCAGTCACTACTGGCCACCCTCTTTTAGTCATCCGTCCATTAACCGCAGAACGTCCACCGCTACGCTCTCCAAGGCATCGTTTCCACTCGAGCACCTGCTTGCTCTACCGTCGATCGGTTCTACGACAAATATGACCAACCCACTGCCACTTTAGCTCACATTGAGAATATGACCGTTACTTTGGTCTACTAGTGGATAATCGGGTGAATTTGCGAGATTTTGAGCATACTCCTTTCCACAGATCTCTGAGTGGCATGTAGTCAGTGGGCAGGTTTTGTTTCAATTTCTACATCTCGGCTCTGTATGTCATGACTTGTAGGACGCATTGGTTTTGTGGCAAGGGTCATCGCTGAATGACGCATCTACCTAAATATGACTTAACGAAACTTTTGAAGGTATATGATGTGTCGTAACTTAGTTCTAAAAACACTCAAAAACATCGGACGGTGGTTTGGCCTACAATGTTCTAAACAGTTCATTCAGTACTTGCAGTCTAAAAACAAATGCACAAAGTGATAATATCAACGTGAGTGTCCCACTGGAAATTGAAACAGCAAGCAATTGCACTACCACTGCGCCACATCGGCCATCATTCTTCTGGTGATTTCAGCCCCAAAATTGTCTCTTCCGAACTTCAATGTTTGCCTGAGGTATACATACGTCTGGACAACTTCAAGGACTACAGTTTTGACTAGCTCAGGGATTATGTGTATTTTAAAAATGACCTGGGTCTTGTTCATCCTAAGTGTAACACGCCTTGAGGCTGCATTTGGACTGAACATAATTTGTCGTTAATGTTAATGCCCAGTCCATCTCACTTATAGACCTTGAAGACATTCTCCAGAGCGTTGGTGAAGAGTCTCGGGGTTATAATTTCACCCTGTCTTACAACTCGGAGTAGCTGAACGGGTCTAATTTCGTGGTTTTGTACTTGAAAGAACATCTTCGCTATTTGATAGAGGCGTCTTAGCACTTCCACATATTGCTAGTCGACTTGGCACCGCTTAAACTTGAAGTTTCATCCGCCCAGGTTTCGATGGAGTCGTAGTCCACAAAAACCATACATAGAGTTTTCTGCCTTCTGTATAACTGGCCATACAGTAAGTCTGTGGTGCTGAAACCTTAACGAAATCCGGCCAGTTCCATGTCAGAAGACGACGGCCCGACGATTCGTAACGACTCTCAAGAAAAACTTATACAAGTGGCTCGAAAGTGATTCACACTATCATTTTTCAGGATCATTTGTCTACTTTTTTGGAAAACAAAGCCACATCACCTCTGCTCCATGCCTTTGGGGTTCTCCCAGCCGCTACTGTGGCCTGGGGTAGTAGGGCGGCCGGGAACTAGAGGCAATTTTTTGATCATTGGGGGTATTGACCGCAGTATGTAGTTTTGGACAACGGAAGGCGCTGCTACCCATCTCCCAGAAGCCTTTATTCGCTTCTTAAGATACCTTTATGCAAAATTGTTGCGTCGTCAGTGCCGTCACCAGACGGCATGGCACGAATATAATGTGTCATTTGAATTTTTCATTAATACTACTCTTTCAAGGCATGGCACGAATATAATTTGTCATTTGAATTTCAAATGAATTCTTTCGACGACCTACTAAAAACTATAATGGAAGGAAAGATCAAGGTAAAAAGAGAAGCGACCTAGACGAGCGTATATGGACCAAATAAAAAAAAATATTGATGTCATGTCGTATGAGGAAGTCAAAGAGAAGGCTCAAAATAGAGAAGATTGGATATTACTCCACCGAAAAAAACGAGGCTCTTAAATTAATGATGATTATGACTACTCTTTCAATAATTCACAAACACAGGTTTTATCTACCTTTTCAAATATTCCCTTTTGTATATTGTCTGTATAAATTCAACCATAGTGATCTAAGTATGTACTTACATTTCATTTATTTTAGCTAACTGTTGTTCGTCCTTATTTTCTGATATTTCTATGAGATGTTGCGGCGTTACCGGGACGTTGTAAAACTGCTCCGAAATAGTATTATTGAGTTTGCTACGCGTTGACTGAACATACGCTGTCGAAACGTGGACAAAGGCTCTGTAAAAGAACTCAAATTAAGAGGACCTATTAAACGAACATGTATCACTCATGATGTGGGTTTACACGACTTACTTGTTTTTGTTTTGTAGAGAGTTTATCCCTTTACGTTTTGGCTGCTTACGGCAGTGTTGGGCAATCACAGCTGACGGGCGGGCGTATGTGATCTGTCGACCTCCGTAAAGAAGGCTGCCGTAAGCACCCGAAACGTAGAGGGATAAACTCTTTACTAAACAAGAACAAGTGAGTCGCGTAAACCCACATCTTAAGAGGACCTTATCAAAAATCGGTAAAGATTGTTGCAGCGTCGTGGCGCACTCGATGAACGATGAACCTATGAACTACGCCGTCGTCGCGGCATCGTATCTTTTTTTTTACTATAGTTTTCTTTGGCCTTGAGACCGACAGAATCGTCATTCGAGGCGGTGGAAGCCGAACTTTCAAAAACATATTACTTTTTATTTAGATTGATGACAGATCGAAACCTAGCATATAGATCCATTTACAGATAAGGCCGGGCATATTTGCTATTGGGGCAGAATTGTCCTTTGCTGACAGTTGCCATTTATTAAAAAGAATTGAATTGAATTGACAATATCATTGAATTTGATACCTGTGAGAGGGTCAAAAACACGCATTTGTACAGCATTAACAGCCGTATCTTTTTTAAATGTTATTTTGGAGCTTGATATTTTTAAAACTACAAGCGACCGTAGAATGAGTATATCATTTACAATTAAAGTTTATATCTTTACGCGTTCTTAAGATAGCAACTTAAAGAGAAAGCAGGTGTGTCAACTAATAGGGACCAAAAGGATGTTGTCAACAGAAGAGACGATTGGCGATCATTACACCGACAAGAGTGAAACTCTTCAATCAATGCTAAAGCGCGTTAGATTGCCAATAGCTTGCGTTGACTTTTTCTACCACTGTACTTATATTTTCAATTGCGAAATACCGTTTTTTGTTGTAAAATTATGCGATATAAATATCGTTAGAGTATAAGAATACAATAGTAAGTATTATGGTATGCTACTGATTTGACTAATAGCGACAGTTTGTTCGACGCGCGATAGTTACCGTTTCAATATAATACTATTTGATACCAGTCGTGTCATTGTTTGCTATTTCCAAACAAACGCGCTTTACTTTAGATAAGACATAATTTACCAAAAAAATCTAATTGTACCTTAAATTTTGACAGCTTTTAGCCAGCGCTAAAACTTCCCTGGTACCGCGAACGTTGGTGAGTGTCGCAATAGGAAGCGCTTCGTCGAAACGGGTCGTTGCTGCCATGTGGAAGATGAAAGATACCTGTGTAAGCATGAAATAGGGTAGTTAGACCACAATATACCAAGGAACAGTAGTACCTACATTAGTAAGGATAAAATTGGTTTTGCGAACTCGAAAGTGGTATCACACCACAATGCTAAGTTAACGGAAGAAGACAATGAATACAATTATTATTAAATGAATAGTTACATTTCTAGGTACAAATTCTTCCGATTTCTTATAATTGTGACGAGCGGAACACTACGTGGTGCAGAAATTTTATTATCACGTTTCTGTTGCCACACAAATTGTGCAACACAGTCCGTAGTCGTAAGACTAGGTTATCGGTGTTGTGAACTCTCCCTCGGCGTAATGCCACATACGTTAACTGACTTACGACTTTCACCTTCAAAACTGACCTTACTTAGATGGCAAAATACGACTCTATAAAATAATTGTGGCGCCAGCGTCTCTTCCACCTCTAAATTATTATAATAATAAATTATGCACGGGGTGACAAAGTGGCAAACCGTGAAAATAATAACATTTCAAAGGGGTAAAAGGTCAAAACTGCTGGGTAGAATAAAGGACTTTTGTCCCTTGGGTAACTTCCCAGTTCCCAAACTCACCTCTTGGCTTAAAGTATCTCGGTCTTGTTGTGACATTCCAAGTCCAAGTGCTGTGATATCCCCTTCTACGATATGCACCTTCTCACTGAATCGTGGCTTTGATTTACGCAGTTTATCGAACAACTGTAAATAAAATTTTACCTATTATTATCCTACTAATATTATAATTGCGAAAGTTTGTATGTTTGTTTGTTACTTCTTCACGCAAAAACTACTGAACCGATTGAAATTTGGCACACAAATAGAAGGTAACATGGATTAACACATAGGATAGTTTTTATCACCATTTATGCGGGCAACGCCGCGGGTAACAGCAATTTTTTAAATATGTACATACATAATACTTATCACGCCTAGAATCCCTTGCGGGGTAGGCAGAGCGTAAAAGAACGCAAAAAACGGTCATTTCAGCCACGATTGATAAATATTTGAGGATCATTCGGAAAATTAATATATCGCTATAGTGGCAGGTTCTGTTGTTGAATGGGGTGATGCTTTTCTAAGCCGGCATCACACGGCATTACCTACCGGGTTAGCAAGTATGTCCTCACGTCTTTCATTAACCGCAATTCCTTTTTTGGCTCGCAGCAGAAGGTAGACCTTTTTAATATCCGTGGACCTGGAATGAAAAACATAATACAGTACATAAGCCGTGTGACACCGACTTAGAATAGCATCACCCCATTTCTTACCCATGGGAGTTGTAAGAGGCGACTATGGGACTCGAGGGTATGTATTGCAGTTTTAGGCGATGGGCTGACAACCTGTCACTGAAGTGATACACAGTTATCTGATTGACCCTCAAATTTTTGTCAGAAGTGGTGTTAGTATCCGTTTTACGGCCGTTAACGCTCTGCCTACCCCGTAAGGGATAAAGGCGTGATTTATGTTTGTATGTATGTAATACAGTAACTATAAGATGGAGGGCACAGGTTATGATTATGACAGTGGTCGTTACACAACCATGTCAGACGCCTACTACTACTAATAGGTTAGGTTAGGTTCTGCAACTAAGCAGGAAAAATACAAGGCGGATTATAAGTCTATTGACGGGACACTGCGATCACTTGCCCCGTGTGCTACGTTCCACTACTTAGCGGAATGTCCAAGCTACTCGTTGCCAAGATGGGAATATCTTGGTAATGACAAGCTTGAAGAAAGAGATTTAGCCAACATATTATCTCTAAGAGTTGTCTTGCATTTCTGCAGTGCAACAAGAAGATTCGAGGAGGTGACGCTGTCGGAGCACCAGTGAACCCAGTGCCCCACTTGAGAATTGGGTGAAATAGTTCCCCCAAATAGTATGCGAGCTCCGCAGACGTCCCAAGCCGAGGAAGAAGAAAAACTACTAGTAGTTTTGTTGTTTCCACACAATAATGAATAAAATATAACTAAAATATTATTGTTTCCATCCACTTAAATTTCACAATTATGAAAAAGGTACGTTTTTTCCAGTTACCGCAATCAGGTGTTTTTGTTCATAACTTATAACTGAAAGTTACCTCAACAGTTTCTCCACAAAATGTTTCCCAAGAAACCCTGAGGCGCCTGTGACAAATGCTGTGCCCCCTCGGTAGACCTGCTGCACATCGGAGCCTCCTTTCGCCTCCAACACCTCCAGGTCCCTCGTGCGAGACAATGCTGCCACTTCCAGCGCCAAAGCGGGATCCATTTCAAATTCCAATTTCAAATAACAAATTTGCTAAGTACAGTTTGAATTCATTTGATAGGAACACTCATTTATAACAGCCAACCAACCCTTATAGTTGTTGCAAATGAAATATTCGAAAGTACTTTCAGTTACCGTCTAAATATGCTTACGCCACAAATTACGTATTGGCGAGCGCGCTAACTTACGCATAGTAAGTAGGAAATTAAGTTAAATTAGACATTTGCAACGAACGGAACTAACTGGCCGCCCAGCGGTTTCAGCCGCCGCAACCGGGCAAATTCGCGGGCATAAGACCTTTTTTTGACATGAACGGGAAACTTTCTGGCTAATATTTTTGTGTATTTAGATGGCGCTTAGCTAAACTAAAAAAGTTTTTTTCCATAGACACGTATGTAAATAGATGAAATGTATTTATGACTCATACATACATACATAAATCACGCCTTTATCCCTTACGGGGTAGGCAGAGCGTTAACGGCCGTAAAACGGATATTAACACCACGTCTGACAAAAGTTTGAGGTTCAATCAGATAGCTGTGTATCACTATAGTGACAGGTTGTCAGCCCATCGCCTAAAATTTCAATACACGCCCTCGAGTCCCTTAGTCGCCTCTTACGACACCCATGAGTAAGAAATGGGGTGATGCTATTCTAGGCCGGCATCACACGGCAAATTTAAAATTATGACTCAAATGTCAAAATTACAAAATAAGCTTAAGAACTGTCATTAAAAACAGGTGAGACCCTCAAACTACTAATATAAGTCTTATGCGCGCTGCATTCAAATGTTGTGATGATATTCTTAGCCGGCTTCACACGTCAGCTGATGATGATGCTAAATATTACCTATTATTTTTCGTTCATTACCTACACTACAACGTTGTATAAATAAATATTCTAGTCAATTCACCCAGCGCCATCTAGCCCTAAACTAAGCAAAGCTTGAACTATGAAAACTAGAAAGCTGATATTAATACTTAAATATATTTCTTGTCAATAACTACATACTATACACAGAACACAACAAAATTTTTGTCTTGGATACAACCCTCGACCCTCGGCGTAGCAGGCAGAAGTGGTACTATTTGCTATGCCATCGGACCAGTCTACACCCTTTAGTTGAATACCATGCCAAACAGGTTCCGGGATATATTAATATGTATCAGTAATCACTTTGTGAATCAGTTTTCAATCTGGTTAGGACAATGCAGGCTGAACCATATAATTGGCCCAACATAAAGATGGTTCCGTGCTTCGGAGGACACGTTAAGCCAACGGTCCCACTTGCCGTCTATGATTTCTAAGACGGCGGTCGCTAAACAGCCATGTCAGAGGCCTTCTACTAGCAGGTGGTTGTTAAACACTGACACCAGGGTCCGTCAGTGCCTTATATTATGAAACTACAGGCTACAAGTCTACAGGTGAAATTTTCAGTACATTGCGTAGCTGATAATTATTTCTGGTATCATATTGGTAACAATGAACATCAAATTTCACCTGTAAAATTGTAGCCTGTAGTTTTGATAATATAGGGAACAGGTTGTTTGACAACTCGGTGTCCCACACGAAAAAGAAGACAGTAAATCTAGGCGGTTCTTACGCATATCGTCCGTCATTCTGTTTTTTAACGGAACGTAACGCATGCGTCTGTCAGATGAAAGAAAAAATGCGAATTACAATCTTATTCCCACACAAATACGACTACTAAGTATTACGGTCCATTACAGTGCGTAACGGACGCGTGTGTCAAACGACTTGACAGACGCCTCCGTTACGCACCGTACCCGTATTTTTATGGAAATAAGATTGGAATTCACAATTTTCTTTCGTCTGACAGAGCCTGCGTTACGTCGTATTAAAAAACAGTACGACGGACGACAAGTGAATTAACCGCCACATACAGACACGGTAAGTGACTTTGTTTCATAATAAGTAGTAGTGACTTGTGACAAAACAAACAAATTTCCAGACAATGACGTATTATTGTGTAAACTGGAACAAAATAGCAAGTAAATAATGTAAATGTTTGTATGCCGTATCCACTTAACTACAATGTTCGTAATATGCATATATTTCGGTAGCGCGAACTCAAATGTCACTGCGTTGTCCTATGACTTCAGGAATACAAATTTTTTGCACTTATCTATACATATTAGAAAACAGTAAAACGTGTGTGTCTGTACATTGAACAAATTTACGAAAAATATATAAAACTAGAACTCATTTCATTTTTTTTTTGTCTGTCTGTTTCTCCAGGATAATATTCTAAACTACTGGACGGATTCGAATAAAACTTTTTGCAACGGGGAAAATCGCTAATTCCCACTAATATTTAGGCCGCCATCAGCCCAGCTACAATATGAGAGATATTATTATATACATGTCTGCATATAAAAATTACGCAGCTTCGCCTGGCACATTGACATCGAGGGTCTGGAGTACCAGATGTGTTGCGCCAGGAGCCCTGCAAAACTATATCAAATAATTTATTTCTAAGAAGGAATTTACAAGATACTCTTTAAATCTAGGTACTTAACATAATACATTAAAAAAGAATAGTAAACTTACAGTAATGTAAAAAACAAGTACATGTCAAAGTTAAACCTATATCAAGTTTATTAAATCTATAAATACAAATACAAATATCTTTATTTACTCCCATTCTTCACAATACACTTAACAACACAACATATAAATACACAACAGCATTGAGCAGCATACAGAAATAAAAGAAATGTTACCTTTAAAATAAAAAAATAAAAAAAAACTGAGAGCAAACGGTGAGGAACTCAGGTTGCTTGCTACTATGTTGCTCTAGTCAACATAGGTAGCCCTGATTTTCAGCCCTTACCTATTCATATTAATTGACACAAATTAGCAGAGGGTACATATAATTTATAAAAAAAAAACATTCTTTTAAGTGCATATAAAGATAATTTACAAACTAAAAATAAGTTTTATAAAAAATTTTAACTATACAAGAAACAAGATATGTATGAGTGTGTAAGTGTGTGTGTGTGTGTCTGTGTGTGTAAATGCAAACTGGAAAGAAATGATTTTACAGGAAACAGGAGCTACCTTGCATACAATTGCGCTGATTAGCAAGTAACATGATTTTTAACTTCTTTTTAAAAGTGATAGTAGACATTTTCTTTCTTAAGGGAGGTGGAAGGGTATTCCACACACGCGCTGTTTTGTATTTAAAGCTACCCCTGAATCCAGCCGTCCGATGTTGAGGAGCCTTCAATAAATTTTGATGATTAGATCTCAAACAATGACTAGTATTTAGGTCTTTCTTTTCAATTTTTGCAAATAAATATGCAGGAGTTTCATTCCAAATAACCCTATGTGTCATACACATGAAATGTAACTCTCTTCTGGCCTTCATATTTAATATTCCTCTTTCATTTAAGAACGGTGTAATATGTGCTCTTTTAGAAACATTGTAGCAGAAACGTGCACAAGCATTTTGTACCCTTTGAATGGCTTTTTCGACTTTTGTCCAAACACGAGGACCGTAAACAGAATCGCAATAATTAAGAGGAGACAAAACCAAAGAGTCGACAAGCAATTCCCTAATGTCAACACTCAAATACTCTATGTCAAATTCATGTTTAAATATGATCTGTCTAGCTACCTCATACATTGTGGTATAGTTTAGCATGATAGGGCTGCTTCTGGCACATTGACATCGAGGGTCTGGAGTACCTGATGAGGAACACCAAGAGCCAGGCTTAACTAGAAGAGATACAGAAATGACTGGAAAAAATATTTGCTCCGCATGATGAGCCGCTACTGCTGGCACACAGATATTGAGGGTCTGAAGTTCAATTTGTGGAAAATGAATGAAAATAAAAATGGATCTATAGCAAAAGTTATTCAACGTCATTGACCGCTTCTACTGCCACGTACCGTACATTTTAAGGTTTCGGTGTACTTGAGACCATAGCAAATAAAGTTGCTTCAATTGGTACATTTGAAAAAAGGATCTTGATGATGAACTCATAAAATCCATTTTAACTTACCACATCAATAGCCAAAAACCTCTGGTCGACCTCTATCGGATCCCACCCATTTTTCAAATATTTCAGCGCTGTTTTCAAATAGTTCTAGACACTATGAAAAGACAACTGCTTTTTACATTAAGAAGAAGAGGAATTCAGTCGCAGCAGTCGAAATTTATTTCACCAATCCACCAGGAACACAAATGGTACCACTTCGACATAAAAGTAAAAAAAAAAAACTACATGTCCAACAGATAACCAAACCGATTAAAATTCTTTTTGATTTTAAATCTTTGATACCGGGTTCTGGATAAAGCTTCTTTTAGCTTACTCTTTGCGCCAATATTTGTTCAATCGTTTTCAGGATTATACGCGCAATCAAAGGTAGACACTGACATCACTGTGCACACATTTAGCACACATTTCTTTGACACTTCTTAGAAACTGATTTGCAATCCCGAAGCTGATCTATGTGGTCAATACAGGTCCGACTTGGAAGCATCCGAACGGAGAGCTGTTGTTTGACAGTGCCCACAGTAAAAATGTCGAGGAAAAACTTCACGTTTGTGGTGTCAGGTGGTGTCAGGCTTGCTTTACAATCCAACAAGATGGTCTTGGTGTGCGGCGTCTGCAGGAGACTGGCCCTATTGCCTTCTTTTCTTCTATCGTCTCTAAACTAGCATCTTACCTAACAATCGTGGCGTTACCCAGATTATTTTTGCAGGAGGGGCCTTTGAGATGGTCCGTTCTCTACACCAGCGCAACCTAACAAATCAGTAAACTGCGTAGTTGGGACAAGGTGATTTCTTATAGGCTGCTCTCAGACTTGCTGGATGAGTATAAGGGCTTGGAATCAGCCCGCTTTTCTATCGCCGCTAGACCAGACTCAGGCACCTGGCTGCGTTTTTTAGTATACATGCGTCTGAGGCGCCAGGGTTAAGTGAAATAGGCACCACAACCGAAGCTGTATGTGCTGTGCTAGTCATCGCCTTTCGTCACCATCCATGCCTTAAATGAGATCGTAAGGGGGCCTTAGTATCGTAAGTTAATCGTTTTGTGTGTTAGAATAAGCCCTCAGGCTTATCTAGGACACACGCTGAAAGGCCAGACGGTCTTACACTGATTCCTTAGCAGAAAGAAAATATACAATCACACCCGAGTGCACCCGTGTGTTTATATCTCTGTCTACCCTCTGGTTGGCCGGTAGAGAATGCCACGTAGCATAAGGCAAGCCTTTTGTGCTATGTGCGTTAAGGTATATAAATAAATAAATAAATAAAAAACACCAGAAAACAAATATATGTCATCACATTAAAACTCAAATAAATTCTTACGTCTATAAGCATTATAATTTATGCACTCTTATAAATAAAACTCCAATTGTACTAGGAAAAGAGTCAACCTGTTTGTCAATGAGGTTGAGAATGCATAATGCCACGGTCATTGGTGCATATTTTAGAATGTTAGTTCTGCATTATGGTAGCACAAACGTATTTTGTCGAGGTGATTTTGCAGACGCGTTTTGGGTACATTTATAATAATATTCCTCCAAATAAAAGTCCGGTATGGCTAGTTTTCATGTTTCAAAATATTTTCATATTCTTTTTATTTATAGTGACGATTGATGACGTCTATATGTGATTATACTATCCTACATTGAATAAAGTTATTCACACATATATATCACGCCTATACAAAGTAATTCCATGTTCATATCAAAGTCGTTTATTTTTGGCTTATACAGTGTGAAAAACTGTACCAAACTTTTTAGGCAGAAAAATATATAAGATAATAATATAAATATTTTATTTCTTTATAAATATTTTAAGATTTTGAGTTGATGCACCTGTTGACCCTATTCAGATAAATCGCATTTTTTTTACTTAGTGTGTTATCAGCGTGGAATAAATCTAATACTAAGCCGCGCTCATGAAATAAAAATATCCCGGAGAAATAACGTAATAATTTTGAAATTAAGGGGAAAATTTAAGAAAATCTTGTATTTTTTTCATCATTTTCACAATTTCTTAAAAAACAGTCTACAAGCCTTCTTTTTTAGATTGTAGCTTAACTAAATGGCATAAGCTTTCTAAAATTAAAAATGCACATTAAAATGTTCATATTTTTTATATTTTTTCCGTTGATTATATTGAGTGCAGTTTTCCTCATTTTGATGTATGCACTTTATGAAGACTTACACTGTTTTTTCTGGACCATTAGCCATTAATGTATATTTTTTTTGAAATTTCAGGTATTTGCTAACATATTTCCATAATGTGTAAAAAAACGACTTGAACTGGTTTTTTACACTATTTAAACTATTGCATAGAGAATACTTATATATTTTAGAATATAAATGTATTTAAAGACACTAAAAATTTAATTATAAAATTAGCTTCCTTCCATATATTGAATCAAAACTTTACGCAAGCCAATGATGTTATATGTGTTTTACATACACTCATTACAAAAAATAAGTGACTTTAGAATTAAAGTAAGTTATACCGTCAAATAATGCCAGCCGTATCGGACTATAATAAATAATTTTTGAACAGACCCCGTATTACTTCTGTTTTTATTTGTGTTTTGAATGTGCAATAAAGTGTTTTTACTTACTTACTAACTTACTTCATACACGTATCAATGTAGCTAGAGCTACAAATATTCTCACTTCGAGTTTATTGTATAGCCTATCATACGGAGATGAAAAAAGTACGGTATATTATTGGATACAAAATACGCAAAACTGCTTCTTCATCAAAATCTTTGATAAGAAAAAAAAATTAGGTAAATTTGAATAATAATAAGTAATTTGATTTGCGGTTTTTCAGCAGACTTCAAATATTTTATCTACACCCGTCTCATAATGTTCGAATTATGAACTCGAAAAGAATTATATAAAGACCTGCTTTATGCATTCTGCATAATAATAGAAATCATTGTTTAATAGAAATTACACTTTTTTATCATTGTAACGTTAAGTTGTTGTTCAATTGTCGACTCGACATCTGAACAAGTGATGAAGTATAGAATTTTCAAAAATTCATTTCGAGCCATATTTAGTTCTTGCAATAAATTTTGACCTTGCAATCGCCGGTGGTTGGAAAAGTGTATTGAGTTGAGTGAGTTAATTTTTGTAAAGTGTAGATAAAGTAGTGTATGCAACTGCATATTATAATTAGGCATTAGGATGCTCGTGTCAAACTATTATCACAAGAGGCTACGTCTCGTGTGATAAACAGACACTTGCATTCTATTTACCCCTATTATATGACAGTCACATTATCTACTATTTTTGCACCAAACTGCATTCAAAAGTAATTTTGGCCTGAATTGGTTTATCTAGACTTATAAAAAAAAATCTAAAATTGATTTTAAAAACACTCAGTCTTCATTAACTGACTGACTGACTCATTCATCAACGCACAACCAAAATTACTAATGCTAGAAACATTAAAATTGGGGCAGTAAGTTTATTTTACTATACAACCATTCGCTAAGAATGATACCCTTTAAAGGAGTTAAAAGAGGGTAAAACGTTTGTATGACAGTTATTGTGGTGTAAAGAAATCTGTTTCAAAATTATTTATAAAATAAAAAAATAAATTTTATAATTGCGATCCGTTTCAGAATAAGTAAATATACTAAGGAGTAAACTGAAAACACGTTTGTATGCACTTACAAGTTTTAAACCCTAAAATGAGTAAATAAGGGGTTGAAGGTTTGTATGACAGTTTGCAGTCTTTGATTTGATCTTTTCAAAATTGGTGATTAGATCATATAATAAGTATTTAAGGGTGTTTAATTTAGCGTTGCTATGCTGGGGTAGGTTAGGTATTGGTGACGGTCTGTGAATACGCCGCGATGCTCGCCCGCACGCATCGCTCTGGGCATATGTTGTCCCTTTCTCGCTCGCGGGTGGCGGCGTGCGCGCGGGCCGCCTGTAGGCGCCACGCGGTGATTTCTGCACCGCAGTCAGTCTCTCGAAAACCGTTCGGACGTCGAGTATCGTGTTTGTTGCGGATTTCCCGCCACGAGTTTTGTGATGCCGCGTGTAATGGACGATTCAATTTGAGATCGCGCGTGTTGATGCATCGTATTATTGCGGTTCTCCTGGGTTATACTAGAATACCAGGCTTAGTGATTGTTGGATGTCTCGACGTCTTCCACGTGAGCGTCGCGTTGAATAGGCATCAAGTGGCCATATCGGCTCGCGTTTTGTACGGCCCTAATTCGTGTTGGGTCACGCGTAATGACTAATATCAAAGTGAAATACGAACAGAAGCTGTGAGTGGTTTGACGTGAATAACGCGCCAAGGCTGTAGTGGAATGCTGGGTGTCGATATCTTTTCCACCCAGCCCTGTAAGTACCCACGGAATCCCGATTTGATCCATTCCCTGAACTTCCTTTCTCCGTTGGGTATTTTATGCATTTGGACCGGCACGTTGACTGTAAGTGTAAACCTGTTAATCGTGTTAATGGTGTGTTCCCTTTAGTCATATTTGTTGTACCATATCATTGTGACTCCTTAGTACGAATTGCGGAATTCGTGGGGTGATATAATTTGGAGGTACTTACTTATAATCTAGTGCTAATACGTGTGACGTAACGCCAGATCGGCAGACGGTATTTACTACCGACTTGAGTTATGTAAGGGTTGGAACACATCATTTGCCAATTTCAATCAACTTAGTTAATTAAGTTAAATAGATTTAGGTTCACGTTTAATTCATAGTATGCGCTGCTATATTGTGCAGCGTATGCTATTTAGCGCTGCGTAACGCAGCCATTGTCTGCCTTCAGTTGAACTCCTGGTATTTTACTAGAAATTTACCTGTGTAAATCGCTTCCACTGCGGGAGTTTAGCTTGGAATTAGACAATTTTTGGTAGCAGAGCGTGGTTTAGAAAACCACTAGATTTAAGATTATTTTAGTATAAGATTTTTAATCTACCTACATAAAAAAAAAAAAAATATTTATTGTGATTGTAGTGTGTGCCCTGTGTAGAATATCCTATCGGTAGGATCAGGGCCAATCAATTAGTGAATTGCTTTATTATCGTTGTGTTTACCCTGTGCGGATATCCTAGCGGTAGGATCAGGGCCGATTGTTTATTATTGTTTTTTTTTATTGTAAGGTTCGGTGTTACTTTGAGTTGGTACCATGGCTCCCACAATTACACAGCTTCAGGCAAAAATTAGAACGCACCTAATTTGGTTCGCGACTAAGCAGGCGATGGTCGGTCGCGGGGACCGAGAGGACGCACTCATCGCTTGTGCGCAACGGATCGACGAACGGGTCGCGGAGGTGTTGGATTGCCTCACTGGATGCGAGGAGTTATTTGATGGGACGCCTGATGAGGAGGCCAAACTTATGGTCCGGGCGAATGTGACCCAGTGCCTGGAGATGGGGCAGGAGATCCAGCAGGCGGCTGCTGTGATCACCAGGCGTAGGGCTGGGGAGCCGGACCCATCCCATGGTCCGCGGGGACCGGGGGTGCAAGTGCCCCTGCCGGCTGTGGCTATTCCGGTCTTCCACGGGGACTACACGGATTGGACCCGATTCCAGGATCTGTTTGACAGTGTGATTCATAACCGCACTGACTTGCAGCCGGCATATAAAATGGCACAATTGATGGCCAAGCTGCAAGGTGAGCCCCATGAGCTGGTAAAGCATCTACCAGTCGATGATGCAAGTTACGAGACGGCTCGCGGTTTGCTGATCGAGAGATACAGCAACAAACGTCTCATGATTGACCAACTCCTGGAACAGTGGCTCACCGTGCCGACCATCACACGAGGGACGGACCTCAGGGCCAAGGTCCTCAACCCTGTCTGCGTTGCAGTGAACGCTCTTGAGAGACAGGGGATGCCGGTGTCAGGCTATGATTATATCCTGGTCCACACGTTGTTGCGCCGCCTGCCGAGCAACATGGCCGCTCGTTTTGAACAGTCACACGGAGGTAAGACATCTGATTACCTCCCGACCTTCGAGGAGCTCAAGTCCTTCCTCGAGGCCGAGTGCAGGCGGGTAGATGCCCAATTTGGAGAGTCGCCTCACGCGGAGTCTGCGGCCGCTCGCCGCCCGGAACGGCCGGGTGCACAGGCGCGAGACGGTAAGAGTAGGCCACCCAGGCGATACAATGTCGCTAATTTGGAATCGAGGTGTGCCTACTGCAGAGAGGCGGGGCATCAGGTGACTGCGTGTGAGGAGTTCGCTGCACAGCGGGTGCAGAAACGTCGTGGTGTGGTGCAGCAACGGCGTTGGTGCTTTAGGTGTATGGGGCCGCATCAGGTGCGAGAGTGCCCATCAAGCACCAACTGCAGGTACTGCCAGGGTGCCCACCATCAGCTCCTATGCATGAACCGCAGCGGAGATTACGGAGGCAGAGCTGACGCGGGTCAGCGGACGGAGTCTGCCCTACCTAGACGGGAGCAACGCTCCCCACCCCCTCCAAGGAGGAGTCCTCTTCCACCAGGGTTTCAGGGACGAGGCCAGGGACATCAGCAGGTGATGCCCCCTTCACCACGCGCGAGACAGTCACCACCTCGGCAGCAGGTGCCGGGACAGGGTAGGTGGTCACAGGTCCAAGGTCAGGGGCACCCATCACAAGTACGTGATGCTACGGGCGGGTGCCAACACCAGGGCCAGTACATGCAGTACTCGGCGGGTCTGAACAACATGGTGAGTTCCCATGACCCACGCATGCCTCTCCCCTTGGCTGAGCACCCGCGGCTACAGGCGCGTCCACGGTACGCGCGCCTGCCGCAGGGTTACTATAGGCTGCCAGCCATGGCGTACAGGACCAGAGGTCCCTATCAGCAGGAGTGGGACCCACTCGAAGGTGTACGGAGAAAGGGGACCCCCCCGCAGGACGCGGACACTCCGCGCTTAGATTCCTGCTAGGTAATCGCCGCCTACACGCCAGCTTCGGCCCCCCGGCCAATTACGGTATTGTTGCCTACGGCAATGATTTGGGTATGGGGATACCCATGCTGGTGGCCGCAGCATACAGGTAAGAGCCTTGTTAGATACAGGGGCTCAGGGTTGTATTGTGTCTAGTAAGCTGGTGAGTAGGCTACGCTTAAATATAAGGCCCACAACGGATGGGGCTGTAGGTATTGGAGGTGTAGATGTGCCTGACGTTCGGGGTCAGGTGAACTTCGAGTTCACATTAGGTAATACAGGTACAGGGGTCAGCTATCATGCCTCAGCAGTGGTGCTGGATGAAGTGGTAGGGAAACTTCCTCAGGTTCGGTTACCGTCAGCGGTACGAGGGTTAACCACAGGCTTAGAGTTAGCTGATCCTGAATTTGATACTCCTGGTACGGTGGACGTTCTCCTCGGGTCAGACGTCCTCGGGAGATTCTGGTGTGGCAGAAAACGGGTACTTCAGCAAACTGGTTTAGTGGCCGTTGATACCACAGGGGGGTATGTTATTTTTGGCCCAGTTTGGAGACCTCAGGACCTACCAGAGGGCGATACGGTTCTCTATGGTAGTGTGTTGTCGGAGGTGCTGCAGAGGTTTTGGGAGTCTGAGGAGCCACCCACAGCGGATAGACGGAAGCCAGAGGATGACGAGTGCGAGCTGTTCTATCAGTACAACACTGCACGAAGTTCGTCAGGTAGGTTTGTTACCAGGCTGCCATTTCTCCCAAACCGCCCCTCCTTAGGTAGTTCGCGACAGATCGCGGAACGGAGACTACTGGCTATGGAGAGAAAGATGAAGCGAGATGCAGCACTTCGGCAGAAGTATATCGAATTCATGAGGGAGTACCTAGAGTTAGGCCACATGTCGGTGTCCAGCATAGATTGGAGGTGTGTCGAGCATTACTATATACCACACCTGGCTGTTTTGAAGTCACCGGAGGCGAAGATACGGGTAGTGTTTGACGGTTCTGCTCCTACATCGAATGGTGTGTCTGTGAACCAGTGTCTGCACGCGGGTCCCAAGTTGAACCGGGACATTGTGGACATCCTCACAGATTTTCGGTTGCACCAAGTAGCGTTCGTCGCAGACGTCAAAATGATGTTTCGCCAAACAATTATACACCCGGATGACCGTCGGTACCAGCTGATTTTGTGGCGTGAGAGCCCTGACGAGCCGATGGTCACTTATGAGCTTAACACGGTAACGTATGGTCTGAAGCCAAGTCCGTTTTTGGCAGTACGCACGCTGCGAGAGTTGGCCGCACAGGAAAGGGTAAGATTCCCTCGAGCCGCAGCAGTACTGGATCGCGACGTCTACGTGGATGACATCTGCACGGGTGCAGATAGCGTGCAACAAGCACTGCTACTACGAGACGAGCTGATCGCGATCATGGAATCAGGAGGTTATGAGTTGCGGAAATGGCTGTCCAGCTGTCCAGAGCTCCTGGCCGGGTTGCCAGGTGAGTTCCAGCAGGACCCGCACCTTTTCGAGAACCCGGACAATCCAAATACGTTGAGCATCCTAGGGGTGCAATATAGGCCAACGCATGATGTCTTCACGTATCAGATCGAGCCAGACCTTTTGCAGAAGACTTGGACGAAGCGTTCGGTATTATCGACGATCGCCAGAACTTTCGATCCTAACGGGTGGATCGCACCGGTGACGTTCATGGCGAAGTGCTTCTTGCAAAGGTTGTGGATAGCAAACTTGGGTTGGGACGACCAGCTCTCCGGAGAGCTGTTGAATGATTGGACCAAGTTTGTGACCACCTTACCAGGGATCGTACGCATCGCCATACCTCGCAAGTTGCTCCCATCGGTGGGATGTAAGGCTACCCTACATGGGTTTTGTGATGCCTCGGAGCGAGGGTACGCGGCAGCTGTCTATTTGCGGACAGTCAGTTCAACGGGAACTGTAGACGTGCGTCTAGTTATGGCCAAGAGTAAGGTGGCTCCGGTTAGGACAAGATGGACCATTCCAAAGTTGGAATTGGCGGGAGCAGCGCTTCTCACGCGCTTGCTACATTATGTCGCTAGTAATCTACGCGGTACCATCAATTTGGATGAAACGGTGTACGCATGGACCGACAGTAGGATAGTTCTGTGCTGGTTACAGACGTCGGTACATACTCTTGAGGTTTTCGTGGCAAATCGGGTGTCACAGATTAAAGGATCGGAAACTCCGTTGGTATGGAGACACGTACCGGGAGAACAGAACCCAGCGGACTGCGCCTCACGGGGATGTAGGGCCCCTGATTTGGTAGGTCACTCACTGTGGTGGGGACCTCAGTGGCTGACTGAGTCACCTGAGAGATGGCCATACAATGAGTGCGGGTCGCCGCTTGGGCCACCTGATCGAGGTTTGCGAGTGAACGTAGGGCAGATCGTACCTAAGCCTAGTGCGGCTTTCTTGCTGGAACGATACAGCTCCCTCGACAAACTTCTAGGGGTGACAGGTTGGATCAAACGGTTCGTGAACAACTGTAGAAAACCTCAAGCAGAACGGAACTTGGCACCTGTCCTCTCGCCTGCGGAGCGGAATGCGGCTCTAAGTTTATTGGTTAGGGTCGTCCAGGCGGAACATTTTGAGGAAGAGGCCAGGCTGCTCAGGGATGGCCGTGGAAAGCTGAAGGGAGGTCTTGTGCGCCTCAACCCGTTCGTGGACGAGCATGGAATGCTCCGGGTTGGAGGTAGACTTTGGAACGCTAACCTGCCCTTTTCAGCACGGCATCCGCTGTTACTCCCAAAGAAGGGACCTTTGGTAGAACTTATAGTTAGGGATCGTCACCAGAAAAACTCGCATGCGGGCTGCAATGCACTTTTGGCTATTCTGCAGCGCGAGTTTTGGATCTTGTCTGGACGACGTACGGTACGGAGCATTGTGTTTCGGTGCTTGCCTTGCTATCGGTTGAAGGCAGCCACAATGCAACCTCAGATGGGAGACCTCCCACCGGACCGGGTGACGGAAGCCTGGACGTTTGCGGGTGTGGGAACGGACTTTGCGGGGCCTTTTATGGTAAAGGCATCACGCCTTCGCAACGCGAAGTCAATCAAGGCGTATTTGTGCGTGTTTGTGTGCCTAGCAACCAAGGCCGTCCACTTGGAACTCGTGGCCGACCTCACTACGGAGGCTTTCTTAGCAGCTTTAGATAGATTTGTGTCGCGAAGAGGGCGACCAGCGCTGATCAGGTCGGACTGTGGTACCAACTTTAAGGGCGCTGATCGATGTATGAAAGAAATTATAACGTTTTTATCGGAAAACGAGGAAGCTATCGGCACGAGCCTCTCCCGTCAGGGCATTAACTGGGTGTTCGATCCACCAGGATGCCCCCACTGGGGTGGTATATTTGAAGCGGTTGTAAAGTCCGCTAAGACGCATTTGATGCGCGTTATAGGTTTAACGATATTAACCTTTGAGGAGCTAGCGACCGTGTTTTGTAAAATTGAGGCCGTTCTCAATTCACGTCCTTTGTGTCCGCTTAGCTCAGATCCGAATGATCTGGAGGCCCTGACACCAGGGCATTTCTTAATTGGCCAACCACTTAACGCCTTGCCAGAATACCCCTACACAGAGGTCAGTAGCAATCGTTTGACGCGTTATGAGTTGCTGCAGCAAATGTCTCAGAATTTTTGGAAGCGATGGTCGCTTGAGTATTTGCACATTCTGCAGCAACGCCTTAAGTGGACGGACAGAACTGAACCCCCTCGCATCGGAGATCTCGTTCTGGTTAAGGATGCCAACCTGCCGCCACTGCGATGGCGCAGAGGGCGCATTCTCAACTTGTTCCCAGGTAGTGATGGCACTCCTCGAGTCGCGACAGTTCAGGTAGGGGATTCAGTTCTTAAGCGAGCAATAGCAACGCTATCTCGTCTCCCCAGTAGTGAATAGGCCTAAGGGATTCGGCCTAGGGCGGGTGAATGTTTAATTTAGCGTTGCTATGCTGGGGTAGGTTAGGTATTGGTGACGGTCTGTGAATACGCCGCGATGCTCGCCCGCACGCATCGCTCTGGGCATATGTTGTCCCTTTCTCGCTCGCGGGTGGCGGCGTGCGCGCGGGCCGCCTGTAGGCGCCACGCGGTGATTTCTGCACCGCAGTCAGTCTCTCGAAAACCGTTCGGACGTCGAGTATCGTGTTTGTTGCGGATTTCCCGCCACGAGTTTTGTGATGCCGCGTGTAATGGACGATTCAATTTGAGATCGCGCGTGTTGATGCATCGTATTATTGCGGTTCTCCTGGGTTATACTAGAATACCAGGCTTAGTGATTGTTGGATGTCTCGACGTCTTCCACGTGAGCGTCGCGTTGAATAGGCATCAAGTGGCCATATCGGCTCGCGTTTTGTACGGCCCTAATTCGTGTTGGGTCACGCGTAATGACTAATATCAAAGTGAAATACGAACAGAAGCTGTGAGTGGTTTGACGTGAATAACGCGCCAAGGCTGTAGTGGAATGCTGGGTGTCGATATCTTTTCCACCCAGCCCTGTAAGTACCCACGGAATCCCGATTTGATCCATTCCCTGAACTTCCCTTCTCCGTTGGGTATTTTATGCATTTGGACCGGCACGTTGACTGTAAGTGTAAACCTGTTTATTCGTGTTAATGGTGTGTTCCCTTTAGTCATATTTGTTGTACCATATCATTGTGACTCCTTAGTACGAATTGCGGAATTCGTGGGGTGATATAATTTGGAGGTACTTACTTATAATCTAGTGCTAATACGTGTGACGTAACGCCAGATCGGCAGACGGTATTTACTACCGACTTGAGTTATGTAAGGGTTGGAACACATCATTTGCCAATTTCAATCAACTTAGTTAATTAAGTTAAATAGATTTAGGTTCACGTTTAATTCATAGTATGCGCTGCTATATTGTGCAGCGTATGCTATTTAGCGCTGCGTAACGCAGCCATTGTCTGCCTTCAGTTGAACTCCTGGTATTTTACTAGAAATTTACCTGTGTAAATCGCTTCCACTGCGGGAGTTTAGCTTGGAATTAGACAAAGGGGTTTCTGGTTTTTAACCCCAAAGGGGTACAAAAGGTATAAACGTTTGTGCGAATATTACAGGCCTTTGAGGAGATCTCTTTTATATTTTAGGAGAAAACTAAAGATCTAACGTTTTCAAATACGCGATTCATCATTTACGAAATTTTAATCCTGAAAGTGGTAAAAAAGACATAAACAGTTTGTTTAGAAATTAATGTTTTGTTTTAATTGATCTATTCTGATTAAGGAGAAAATAATGAAATATGGATTAAAAAGTTTTAAGTAGGTTTGTGGGATTGTTCGCTGACTTGGTGTTCCATAGAAAAAGAATGCGCGAGTGAAATCGCGGGCAGAAACGCTTGTCTCCTATAAACCCATTTATTTTTGGATCTATCTCGTCGATATACCTATACTCCGTTTTTTTGGAATTACTAATCATGTAAACAAACTTTGTATGTAACTGATAGCACGTAACTTATACCTGATACATGATTAGTCATTCCAAAAGAAACGAAGTATATTAAGAACAACTTTTGAAAACAAAGAATGTGTATTATGAAGTTGAACCAAACTCCATTACTACATTTTTATCGATATCTCTGCAATTAACTAGGTCGGCCATTTCACATCTATTTATTTATATAAAAAATAAAACTTGTGATAAAAACTGCTTAAATTAAAACAGAATTAAAACTTGTCACAGCACTTGTTTCTACATGAAATAAATATTGATGATCGAGATACAGTTCAAGGTCGAAATTTATAGTAGGGGAGCCCAGTAGAGAATTTAACTTTTTAAGCACTCAAGTTTACTTTCACACTATACATAATATACACAGCCACAACTGTCCACTCCTGGACATGGGTCTCCCCCTATTATGATTATTTAAATAAGTTTTATCGCGAAATGTCACCTCAGTTAAAACATCTGGATTCAGGTTATTCGCGTTAACTAAAACTATCGCAATAGGATTTGTTGAAATAACGATAATGATCCTAGAAGGGGTATTTATAAATTCTCAAATGTGGCAGATAAGCTCGTAATGATATACTAGAATCCTAGCTAGCGTAAACGGCCGCAAAAAACGGACATTTACGCCAAGTCTGACAAATATTTGAGGGTCATTCGGAATATTGTGTATCGCCATAGAGACAAGTGATCAGCACATCGCCTAAAATTGTAATACACACCCTCGAGTCCCCTACTCGCCTCTAACGACTCCCAGAAATGGGGTGATGCTTCTCTAAACCGGCATCACACGGCATTCTAGACCGGCATCACATGGCATATTCTAAACAGTCATCACACGGCAACCCTATTTATATCAATAAATTCTGGTTTTTTAGAAAAAACTATCGGTGTTTTATTGTCAGATCGTTGGACAACTTGGTGTCCCACAGGAGAGAGAGATTGTCAGATTACATTCTGAAGAACGCATATTCAAAAATCTTGATAAACTGTACGTGCTGTATTATCTAATTTATTTTGTTACCTTCCATATAGCTACCCAAACCTGGCAAATTACTCGTATCAGTTTATACCACCATCAGTATCAAAGGTGTAGTTTATTTAAGCGCCTAGCTTTTTCTTAAAAAGTCTCTCCATGGATCACTAAAACACCCATTTTTTCTGACACGTAATCTCCGAAATAAGTAGGTGCTTGTGGCGCTCGTGTAACTTCAATTTTACCCCACAACTCTCCCAAACAACGCAAAGATATTTTTTGGCAAAAGATAGGAATATTCCACTCCGATCCATCTCAATGAGGTTCTTCGAATGATTTATTAGATTCAAAAACGTAAGAATATAATTTTTTCTCTACCGGAATATCATTAGATTGTATCGTTTTTTTATACGTCTACACAGTCTGTCTTTGGTTTTGTAATTCGGAAAAAGATTTATAAGATATTTGTTTTTATGTTAACCGAATTCCCGTGAGTGTCGTAAGCGGCAACTAAAGGACTCTAAGGTTAATGTGTATTACAACTTTATGTAATGGTCTGACAACCTGTCATTATCGCGATACACAATTTTCTGAATTAAACTTAAATGTTTGTAAGACGTGGCGTTTAGGCTTTGCGCAAAGAATATGGGCGTTACACATGTTTATTTGTCTGTATGTGTTTTTTTCTTGTGTAACCATTTTTTTTTGTTAGGACCTACCTACTGAGAACTGACTGATTTAACTATTTTTCAAAATTTATTATTTTAAATTTTTACTACTGAAAAAGTAATTTCCCAAAACGCAAAAAACAGCTACAAATATATATTTTCTACTAAAATGTATATGATTCAGCTGATCTTATTCGCAGTTCCCAAAATGACCACATTGTAAAAGTGGCAAATCTGCATCCTAATGCAACTGCAACGCACATACATAAGTACATACATAAGTACATACATACATAAATCACACCTATATCCCTTACGGGATAGGCAGAGCGTTAACTGCCGTAAAACGGATATTAACACCACGTTTGATAAAAGTTTGAGGGTCAATCAGATAACTGCATGCATCACTATAGTGACAGGATGTCAGCCCCTAGCCTACATGAAAATGAAATTACTTTATTCAATGTAGGATAGTGTTATCACTTATTGACGTTATGATCCGTCATTGTAAAAAAAAAATGGTATAACACAATTTTCTTATTTTTATAACAATTTTCTATTGTCCTAATAGCAAATCGAAACTTGTCCTAATGTAAAATTGCAATACACCTGTAACCCTCAAGTCCCTTAGTCGCTGATGATATTCTAAGCCGGCATCACACGGCAAAGCATATTCACTTAGATAACTAGCCAGAAGCACAGTGATAATTTATATAGCCCTGTCTCGCTATTAGCTGTACAAGAGTCTTGAGCTAGTAATTGTGGCCAGTGGCTTGCTACGGTGGGTCTCTCCTTTGTGAGTAG
The DNA here is from genome assembly GCA_027580185.1 of Tuta absoluta. Lineage (NCBI taxonomy): Eukaryota > Metazoa > Arthropoda > Insecta > Lepidoptera > Gelechiidae > Tuta > Tuta absoluta. Next base: position 8,152,253 of record JAQAHW010000026.1, read on the forward strand.
AAATTGGAAACACTTTAATGGTCTAGAGAATAACTTAAGTTTCAAGAATAAAGAGCTTTTCGTAATAAATGCAAGTTCCAAAGTAGGTTGCCGTGTGCACCCCATTGCTTTCCCGTGGGAGTCGTAAGAGGCGACTAAAGGACTCGAGGGTGTATATTGAAATTTCAGACGATAGGCTGACAAGCTGTCACTATGGCGATACACAATTTTACGAATGACCCTCAAATATTTGTCAGATGTGGCGTAAATGGCCGTTTAGTTTGGCGGCCGTTTACGCTCTGCCTACCCCGCAAGGGACAATAGGCGTGATATATATATGTTCAAAGTAGGTATATAAATTAGCAGAATGGAAAAAGCCTTTCATAGTTTAATTACAGGCATACAACTTTTTCTTTACAGAGCCAAAAATCGGAAATGAGATATTTTTCGACTTCACATACAAAAATCACGATCACCTGAGTAATTTTGTACGGAATGTCGTTTTTTTGCCAACATTATGTTTATTCTTTGGGGATAGTGGTAGTTTTATTGAAAATGAAAATGAAATCACTTTATTCAATTGAAGTATTATTACTTATTGACGTCATGATCCGTCATTGTAAAAAAAAATTATAACATAGTTTTCTATTTTTTATAACAATTTTGTATTGTCCTAATAGAAAACCGACTCGGGCGGGATAAAAAAATAAAAATAAAGGCTCTGCCTCGGGGCTGGCCAGGGTAATCACACGGCATGTAACTTTACGCCACCATCCATAAACGACATTTATTTCCAAAGTCAATTTGTATGTGTTTTTATTGTCTGACCACACCGTTCTTTACACCTCCGTAAACAACTTATGCAAACTTGCGAAATCTTTCTTTTTCTACTTTCGCATTACTGGTGGCGACGCCTCTTCCATCTGGGTTACCGCAGCTTGTTCCTTATCTGCCAATTTTGCAAGTGTATTTTAATGCCAGTAACGCCTCCGTATACATTAATTATTTTCATATTTGTATAGTTCAAAGGTTAACAAAGATACACTTTTACTGCTAATGCAGTTTCTTCAAACTATCTTCTCGAACAGCCCATAATAGTTATACCCTCCTAAACCTACACAGTTGCTTACGATTCACGTGTTGAAGCAAACTTTAAGTAATTCTAGCTTTATTGCCGCACTGGGATCGGTTGTCACGGTATGTAACAACTTTTTCCGTGGTCTAGTTGTCTGAGCGTTTGCCTCAGGATCTGAAGGACCCAGGTTTGATTCCCAGTTAAGTAAACACTTCAGAGTTTGGTTGGTTTCATGCTCCTGATGGTATATTCAGCCGTCAGTGCCGGGTTCCGTCTATGATAACTTAGATAGTAGTTCGTTATACAACCTTGTCAAAGGCCTTGTAGTAGTAGTGCATGGTTTAAAAACTCTGACACCAGGGTTGAGGCCATAGCGATCGCATGGTGTCTTGTTGTTTCAAAAGAAAGGCAACTCATAGTACATACATACATCAGCCTATTGCAGTCCACTGCTGGACGTAAGCCTACCACAGAGTACGCCATAGGGCACGATCTCTAGTTTTCACCATGCAGTCGCTACCAGCCGCCTTTTTTAAGCCTTACGTTTCATTTTATTTCATTTATTCATTGCTTACATGTACAAGTATATAAAGGTCTTAAATAGTATTAAGGTATTTGGACATGCACCCGGATAAGGCATTGCAATAGAGGCATGCATGCGTTTGCCGTTACAAAAATAGGATAAAAAGTAGAATGCCATCGGTCCATCTGGCCGGAGGTCGTCCAACGCAACGCTACCGTACAAGATAGTCGAAGCTCTACCAGGTTAATTGGAATAGTTTGATTACTTTATCCAAAGTATCGTATCTTTCAATATCCAGGAAACACATAAGAAATAGTCGTAAAGAGTGGTGTTCGTAAATCTGTGCCTACACTGTGGGAAATGGGGAGTCGTGAAGTGTTTCTTATTGGTTATTTTAGCTTTGTTCCTAAGTAATTGAGTTTGTTGTAGTATTAAAATGTTGTTCACATATTAATCGAAAAGTTAAAAAAAAAATCTTCTTTTAATTTGCATAAAATGTCAGTTTTCATTAGAAAGCTGAAAACTTTGTTTATGCAGCAGTTAAAATTATGGGTGGGTTTATGGAATATCTGCTGTGGATTTTTTTAGGTGAATAAAAAGGTTTTCTTTGTTTTTCAGCCAAACTTGATAATCTTGAATCTTGATGTTTAAATTTGGCATCACCACATTCAAAAAGACAAAGGGACGCAAGGGTTACAATCTACATTGCAATTTAAGGTGATGGGCTTACAAGTTATCACTATGGTAATACACTAATTACAATTTTATAAGAAGTGGCGTAAATGTTTGTTTTTATTGCCGTTTACGCTCTGCCTTGCCCGCAAGGAATATATGTATGATATCTGCGTGTATATATGTTTGCCGTGTGTTGCCGGCTGAGAATAGCATCACCCCATATCTTGCCCGTGGGAGTCGTAAGAGGCGACTTAGGGACTTGAGGGTGTGTATTGCAATTTTAGGCGATGGGCTGACAACCTGTCACTATAGCGATACACAATTTTCCAAATAACCCTCAAATATTTGTCAGACGTGGCGTAAATGTCCGTTTTATGCGGCTGTTTACGCTCTGCCTACCCCGCAAGGGATTAAAGGCGTGATATATGTATGTATGTATGTATATATGTTGAATCTTGATCATTTTCACACAGCGTGTTGTTGCTAATAGCAAAATATAAAATAAAAAATACTTAATTCCGTTTATAATTGTTTTATTGTGATGTTTAATAGTTGTGCAAACTCAAGAAAATATTGGTAGATCCAATATTAACCAAACCAGTAAGAAAATTTGCAGCGAAAATGTGGTATTCTCGACACGATTCACCGCGAACAAGTAGTGTTCGGATTCAGCTGCAATAATATTTGGAGAACATGCCCACCATCTGTGTGTCACATCCCCTTTATAATGTTTGGAAGGAATTGCAATTGTCTGTGGAGAAAATATTACTAGTTTAATTAAGATGCGAGTTGTTATGGCGAGTGTAGTCGTGAACAGCCTTGTCAGTGGCGCCACTTCACAAATATTTTTTTTTTATTTATAACAACAATCTATCAGGATGTCCTTTGCTCAGGCTTTTGGTATTATTCTTATGTAAAACCTTCAAACTCAATGAAATATTCGCTGTGATTTGGTTATGGCAAAAAGTGCTAAAAATAGCCACTTTTGGTATTAGAGGTAATTGCCAAAACTTTAATCACAGCGAATATTTCATTGAGTCAGGGTCAATTTCACTTAAGCCTGAGACACATAATAGATTGTTTGTTTAAATTTTTTTTTTGTGAAGTGGCGCCATTGTCGAGGCCATTAACGGCTACATTCATCTTAAACAAAAAAAAAAACAAATTCGTCTTTTTTACCACAGCTTTTCTATAATACACGAAATACAATGGCGCAAAGGCCCATCGCCATTCAACGCGGCAACGCAGCGAGTGTCATGGGCACTTTTACAGCTGGGCCCGGCTTCTCTTATTTTTTACCCTTGCAATGCTAGCGACTTTCCACTGTCATTATAATGCCACTGTCATTTTCTATACTGCAAACTGTTAGCAGAATACAAATGACCAAAACTGTCTGACAGGCCATTGACACACAACTGAAACAATTTTTATTTAGCAGACTTCGGGCCCTAATTTGAGTTGAGATAGTATATTTGATTGAACTTCTTATTTCTTTTTTGTCTATTGAATAAATACCAATATTAACTACAACACCTAAAATGAATTAAGTTTTATGTAAAACAAAACAAGTTTTCTTCATACTGCAAGTTTATATATTTCGCTCGGCTGCGGGGTTCTCGCGCATTGCAGATGAATGGAGTGAACCGGCTGAAGTTGCTGAGTTATTGAAAACTTGGTAACTTCGGGAAGCAAGGAATTCAACCAAGATTGATTCTTTATTGTATTAATTTATTTATTTAATTTTGACATTACATATTTTAACAGCCACCCTAAATTGTTTGTTGGATTATTTTTTATTATTATTATTTTTTTCTCTTTTAACATTATGATTTTATTAGAAAATTTACTCTATTAAAGCAACAACAACTTACATCAAGAACATGCCCGCAAAGGCAGTTTTCAGTGAGACCGTATCTCTTAGCGAATATATCTGCTAACCATCGTTGTACCTGATACCTTTATAAATGAACAATTAATAAATAAATTATATAAATAAATAAAAACTAAAATAAAATAGCGAATTATAAATTGAAATCCTAAACCAGGCACCAGTTATGAACCAAATTCGTTAAAAACTTTGTAAGTCCTATTCTAACGGCTATAATACAGTCTTTTGTTCATCGATTAAAAAACATGACCATGAGTTTAAGTTTGATATTGGAACAAGCGGAGTAAGCGGGTTTTCGAGTGGAGGCCACGCCACGGCAATCGTAGCATAGGACGACCTCCAGTCAGATGGACCGATGAGTTGAAAAAGGCGGCTGGTAGTGACTGGATAACGAAAACGAGAGATCGTGCCCTATGGCGTACCCTGGGGAAGGCCTACGTCCAGCAGTAGACTGCCATAGGCTGATGTATATATTGGAACAAACATGTGTGGGTCGACCCTATTTTCTATCTCATCCCACATTTTAACTTAATTAATGTAAAGTTAAGACTTTCATCCTGGGGGCCGATAGAGGTAATAACGACTCGACGCGACGGTATTAGACCTATTGCGGCTTGCATCAGTTTGACGCAGAGGCTAGAAGGGAAGGCAAGATAGTAACCACAGATAATCTTTTCTTTTATTATACGTTGAAGGTCAATGTATCAATTGCTTGAAGGTTCTATTTGAAATTCGTATATGCATAAATGTAGACTAGCTGTTACCCGCGGACTAGCCTGCGTGCTCATATTTTATACGAAGGGACCATGGACGTAAAAAAAAGTACGGGCAGAATCCGGCTAATAACAAACTGTGTCACTCAAAGTCGGCCAGTTCTCTGTACGTACAAGTGCACACGCACACATTCACACATTAGTCGGCCATAACGCGCGCAAACGTCAACATAAGCGGAGCGAAAAATACCCACCGAAAATTTCGGAAAAACAATATGTCTTGCGTGGTGAAATGGTGTAAAAACCGTAGTGACCAAAAGAAAAAACATCCAGGAATTACGTTTCACAGGTAAATAGATAATTCAGTTACTTATTTACAGTTTTTCAATTTAAAATAAATTTTCATTTTCAAGAACAAAACTATTTGTCAAACATCCAGTGTTGCTAGTATTCACTTAAACCATTTCCCCAAAATATGGGAAGCTTATCTACAGTTCTACACTTATATTATAAAGAGGAAAGATTTGATTGTTTGTTTGTTTGGTTGTTTGTGTGTTTGTTTGACGCGAATGGGCTCTGAAACTACTAAAACGATTTCAAAAATTATTTTACGATTAGAAAGCTACATTATATTTATCTCTGCTTCTTCTTCTTCTTCTTCTTATCGAGTGGGACACCGAGTCAACATAGGCTATATTTTACCGCGGAACAAACAATAAAAATATTTTTATCTATCAACTTTCTTTTATTGGTAAAAAATTTGCTAACTTGGCAACCCTTAATTCACTTATACATAGACAGCCGCCACCATTTTGCTTCCTCAGATGTGTCTTAGCTGGGATTCCGTCAGTACTTTTTTTTACGTCCATGGAAGGGACATATTCATTAAGCAAGAATAAAAGGTGCTGACCCACTGGGCTTATGTGATGCCACGTACTTATGTGAGGTGATGCCCGTAAGAAGTCATCACATTAGCTTTCATAGCTTTTTATTTCTCGTTATGAAATCACGGGACTCGCGTGGGGCATATATAGGCCAAACAAGTATAGGCCGTTTGAGAGAAGTGTGAGATGGGATACACATTAATTACATTATTATTATAATAAATTATGAATATTTTATAAAATATTAATATGTACAATTTGTGCCAATAGTGGAGCTGGGTACCAACCTTTACTGGTTTTTCTTGTAAACTGTACAAAAGCCAGTTTAAATTGGTGCTTTGTTATAGATATAATTATGCTGCTGAAAGTACTTTTTTAACAAAGGAATATATTGATGTTGATCATACAATACCTTTTTACACGACTGCCCAACCAATTTGCAGTGTGATGCCGGCTTAGAATAGCATCATCCCGTTTCTTTCCCGTTGGAGTCATAAGAGGCAACTAAGGGATTGAGTCCCTTAGTTGCCTCGGGTGTGTATTGCAATTTTAGGCGATGGGGTGACAACCTGTCACTATGGTGATACACAAATTTCCGAATGACCATTAAATATTTGTCACAAGTGGCCCAAATTTAAGTTCTTTGCGGCCGTTTACGCTCTGTCTACCCTGCAAGGGATTATAGGTGAGATATATATATGTGTGTGTGTGTCTGTGAGCACAACCAAAAATAAGATTGTAATGTTTAAACTTTAATGTGTTCATATATGATGTGTGATTCTTCAAAGTGTAGTCTAGGTGCGTAACAAATAAACTTAAGTACTGGCAGAGTTTCTCTTTTTTTAGAATCTTTTTTAATCTGGTGGTTCGGTCCACAATGTTCTAACTAGACTGTAAACAAATTACAAATTACCAAAGTGATAATATCAACTTTATAAGTGTCCCAGTGGTAATCGAACCCGGAACCTTTGCGCCGCAGGCAGTCGTACTACCACTACGCTACAACGGCCGTCCGAACGGGTAGCTGAAATTTATCACTATCATTGAGCAAATCGGCAGAAACTCTACCAGTAATTCAGCTGAAAAGTGATCGTAAAACATAAGACTATAACTACTGAACAGGACAGGATAAACTGAGGAACTGAGGCATTAGATACAAAGCTAAAAGCTTGAAACTTTTTTAATGCACAACATTCCAGCTTTGCAGTCATGGACACCATAAGAACAGGTAATTACGCGTTTCATTATGTCATCTTATCTTCTTATCTTAATTAGCCTACATCGTCCCACTGCTAGGCAAAGGCCTCCCTCTTCTCTTTTCATCCAGTTCTACTCTAGGCCTCCAAGTGTCAGTCTTTGCTAAAGGCTAGCTAGCTAGCTTGTCTCGCCACCTGCGACGGGGTCTTCTGCGGCGTCGTCTCGGTGTGGGTGGTTTCATTATAAAATTATAAAATAAAATAATAATAATTACACAAAATATTTATACTTTTGGTGCATCGCCACCATTGCTTTTTTATTTAGTTTATTTAAAGATTTTTTAATTTACAGATAGACAGCGCGACAACATGATTTTTTTGTTTGTATATAGTTATTTCGCATCGGCGCGCGCGGTCTCTTCCTGTTGATTGGTTGTCATGGAGACTCGTTTGGTTATTTACGTTTTGGTTGTTACTTTTGGTTCCTAATTTTTTCTTGTAAATATTAAATAAACACCGAATTGTATAAGGCGAAGAACTGGTTTTGATTTACAGTATTTTTCCCCACGCGCTGGCGAAATACCTACCCACTCGTTACTAGAAGGTTAGATTTGTTTTTCTTACTATGCTGATGATCACATATAATTTTAGTTCCTACATGGTTCCTACACAATGTTTATGCTAGATATCTTAGCAAACTCGTCGCTTACTCTATAATCGAACCGCTGTAGAAGTTAATCTGCATGGTTTCCTTATATTTCAGTTTTTGCGAATACTGGCAGAGTTCACTTATTAAGTTTGATGGTAGATGGTAACATTCATTAATATACTTTGTTTACATTGTAGCTCAGCTGTCTCCAGGAAACCTTATAATTTGTGTGAAGTATTGCAGTTTTCACACGATTTGCCAGCGCAAATTTTATGACAAATTAAGACCTTGCTTGAGAAAAACTTAGCAGACGAGCAGAAAGAACACTCAGACGCGACAGACTCGAACCTCGAGAAGTCAAGAAAGGATTTTTATGCATTCAATAGTTATGAACTTATGATTGTTCTACTAACATCACCTCAAGATACCCATTTAAGATTTTACTCGAGGTGTTTTAGATGGCATCTTATTAGGGAGAAACGCTATAATGGATCAAAATTAATAAAAACAACCAACTTGAAATTCTTTTTGCTTTTCTTTAACATCCGCATATAAACACATAGCCAGCAAGACAAGCGGTCTCTCGTCTCGTTCCTTACATAAAAGAAGGCCGAGTTGATCGACGTACATAGCAGACTACAGTTTTTGATCGTGCAATTTCCCACTCCAACCCCAGACCATATTGTAGTTAATCTGTGCCCCGGAACACAAGTGGGAGAAATGTAGTTTTAATTAAATTGGATGAAATTTTGGTATGTTACAGTATTCAGTCATCTGAACAAAGTTTTATTCATAACGAGTCATGATAATTCAGATAATTTATTTTAATCATTAGGAGTAAATAGGAATACTGATAAGTTCTAATAGTAGAGGAGCCTAAGTGGGGATTGCTGGATCCTTTAGATCGACTTCGTCCATTTCCGAACTCGTCCACTTCCTAAATATATTGTAACAGAAGAAAATGCAAGGTTAATGGTGGGTGCAGAACAGCAAAAGAACGAATCAAGCCTAGGTCTTATATCTTCTTTAGGTCTCTATTTTAAAAGCTAAGCTGGTCAGTTCTGCCATGAAATGAGTTGGGCAATTTTTTTTTAACCCGTAGTCCACCTATAGGTTATTTTTTTTTCTTCGCGCAGTTCACCAATAGAGCTGAGCTGGGATTTTTTAAAATAGATCCACCTGGTGGGCCATACCACATTTTTTTCGTTGCTTGGTCCACCAAAAATTTTTAACCGCTATTTACTCAAGTTCTATTGCCTGTAGTCCACCTTCTCAAATTTATGTCGCTGTCTTGTTCAAGTCATGCGCAATAATCAGCGCGCATGCAAAACTAATTTCTTTGTAAAAGTTGTAGGTCTTGAAATTTTAGATGACATCTGTCAAACTTTGAACTAATTTATTTCGTCAACTATGCATGCTTAACTACTAGTTCTTTGAAGAAGTTGTAGGTCTTGCCGAGATGTATATTTTGTAGTCAAACAAAGAACTTATTCATCTCGCTTTGCAATATGTACGAACATATCATGGATAACCCCACCCATTATGTCAGGTTCGATAAGGCAGCAATCCTAGCGATAGAGAAGAGATTCATTCCTAGGAAAGTACGGGAAGCCTTAGAAATTCAAAAACATCCAAATTTCAACAGAGATATTGGATGGGCACAACAAATTGACAGCTGTCATCTCAAATGTAGATCTTGTCAAGACCTACAACTTTTCCACAGAAACATACATGCATAGTTTCCAAGTTTTAATTAAGACAGCTATCACTAAATTTTGTCATGTATTGCTCTTAATTTTGAATCTTGGCTGATCTTATGTTAAGGTCTCTGACGCTCGAGTAAAACCCCATTGAGTATTGTGGGCTCCTCTACAATAATGAAATGACTTATGATTATGAATTGTCTGACGTGACGAATAACACATTTTATTCTGAGTGACTGACATAAATAAAACTGATCAAGGATTGTTAAGTATGATGTAAAGAGTATTTAATAGTCAGTTAAAATGTATGGAAAATCTGTACCTTAGTATCAAGTAATTTAAAGTGATTATTCCGAAAACTGTAAGACTTAGGATGTTGGTCTATTAGGATGTTGGGCAGCTTTACACGTACGCTGACACCACGCGTGCTCTATGCATGTTATAAGCCCGCGCAGCCCACGCGTTGTACACATGTAGAGCACGCGTTGCATACTAGTAAAGCAAGCATTGTATACAAGTAGAGCTCGCGTAATACACGTGTAGAGAACGCGTTACACACGTATCGAACACGTGTTGTACACTAGTATAATACGCGTCACCAACGTGTAAAGCACGCGTTTCACAAGAATAGAGCGCGCGTAGAAAACGTGTGTGTATCCTATGATAGAACGGACGGACGGTGGAGTAAGCGGGTTCTCGAATGGAAGCCTTGCCGCGGCAAGCATAGCGTTGGACCACCACCGACCAGATGGACTGATAACTGGATGGAAAAAACGAGAGATCGTGCCCTGTACCTACTCTAGGGGAGGCCTACGTCCAACAGTGGACTGCAATAGGCTAATGAATGTATGTAGAGCACGAGTTATAAACGAATAGTGCACACACCGTACACGAGTACAACCTTCAACTTAGTCGTCTCTTTCAACACCCACGAGAAAAGAATGGGGTGATGCTATTCTATGCCGTCATCACACGGCAATCATCATCACACGGCAATCATCATCACACGCATGTACGCTCGTTGGTGCATACATTTTAGTTAGTAAAAAATAAACCAACTAGCCTGCATGAAAAGATAAATGAATATAGAGAAGGCAAAAGAAGTATGCAAGGATCGTCGTAAGTGGAAGGAAGTAGACGCTGCATATAGGAAAGAAGCGTGATTTATGTATGTTACGTAAAATTTATAAAATATCTTCTATAGATAAGTCTGTATTCAATATTTAGCAATCCTACAGTGATGTTTGTTGATACAGTACGAAGTAACTCCAACTATTGACAAGCACAAGAAGTACAAAGTTTGATCACGAGATCAAGCATTTATAACACATTTGTTATTGTAATGATATTCATTATAATATTGAATATCAACTATCATAATGTTATCATCATCACTCAGAAAAGTAATCGAAATAATTATTTATAATGTAAATATATGAGGCTTAACACTGAACCCAAAAAAAAAAACAGTTGTACATATTATAATCGAAAATCAACAGTAGCTGATGGCAAGTGGTAATTTTTATATGTACTTTTAGTGTGTCGGTAAAGTTAGCTTACTACTTTTTTAAACGAGTTTATTCTGCTCATGCGGTCTAAAATATCCTACAGATGCATTACCAACCTTAAAAATCTCATAGTTATGGGTAATTTTTTATAAGTTATCTTATTTAATTGAAACTCGACATCGTCAAGGCACCTATGCTTGAGACTGCTCATGGTCGAGCACAATGACAGAAACTTGGTTGTCATAGCTCGACCGCTTTTCGACACCATAGACAAAATAATCGTAGAAAGGGACAAAAACCCGATGGCATTAAGAACTTTGTATGTAAATTACTTGTCATTCTGTTTGACACCTAGATGAAACTCGACTGAATTCCGTCCGAATTCCGACGCCGTAATGCCCACATGTGTCATTCCATACAAAAACTCGACGCCGTTATACAGCTAAATAGGCCTCCTGTTCCCTCAGCCAGTTTTGGGAAAATATGGAGGTTGTGCCAAAGTGTTGAATAAAATTATGAGGGAAAAAGGTTTTCTTCTGCCGGAAATACACACGAGCAATTTACAATATTTGGAAAATAAATATTGTAAATATGATTTTATTAGTTTAACACCCAACATAAAACTTCTAAAATTATGTTAGTTTTTTTGTTGCTGCCAGAAGAAACTCGTTGATGTAAGAAACACTATGCGTAGCAACGCGTAGCACTTTGCTACAATCTCGTAGCAAGCTAGGTAGTGTGTAAGAATTATAGGTAACTACAGTATGAGTAGGTATAGAAATCAAACTAAACTATTAATTTATTGTGTCTGTACTTCATAGATAGACCGAAATGTTATTTTTTTATGCATTATAGTAAGCGCTATGACTATAGGAGATGCAATACCTTTATTTTTATTTATTTATCCCGCCCGAGCCGTAATGACGGATCATTACTTCAATAAGTGATACTACTATCCTACAATGAAAAATTTAAATTTCATTTTTTTTTTCAGTTTCAAATACGAAGTTAAGTTAAAAAAAAAATACAGGATCATAGAAAAATGATGATAGAAAAAATCATTGCAAATTTTTTAAGAACTGAATCTATGAAATTCAAGAACATAGGATAACAAAAAATGAGCCCACCATACAAAATGTTCCAGCCGACCGACACTTTGTATGGGAGGTCCAATATTTTTTCATATCTTGACCTATGTTGCTTGTAGAAGCAACATAGTTGTTCAGTTTTATTGAATGGTTGAACCTTTAAAATACTTGAAGCTAATATTTTTACATCTTGTATGAAATAATGGACATGATTTTATTTAACGCACGTACAGTCGTATACTTTGTTAGATTATTGATTTATATTTTAAAAAGTCGCTCGTGTACATTGCACCGTCTTATAATACCTCTAGGTAGTACTTAATTAAGCTGTCCTTTATTAGATGATAGCTGCTGGAGGTACGCAGTGGGAGGTCTCCCTTTCGCTCCTGACCTTTGTGCCAAAATTACCTCGTCACTTTAATCAGGCCTTGTTTTTTGGTAAACTTGAGAATCTTTGTTCTTTAAAATTGTACATACCAGAAAAATTTGAAGGAAAAGTTAATGAGGCGCGTTTTTAGATTAAATTTGCAACTTTTTTGCGGTTGCTTATATAAATCATTTCCATCAGTTTACTCGTGATCATGTCGTTTGCAACAGCGTCAAAAGTTTTGGAGCTTAAAACAATACAAAAATTACATGTTATTATTTATTTTTTATTGTTTTATCCCGCCCGAGCCGGTTTTTTATTAGGACAGTACACAACAGATATTAAAAAAAAATACAATGACGGATCATGACGTCAATAAGTAATAATACTATCCTACATTATATATCATAGATATCTACAAGAGTTTATCAGGTCGTTTATCAAATTGGCGACTCAGACTTATTACACATTATATTTCGTCGCATCATTCTTCAGATATAAGTACACAACGTAGTCCCTTCTACCTACCAGGCAACATTGCACGCTTTTTAAAGATAAATTCAATCGATTCCAAAGTCGAGAAAAAAAAAATAACTGTCATATCCGGTTGCGCCCCCTCTCTGCGTCCTGCGGCCGGCTCTGTGGCCAACCAGACTCATTCCTTTTTCGTGCAAGGCAACGTGCACGCGCTTTCTACTTTGACAAAATGTCGAAGCGCAGTGCTGAAGAACGTTTAATACATTATGAGAGGAAAATTAAAAAAATCAAAGAAAGTGAGGAACGACGGAAAATGGAGGAGCATCGACGTCGAATAAGACGGATTATTTTCGATTCATCTGATGATGAAAATCCTGCAGGTTAGTACTTTCCATAAGATTTCTTGTTCAGAAAGTGAAAAATCGGGATTGCCTGCGAGGCAATTGCGATAACACGATCAACTGCGAGTTGTTTGTGAGTCATACGTGACAAATCGTACAAAAATGTGTAATCTATATGGATATTCACATTATGTACAGATTATTATCTGCGAGATAATATTGACTTAACTTTTTCGTCACAATTTTTTTTTTTTCTTCTACCCTCATAAAAATATTAAAAATACGTATTCTATTTTAGAAAACGGTGCCGTTCCCGCTGGCCCTCTAGCGGGTCCGTCTAATCAATCACAAGACCAAAATATCAGGCGCTCCGCCCCGCAAGTCGCCGCGACAACCGCGGAAGTGACAGAGCCGCCTGCTCCCATCCGGGAATCGAATGTGGCCGACGCATTAACATCCGAATCCCAGACCGCTTCAACCGAGGCCCCAGCTGTCTCAAGCGAGATCTTGATCACCTCAACCGAGGCCCCGTCTGCCGCCTCAATTACCGACACTGCCGTGTCCGACGTCATACCAGATGTAAGCCTGAATCCAGAACTTCTATCTGCTTTAGGAGCGGCTACGTCTGATACTCCCGAATTTGGTGAAAATATTCACGCAAGCCTAGCCAATCTTTGGACTCCTTTGTTAAAGAAAGGTTTGCCCAAAGAGGACAAAGACAAATTATTAAAAAGTTATCTTGTACCCGGCAATTGTCGATTACTTCAAGCACCTAAACTCAATGCGGAAATTTCCGCTGCCGTGTCAGAGGTAGTCAGAGGTCGTGACAAGAAACTGTGTACATTTCAACAGCAGCTAGGCACGGGCACATCAGCGATAAATAAAGCAATGAACACTTTGCTTACATCAGACGATAAAATATTAGCTCTGAAGTACTTAAGCGACAGTTGTCGCATCATGTCGGATTTACATTATTCTTTGTCTAAGGACAGAATCAAATTAATAACTCCAAGTTTGGAAAAGAATTTCTTACACGTGATTCAGGATACTGAACGTGATGAGACATTATTTGGATCCACCTTAGGCGAAAAAATCAAAGCTAGTAAGGTTATTGAGATGCAAGGCTCTCAGATAAGAAAAGTCGTAACGAGTCATAAGGCGAGCGCTCCACTGCCATCGTCAAGTCGTCCTGCCTCGGGAAATTGGTCAGGACCTCCTCGTTACTCGTCGAACAGGGGGGGGCGAGGAGGCCAGAGGAAACCACCGTCGACCCAACGGCGAACGTACCCCCCGGCTCCAACACCAGCGAAGTCCGCGAATTACAATCAGTCGAAGAGTCGTGCTCCGGCCCCGCAGTAGCACAGGTACATGCAGGCAGAATTCAATTCTATCTCAATTGCTGGTCTAATATTACTTATAATGAAGTCATACTTTCATGGATCGAACAAGGATATTCTATTCCGTTTTGTAAGGAGGTGACTCAACTTCGAGCACCAACTCTCTCGAACCTTTCTTTTATTGAAAGCCAGGAAATGTCTATAGCCATTGATAACTTACTCGAATTAGGAGCGATAAGTCAGTGTACTCCATCAAAAAATCAGTTTATTTCAAGTACTTTTTTAGCACCAAAAGCCAATGGAGGCAAGAGATTTATTTTAAACCTAAAGGCATTAAATAAATTCATTAAGAAAGATCATTTTAAGATGGAGGATTATAGGACTGCCGCGAAACTTATACCTCGCTACGGTTTTCTAGCGACTATTGATCTAACAGAAGCCTATTTGTTAGTTCCTATTTCAGCATCTGATCGAAAATATCTAAGATTTTTATACAAAGATCCTAATTCGGGTAATATAAATACTTTTGAATTCACGGCGATGCCTTATGGCTTATCGGTAGCACCCAGAGTGTTTACGAAAATTATGAAGGAGGTTATGGCATACCTTAGAGGACGTGGTTATAAGTCGGTCATATATCTTGATGATATTTTATGTATAGGTGACACCTATAACGAATGTATAGATAACATACGCGTAACTTTACAGCTGTTACGTTGTCTGGGTTTTGTCGTTAACTATACAAAAAGTACCTTAAAACCTTCGCAAGTATGCAAATTTTTAGGCTTCATGTATGACACAAGAGACTTATCTATTTCACTGCCAACAGACAAGCGTAACAATATTGCAAAGTTGGTGGAAAAATTCACTCGTCTTCCGAGGTGTACGATTAGAGAATTTGCAAAATTAATAGGTGTTCTGATCGCAGCTTGCCCAGCAGTTAAGTATGGAATCCTATATACAAAAATTCTGGAACGCCAGAAATTCTTAGCTTTACAAATATGTCACGATAATTACGAAGCTAAAATCAGTCTTTTTAGCGTAATTTTACAAGATTTACATTGGTGGCGCGATAATATACTAACAATTCATAATTCTATGAGAGTTACAAGCTTTAGCAAAGAAATCTTTTCCGACGCGTCGCGAGTAGGTTGGGGTGCAGTATGTAATGGCGATAAAGTAAACGGTCGATGGAAGAGCACAGAATCAGAACATCACATTAATTATTTAGAGCTTCTGGCAGCTTTTTTAGGTTTAAAATATTTTATTAAAGACGAGGATGAACACTCTGCAATATTATTGCGTATAGATAACACTACGGCGATATGCTACATAAATCGTCTTGGAGGAATTCAATTTCCTCATTTGAATGAGCTTGCAAGATCAATTTGGCAATGGTGTGAAAAGCGAAACATCACTCTTTTCGCATCGTATATAAACACAAAAGAGAACTGCGCGGACGCAGAGTCTAGAAAGGTAAACCCGGATACAGAATGGGAACTGTCAAATAATGCATTTAGCCTGATTCAACAGAACTTTGGTTGTCCTGAAATCGATCTTTTCGCTTCTCGCAGCAATGCCAAATGCGGCCTCTTTGTCTCTTGGAGACCACAGCCAGACGCTTATACTGTTGATGCCTTTACCATAAATTGGCAATCAAAGTTCTTCTATGCCTTCCCGCCATTTTCTCTTATTCTAAAATGTTTGCGCAAGATTATCGATGATGAAGCTACCGGTATTTTAGTCTTCCCTCACTGGCCATCACAGCCATGGTTCCCTCTTTTGCAAACCTTACTCGATTCACATATACTATTCCTCAATCCTAACAAATTTTTATTACAATCCCATTTCAGACATCATCATCCCCTACACAACAAACTTACCCTGGGTGCCGCCAGGCTTTGCGGGAGGCGTTTAAACGGCGCGGAACTCCTGTCGAGACCCTTGACTTAATGTTAGCGTCACTTTCTGAGAGCACTATCAAGCAATATGGCGTCACATTAAAGTTATGGTGGGATTATTGTGCTTCACGAAATTCTATAATTACTAACGGCTCCATACCATTCGTAATGTCTTTTTTAACTGAACAGTTCAATAAAGGGTGTTCTTACAGCTCTCTTAACACTCACCGTTCCGCATTATCATTGTTTTTAAACGAAAAAATCGGTAACGATGATAACATAAGGCGATTACTTAAAGGGGCTTACAAACTCAAGCCAAATCGACCGAAATATACATCCACTTGGGATCCACAAGTAGTCTTTAACTATATTTCAAATTGGTATCCAAATTTAGAATTGAGTTTAGAGAAAATTACTAAAAAGTTAGTTATTTTATTGGCACTGAGTACAGCACACAGAGTGCAAACACTATCACTACTAAAATTAGAGAATGTGTCAATTACTCAGAACGGGGTTAAGATAGCCGTAACCGACATTATTAAAACGTCTGCTCCTGGTCGAGATCAACCCATTTTATATTTACCTTTTTTTAATGAAAATTTAAAAATATGCCCTGCTTCTGTCCTCAAGGATTATATTTTTTTAACAAAAAATATGAGGTCCACGAATGCAGGAAATCTACTGCTGACCCATAAAGCCCCAAATAGGGCAGCTACAGCGCAGACCATCAGTCGCTGGATAAAGCAAGTGCTGTCGGAGAGCGGAGTAGATGTAGGTACATTTAGCGCGCATAGTACACGACATGCCGCTACATCAGCCGCATTCGCTGCAGGTATAAGCGTAGATACAATAAGAAAAACTGCTGGATGGACCAGCGCTTCCACTGCCTTTGCCCGCTTTTACAATCGGCCTATTAATGACGAAAGTATTTTTGCTAGGGCAGTGGCCTTTCCAAATGAATGAAGTATTAAGTATATTATTTTGTTATTTCGTTCGTTGATTTGCCTGATTAGCTTACTTAATGAGCTTTTTTTTTTGTTATGTTAACAATAAATGATTAAATTATAATAAATGAGTTTTAACTTAATTTTACCTTACAATCTTATAACTAGGGACACAAAGCTTTTATCTCTAAATATCTACGTTGTGTACTTATATCTGAAGAATGATGCGACGAAATATAATAGATGATTAAACGAACTTAAAAAGTGAAGTTCGATCACTATTATATGAGTCGCATCATTCGAAGATATAAGGTCCCTCCCAACCCAATAAAATAAATCACATAGTACCTAACTTATGATTAAACCCTGCATTAAAGCTTTGTGTCCAGATCTCTGAAGGAATGAGTCTGGTTGGCCACAGAGCCGGCCGCAGGACGCAGAGAGGGGGCGCAACCGGATATGACAGTTATTTTTTTTTTCTCGACTTTGGAATCGATTGAATTTATCTTTAAAAAGCGTGCAATGTTGCCTGGTAGGTAGAAGGGACTACGTTGTGTACTTATATCTTCGAATGATGCGACTCATATAATAGTGATCGAACTTCACTTTTTAAGTTCGTTTAATCATCTATTATAAACTTAATATTTCAGAAATATAACTATACTTTTCAATGTAATGTAATTTTATAATTATAAAAAAAATATTGTTCAGATTTATTCTCTGGTTTACTCCTTGATGGAATAATGACAAGTAATCCTGTATAATACACATTTACATACTCACGTGTTGGACTCGGGATGAACTTGGACAAGACGAAAGTCATGTTCAATCAACACATCATCCCCGAGCCGGTCTCCGACGAAGGTGTAGCCAATGGCTGTAAAAGTACGGTCATTTAAGGGCTGTTTTAGAAAAATCGTGTCATCATCATCATATCAGTCCACGTCTACCCACTGCTGACTATAGGCTTCTTTTTCTCGCCAACTACGCCGGTCCTGTGCCTCCCACATCTACAGTTTTCCAAAAATCGTGTAATGTCCCTCACATGTTTACTTATATAAAACTTATCCTTGATCATCTCAGACAAAATTATCAACTAAGGGGTGAAAGGCTACATTGGCTCTGCCTTTATCCAGCTTAGTTTAAAGTTTAAGAGTACAACCTTACACAAACTTTGCCCTTTCAACAATAACACCGCTAATACTCCAAGTTTAAGCCATTTCGTAATAAATGGAATTAACTTGCGCTTTCATAACTATTAAACTTGTAAGTTCCAGTAGAATAAAACTTTGGTATCTATAAATTGTAAGAAAGAAAAATCAGCCAAGAACGGGTTGTACTCGCGCACACAAAGGGTTCCGTACCATTGTATATAAAAAGGTCATAAAAATCACGCTGGCTGTATGGAAGCACCCTCAAATATCAATTTTATCCTGTTTTTTATTCTTTGTTGTTAAAACAGCAACATATTTTCATCACACTAAATGTGCCTTCAATTCAGTGCAATGAAAATATTTGCACTGAATTTAATAGTACCTTTTATACAGAATGTACATACTGTGCTACCAGCGTCTAGCCACACTTTTGTCAAGAACTCTGCCCTGAAAAACATTCAAGCTAGTAACAAAAACACGATATCTTGCCAACGATAGCACAAAAAAGCTGTACCAATTAACCGCTTAGCTACATGGGAATTGGCAGGAGTCCAACGAGAAAGCTGATTCGCCACTCTACGTCAAGTAGGTGTTTGAGTATGCTTGCTTTGCAAAAAATAAGCGTTTATAGCAATATTTTTGCAGCTATAGAATGTTGATTAATTAAGTGGCGTCATTAAACCTGTAGAGGCCCGATCCCATAAATATTTATACCGAGTTTTGGAGCCGCAAACTTTACATCATTTGCGTATTTTTGACGGATGTACCTGTTTATTAGGTTATCGCAGAATTTTGGTGAGCTCCCCTCGATTATTTTTAACTTTGATTATAGCCAATAAGTCATATTTGACAGCTGGCAGATTCGTGCTCGTGGTGGAACTATGTGGTATATGGTTGGTTCACTTTCCTTTGTTGACATCTCGTTTCGTATGGAACTTATACTTGTCAAATATATAGCTATACTTTGTTTTGTGTATAATTTACTTATTTCTTGTTTTTCGAAACTTACTAATTTCTTTTAACTTGCTTAAATATGGCTATACTTTATTTTTGTGTTTATTGTCATTGACTTACTTGAAATTGAAATTGAAATTCTTTATTCAATGAAGGATAGTATTATCATATCACTTATTGACGTCATGAACCGTCATTGTAAAAAAAAAAATTTGTATCACACAATTTTCTTTTTTTTTATAACAATTTTGTAATTTCCTAATAGAATAGAACCGGTTAAACTTATTTTATGTGTTTTCTGAACTTGTTTAATTAAATTTGTTTAACTGTCGCAACATTTTCCACACAAAGAATTTACATATCTAAATGTTTCCCACTAGGGTTGTCCATAATTGAACGCCAAGTTATTTTTCGCACCGCCGCCATTACTGCAGATTTGGCGCGTGAACATGCGATTCGTCTTTTTGCACAAAACGAACGGAACTGAGAGCTTTTAGTAGCACCCTTTGTGACTGAAGAGAGTGTTGCCAGAATTTTCAAGACAATAGCCATATAAAATTTCTAGTATAATTTATGTGAATGACATTTGATTAGGCACAATTAAACAGTTTTAAACGGATTTAAGTTGTGTTAATTTTGGATTTTACAATTTCTACGTCCGTTTAAATTTTTTTTATTGTCATGAGTAATAGTTGTGCAAACTCAAGAAAATATTATATGACATTTGATTTCTGTTAAATTTTTCATGCGTTTTATATGGATCTCATTGTGCAGGAGTCAATAGCATAAGTACTGGAAAAATTCAGCCCAAAAAAATGGATCGTGTGCCTTGAGCATTAGCAAAGATCTAACACCTGACAAATTTTGCGTATGATAAGAAGGCTATAACAAGAAGTGATTTGGGTGATTCATCTATCAATGTTGTTTGAATTGGTCCAAAAACTTGCATTGCAGGTTAAAGTTCTCAAAATCCGTATAAAATTTACGTTGTTTTTATAAAGTTATGACATGCTAAAAATCTGTATTGTTACCAATACGTCTGATATCTGGCAACGTTAGCCCGTTAGTGGCTAAGGGGAAGCCATCTCGGGCTTTTATTATTCAAACCTGGCTTTCAATGGCTCGGTATATTGTATCGAGTGGTTGGTTCTGAAAGACGGTGCACATTGCAGCGATGTCCTTTGCATTTTGAGCTTTCGTAAGATGATTAAATTTTTCAGATATACTACGAGTGCTATATAAGTGATCATATCTTTGGAAAAACGTTGTTAATACGATTCGAGAACAAATTAGCATGAGCAATCCCAAAATTGCTATTTTATATCTGTGAATTATCCCGTGAATTCGAGTGGAAGGCCACTCGAATCCAAGGGGTAAGGCTTGTAACATTTTTACTTTTCTCCAAAACAGCAGATTGTCAACATTAAATGACACAACATTAGACCAAAGACTACACTTTGCCGCATTTAAATTACGTTTTGTTTCATTGTCGGAGATTACGAATTTTTAAATCAATGAAATTTGCTAATGGTAGTGGTGGTGGGGTCTCAATATTTCTGCAAATAACGAAAGAGTTCAAGAAACTATAATAAAGAGGCAATATAGATTTCTTCTGTTTACGATATACGAAAAAACTGAATAAAGCGAATAAGATTTCGTAAGATACTGAATGACGAATGTAAATTGTAATCAAAATTATATTATCTACTTGTATGAAATGGAGCTCGGTTTGACAAGGCCTTATATGGACCTACTTATTTATATTAAAGTTTCTGTCTCTGTTTGTCTCGAATTTAGCAAGGATTTTATTCCCCGACCTTCTAAACAATTCCGAGACTGCTTTTATTCTGACAGTAAACAAAATCCCAGACTTCTTACACCTACTACGTGTCAATCAATCAAAGTAAATCGATGTACTTACCTAAATGTTACGTCTGGAATTTCACAATTTGTCTAGTAAAGAGCGCGTTTTGTCACTCTATTTCAGTCGTCACCTTGATTTCCACAATACCGTTATAGTCCGGTACGGCTGGCATTATTTGAGCGCATAAATAAAACCAACTACGTTAAAATGACTCCGTTCACAGGTCGGCCGCTGCAAGGAAAACCTCCAACTATGGGGCTTTTCCAATGCTTCGACTTGTCCATGCGGCGCCGAACCTCAAAACATGGCCCATCTACTGGTCTGCCCAGCGTGCCCTGACACCTGCACGTTGGAGGACCTGTGGAATGCTTCCGACGAGGCCATCCGCGTTGCCACTTACTGGTCCAAGCTCATATAATTCACCACCATACATAATATTTGCTATCGACACGCTAGAAGAAGAAGAATTTGAGCGCATAACTCATCAAAGTTGTTAAGACGCTTATTTTTTGTACGATTGCGTTATGTGTGTCTGTAAATAACATTTTACGCATTTTCGACTCATTAAAGTCATTGGTCAATCTGGCCGGAGGTCGTCCAACACTACACTTGCCGAGGCGTGGCCACCACTCGAGAACCCGTTTACTCCACCATCCACCCCCGCCGGCGGGGGCGCGGAGGTCCCTCATTTGCTCCCCACTTTTGGCGCGATTGAGCTGGTTGTTTGAACAACCACAAACTTTTCCGGGTGATCTCCTGCTCCCCACCATACAGTCAGGTGTAGATTAACAGCCCCGGGGCTAAAATCGTAGGGTCCACAACTAAAAAAAAAACCTTCACCATCCATATCACATATTAATAATAAAATAACATTTTGTTAACATTTAGTATAAAAAAGTCGGTTTATTATAAAAACGGCTGGCAAATGAAAAATATTGAAGTTCATTTCCGTAAAACCAACATTCCTAAGTGGAAAATAAGAATATTCAGAAATAAAACAGGATCTTCTAGAGAAAATGAAATGAAGGCAATGACTTTCACTTAGTTTTTCCAGTTTTCTTCGGAAATCGAAAGAAAACCAACTTAGGTTTAATTTGCTTCTTTTTAAACTACAAGGGCTTTTCCAATGATTGTTTTTAAAATGTAGACTACATAACGGTCAATAGATGTCTACTATAATTTCAAGACCATACATTTTTATTAGTAGGTATAACACCAAAAATACTCATACACCACATACTATATTATAACATTTAAGCTTAAAGCGCAGCGCTGGCAAATGAGTGTACGACTGGACGCCAGCGCTGAAAGATGATGGCTGGAGTGCTGGAGTGCACTCAGCGTGTATGTTTAGGATCTCGATCTAATTTGTACTGACGGATGACAAGGGGCGACAAAAAGCCGAAAAGCACAAGCGAAATAAAGGCTGACACACACCATGTTTGACCGTCGGTCTGGTTTTACTTTACGGGTTTTACTGAGTGTTGAAGATTGGTCGTAACGCGGCGCGGCGCGTTTAGGCGCGGAGTTCTTGACTACCTTACCTCTACTTATGTAAAATAAACAACCTACGCGCTGAAAATCTACGATGTCAAATTCAAGCAATTCGAAATTTTCTTACTGAATTAGTTTTAGTTTTGAATGTAATTTTTCCGTAAATACCCATTTAACCTTCGTGGCACTTTTCTTAAAAGGCAAACAAATATGGTATTTTACAAAACACTATGACCAAAACACACGCACGATTGAGGACTATAAGTGTGTCCAGGCCTTTAGACACA
Source organism: Tuta absoluta (assembly GCA_027580185.1). Taxonomy (NCBI): domain Eukaryota; kingdom Metazoa; phylum Arthropoda; class Insecta; order Lepidoptera; family Gelechiidae; genus Tuta; species Tuta absoluta. The sequence goes on from JAQAHW010000026.1 coordinate 8,175,254, forward strand.
TGACAAAATAGGCGTATATTTCTACATTACAAGCTGAAATGGCTAACCCATTTCTCTTTTTCAGAAAAAAAAATACCTTTTTGTAAGTCCGTTGCTTCCTACGTGTAAAAGTAGACAGAACATAAACAGTGGTAGAAAAAGAATGGAAATTACAGTGGAGTCTGTGCCAAGAGTTTTCAATTAACCGAGGTGCGAAGTGCAAACGCGATTAGTCACGCCCCGTGGGATTGCCATAGTGTAAGTTAAATTTGCAGTAGGTAAAATTTTGTATCCATTATTGGACTGCTATAGACTGATATATGTATGTAATGGTTCTAATATGAGTAATAATCGACACTGCCGAAAGCAGTAGAAAAGATAATCATCATCGACTTGCCCGATAGCACCCCTGCCTGCTACGTCGAGGGTCGTGGATTATTTATAAGTTATTTTTCAAATATTTGGATTGAGTCTGGATGTTTTCTATGTATCGTAAAAAGTATTTATGTGTTAAATCATCTATCTAGTTAATCTTTGCTTAGTTTGAAGCTAGATGGTGCTGTGTTATTATGTCCAAGATATCTATTTAGTTATAATTGTGAGTAACACTAAATTTTAAACTTCGCGGTTGTTTACACAATTCATAATTATAATATGTTTGTCCCTAGCAGCCACCCGCAGTTCCAACAGTTTACATGATACTTACAACAGCGTCGAAATATCGGGAACTCGCAATTATTCATCATTAAAATTCCGTTTAAATTATAATTATGAATAGTGTCATCGAGAGTAGTCATATATATTTAGCAGTTAACGGCAGTGTGCCCTATTTTGCGGCAGTAATAACAGGTTTGCGCTGGTTTGTGTTGTGGGGCGCTGATATTATACGCCTACATTGTACTTTAGCTTTGTCGACTTTAGACAGCTTGCTGCAGTGACTTCTTCTGTAACGCTTTGCAAGCGCGATTAGTCACGCCCGGCGGGATTGCGGCGGTGAGCAGCAGTTAGCGGCGGTGTGCCCTAGTTCGCGGCAGTTAGAACCGGTTTGTGGTAGTTTGTGCACTGGCCAATTAGTGGCGAGATTCGCACGATATACGCCGAGTTGAGGTACGCCAAGTTTGCACTTCACAGTTCGTGATTTTGCGGAAAATCTGATGAATTAGTCGCAGGTAATGCTGACTGGAGTTTAGGTGTTTCGTTGGTTGTGAGACTAGTTTTGGGCGGAATTCCCTTTGCGCTCTGTTTGGGCTTAGAAATATGAAACAGTTGATTACATACATAATGTTATAACGAGTAATTAGTCTGTAGTTTAAAGCCTGCATACCGATGTGGCGCAGTGATAGAGCGACTGCCTGCGACGCAAAGGTACCGGGTTCAATTCTCAGTAGGACACTAACAAAGTTGATATTTATAACTTTGCAAATTGTTTCCGTTCTATTTAGGACATTGCAGGATGAACCACCTGATTGTCCGAAAAAGAAATGGTTCCTTGCTTCGAAGGGCACGTTAAGCCGTCGGTCCCGGTTGCTGTCTATAAATACTAAGACGGCGGTCGTTACACAATCGTGTCAGAGGCCTTACTGCTAGTAGTAAGTGGTTGAAAAGTTTTGACACCAGGTTTCATCGGGTCGTTAGACGGTACCCTACACGAAAATATAAAAGTGCCTGCATAGGCACCAAACGCAAATAAATTTTGATTTATAGAAAATTAAAAAAAAACTTATCGATAGCAAGGCTGCGATATGACGTTGCATCGCAAGACATTTTTTCCTCAGGTGTCGTAAAAGACGATGGTTGGGATTTCATCAATTTGACAGGTTATGAATCTTTTGCGCAACTGACGCCACATACGTGACAATAAAGTTCGTTCTAAACGGCCGTTAACGCTCTATCTACCCCGTGAAGGAAAAAAGCGTGATATATGTATGTACTCAAACCATTCTAACAAAACACAATGTGAGATTGTGAAGTGAAGCCGCCGCGACGTGATAATTTGCCTGAGTGTGGGTGAGAGGAGAGCCGTGTTATGAAAATGCATGGGAGCACCTTAGAGCGAGGATTAACATAGAAAGAGTACATAGTATAGTATAATTTTAGGCTTAAAACATCAAATTTTGAAGCGACTAGGGAATTCAGGGATCTATCCTGTACGTATACAATTTCAGGCAATAAATAAAATAAATTATAAATATCCTGAACAATTCACACAGCGCCATCTAGCCCCATACTAAGCAAAGCTTATGATGCTATGGAAACTAGGTAACTGATATTAATACTTATATACTCTTTTTTTGTAAATAAATACATATTATACATAGAAACACCCAGACTAAACACAAATATCTGAAAATGACTTCACAAATATTTGTGTTTTGTGGGGATCGAACCCACGACCCTTGGCGTAGAAGGCAGGGGTACTATCCGCTACGCCATCGGCCCAATAAGCTGTCCAACTTACACTACAATGATACAAAAAAAAACTCAAATTATATTTTACTTTCCATTCCTGATTTGACAAATGGGTATAATACTCGTATTAATAGTCAGCTCCCGCTGCTTCTAAAATATTTTCCTTTTCCTAGGTTGCCTGGAAGAGATTGCCTAATGGCAATAAGGCCGCCTAACTGTGCACTAATGTATCTAGTTTTAAGCTATTAATGTTATTCTGTTCTTTTGGTGTACAATAAAAGCATATTGTATTGTATTGTATTGTATATTATGTTGCTTAATTTCTATAAATAGTTTGGTAAAACGACCGATGTTAAATGTTGCTGCAAATAAAGTTGTGCCAAAAAGTGCCAAAAAACTGCCACTTTTAGTATTTTTACTACAGCGAATATTTCTTTGAGTAGGCAGATTCTAATGTTACCTAAGGATAATACTAAAAACTTGGGCTACAGGCATTTTGATACATTGTTTGTATAACATTTACTGGCCCACACGCAAAAAAAAAAGGTAAAAACTTTTTTTATGTGTAGTGTCGCCACTGTCGAGGTCATTGACGGCTACACTCGCCTTAACATGAGAACAACGGCTTCAATCCGTTTTTCCTCTTCTTCTGCTATATTTTTTTCATTTAGAGCAGAAGTGGAGTAGCAGGAAAATGTGACTCCTTGTGAACGAGTGAGTCGCTGTGTCAGCAAAAATGTGGGCAAGTTCCATCCTTTGAAAGTAGTTGGAAATGAGTACAAAACTTGTCTGCAGTATGTTGCCTATGTGGCTGCGTATATAACCACTATTAATGCTCCCTTAAAAATAAATATCTTTTTTTAAATGCTTTTGGAGATTTGCACCAACAATATAAAAGTGTTGGCATGATGTGTGGCATTAAATGCACTTGTAAAGTTGGCCGGCAAGGACCGAGCTGCGGTAGCCCAGATGGAAGAGGCGTTGACACTATTAATAACAGAAGTCGCAGGTTCAAATCCTGCCCGCGCTTGAAAATTTGTAAGTTTTCAAAAATTTACTGACTATATTCGGAGAATTTGCCGAATTTTCGGTGAATCTGCCGAACATACCTAAGACTAATATTCGGTCCAACTCTTAACATAATATGCCTGAAAGTAAAAGCAATAGAAAGAAATCAGTGGGCTTGGGAGGTTAATAGAAGAAAGGCGGTTCACTCACTTGTCGTCCGACGTTACATTTTTTAACGCAACGACGTAACGCATGCGTCTGCCGGACGAAAATAAATTGCGAATTCCAATCTTATTCCCATACAAATACGGCTACGGTGGATTTACGGTGCGTAACGGACGAGTGTGTCAATGTGTCAAACGACTTGGCAGTCAATGGAGGCCATTACGCTCTATAGCCGTATTTATACGAGAATAAGATTGGAATTCGCAATTTCCTTTCGTCTGACAGACACATGCCCGCATGCGCTACTTTTTTTTAAATTAATGATGGGTTTGCTCTTGACTCTAGTCTAGGTCATAGGCCAGAGACAGAGTCTAAGATGGAGCGAGCTCACCCTGAAGAAGCGTGTTAAAAAAACGGAACGCCGGACGACAAGTAAGAGAACCGTCACAGGTTGGACAAAAACTTAAAGCTCTCAAGTGACGTGAAGCAGCTCGGTCACCCTGGATTATCAGTGACACTTTATTATGAGATTACAGTGATTACAGTGAGGGGCTTATGACATGGTGAGCTTATGGAGGAACAGATTAGGAGAGTGGCAACCCTCAACTGGGGGACAAACGCTTTTTTATCGGAAATACAACGCCATCAGTTGATTTCATTCAGATAATCGTAACTTAAACCAAAACTCGGAAACAGCATCAAAGACTTAGAAGAAATTTAGTAAATTTATGTAGGTAGTTTACGTACATACATACACATATCACGCATATAATCCCTTGCGGGTTTGGCTGAGCGTAAACGGCCGCAAAAAAAGGAGGACATTTACGCCACGTCTGACAACATTTGAGGGTCATACGGAAAAATGTGTATCGCCATAGTTACAGGTTGTCATCCCATCGCCTACAATCCACAACATTTCAAATTTCTAACAAGACTCTATTATATTTTTAATAGATAGTTTATCGCATCATTAAATAAAGGGCAAGTTCTTTTTATTTTATTTCGTTTCATAATTAGAGATTTTAAATTTTAAAAAGTGATAGTTTAGTTCCAACAACTAGGCTGCTGAAAACAAAATTCGTTTGCCTACCACTTATATGACCATTATTGAAAAAAAAAACTGATTGACATTGACAGATGAATGAATGAAGTTATCTCCACTGTTTTTTTTCTACTATAAGTAAAGGATTTTTTCATGGTAATCCTAACTTTGGAGTTTTTACAACTTTTCAAATATTTCAGAAACGATTGCATTAAAAATTATGAAAATATGTGTATCTTAATAAGCATCCCAACCACTCTGAACGATATATATATCTTTTGTATCTAACGTAAAATGAAATTTTGTGGATTGCAATACACACCCTCAAGTCCCTTAGTCACCTCTTACGTACGACTCTCACGGGAAAGAAATGGAGTGATGCTATTCTAAGCCGGCATCGCACGACCGGCAAAACACATGTAAGTGGTTTTATGGGCGATAAATCGATCTAGGTTTCATTATTTTAAAAAACACGTTATATCATGAAAATAACAACCAACGCCGTCAATGCTTAGTAGTTCTCCTACTTTTTTAATGGCGAGATACATAGATTATCAGACTAACTGTATATCTACCTGAGCAAATGTCGGGACCCAGCCAGGTAATTCATTAGTAATTACTAAAAATCTATTGCAATAGAACTCCTGCTTTAGTGATCAAGATGTGTTAACGCAAAGTCGAATACATCATCTACCTACTGTAGGTTAGGTTAGGTTTTCAACTTATTCTAAGGCGCCTCACAAACTGGGAACGCGCCCCGACGCGTAGCGCGGAGCGGCAGATCCCGCCACTGCGCGTAGACGTTTTGTCGGGTGTTGCACTAGGAGGTTCTTCGATACGTACTGATGTACTTGCATACAACTTTAAAATCTGCGATCCCGCGCTACGCAACGGAGTGTGGTATACGCTGGACTTTCGTACTGAACAACAGTTAGCTGATTGGCCAATGCCAAGTCCGTGACGTCACATACGTCAACGTCAGCCAATCAGCTATCTGTCGCTCTGACGCCGCGTCACTCACGCGCTAGTTTGAAAGGCTACCTTTAGTTGGAGAGCCGCCTAAGTACCGTGGCCTAAGCCTCGCAGATTCTTAGGGATTGTCCACAAAACAAATTACGCAACGCAAAATTCATAACTGAGTCTCCGTTAAGTAGCCTTCCGATTGTGTGCGACCATTGCACATAAGAACATTAAGAAACCTTAAATTTAAATTCCATCAAACTCACTTACCAATAAAGAAGCCAACCATAAAATTCTTCAGAATTGATTTTCCTGGTACGAAGTTATTTACTGCGATTTTCTGCAAGATGGCCGGAACACACCGCATTAAAGTTTAGTTTGATTGTAAACAATTTTATTTACGAGCGTATTTGTCTTTCCTATAATAGGGTCAGGTGAAGTCCTGTTGTTTAAAAATATACTGCGAATCGGTATTTTCCAGTACATTTCATTTTCTATTTTGATGACCTATTTGTTTCGTTTATATTTTGACGACATTGATAATATAAATGAAGTTAAATTGACTAACTTCCACTTTGTTAAAAGCAGTTCTCAGCAAGTTCATTTATCATCAACTGGGTAGGTGAACATGTCATCCATATAGGAGCGTACATCAACAACCACAACAGTCGTACTTTAATATATATACATACATACATACATATATCACGCCTTTCTCCCTAGTGGGGTAGGCAGAGCGTAAACAGCCGTAAAAAAGGAAATTTACGCCACGTCTGACAAACATTTGAAGGTCATACGGAAAATTGTGTATCGCCATAGTGACAGGTTGTCAGCCCATCGCCTAAAATTGCAATCTATCCTATCCTAAAACACCCTCGAGTCCCTTAGTCGCCCGCCCGCGGGAAAGAAATGGGGTACTGCTATTCTAAGCGGGCATTACACGGCATTTAATATATCACACTGTGGTAAGTTGGCTAAGGCATTGGCATTGGTTGAAAGGTATAGTAATTTATAGAGCCTTTTGCTGCAAAAGCTCCTAAATGTATCCTTTAGTCGCTTTTCCACCTGAACAGTGTGCACATAACATACAAAAATATAAAATATACGAATAACACAGTAATATGTCGCCAGTTACAGTTACTCACCGTGAAACAGTAGGCAATCATTTATTAACGGCACAGTAACAGACAATAGTCGACAGTATTACTCAGAACTAGGGATGTGACTTGAGAAACAATAAACGTTTTTTTAAATGATAAATTTCACTTTCACTCAGCCTGAGGAAGGACTACCGACTGGTCCGAATTCGTCACGATAACGTGTAACAAAAATAACAGCAATTCGATCCGTTGGTTCCTATAAGTTATTAATATGTCTCACAGAAGTTTAAATAGAATAATAGATATATGTGTATATTTTACCTAGGTTCTTGATTTTCTTCAACAAATGTTTTTTTATCATGTAGTTACTGACAGAAAAAGTTAACATCATGTCGCCGAAAATTATATTATAAGAGACCTACACAGTACAGTGTCGTATAATTTGATTGCTTCTGAAGCAAGACTCGAAAAATTTGTCAGTGCAAACTAGTGGCGAGAAAATACAAATATTGGCATATTACGCAATTTTTAAATTAATTAATTATTTCAAATAACACATTCAAATTGAAAACATTTTTTTTCGAAACAGCATCGATTATTTAAAAAATAGATAAATTTTTTACATCCCTGCTCAGCCTCGCAAAACCTCGGAGCAGGAAAATTACGGTCAGTGAATAACAATAACAGTTTTTCATAAAAATCAAGCAACCACCTCTGTTTGGTTGACAAATGGCTGGGTTTATGAAAGGGATAACAATTTTGACAACAAAACAATTTGTTGGTGTGTATTATGAGCCGTGTGATGCCGGCTTAAAATAGCATCACCCCATTTCTTTCCCGTGGGAGTCGTAATACGCGACTAAGGGACTTGAGAGTGTATATTGCAATTTTAGGCGATTAGCTACAACCTGTCACTATGGCGATAAAAAAATTTCCGTATGACCCTGAAATGTTTGTCAGACGTGGCGTAAATGTCCGTTTTTTTGCGGCCGTTTACGCTCAGCCTAAAATGCAAGGGATTATATGCGTGATATGTGTGTGTGTGTGTATTAAAAGCTGAAGAAATTCCGGATTAAGATCAAAAGTGTGTGGCAGTGAGCTGGGTACTTAGCTCGTAGAACTAAGTTTAATAGTTTCTCTTTAGCGCAGCGCCAACGAAAGGGACAAACTTTTCAGATGAATCAGTGCCTTAAACTACTGCTTCTTGGTATATTGTGTTGGTATGGTAAGAGTGAATGCTACATGGTTGAGTCGGCAAGAATCCAATCCGTATCCACACGGCGCGTGAACATTAGATGTTAATGGGATGTTGTATTAAGAGAGTAATTTCGCGGTTGTTGCAACAATGTGATGAGTAGATGTAAACATAATGTTATTTCCAGTGGAAATTGAAATTGATTATTCAACGTAGGATAGTATTATCACTTATTCACGTCATGATCCGTCATTGTAAAAAAAAAAGTATCACACATTTTTTTTTTGTAGTTTCCTAAAAAAAAACCGGCTCGGGAGCGACAAAAAATTAAGATAAAGGCACCGCCTCGTTGCTGGCCAGGATCTAATAGCACACACGGCATGTAACTTTATGCCAGCACCATCTGAAAATGATATTTGTTTCAAATTGAAGTTAAGATTTTTAAATGTGTTATTTACATGCATATATATTATGTTTTCAAACATTACATGCATATAATTAACCAGACCTCCTGAACAGGAAAAACCCCCCAAAAAAACTGCTTAAATTCATGTGATAATGCATTGACGATTGACTCAAAGTAACATGGCGTTAAACTGCGATGTGGCGCAGTGGTAGTGCGACTACTTGCGGCGCAAAGGTTTCGGCTTAGATTCTCGGTGTGACAATCACAGAATAGTTATTATTATTACTTTGTGTGTTTGTTTCTAGTCTGGTCATTGCAGGCCGAACCACCTAATTGCCCGTAAGAAATATGGTTCCGCGCTTCAGAGGGCACGGTAAGCCGTCGGTCCCGGTTGATGTGTATGATAACTAAGACGGCGGTCGTTATACAACCATGTGAGAGGCCTACGATTAGTAGTAGGTAGGCGGTTGAAAAACTCTTGACGGTCTCCAGCACATTTTTTTTTTTTTTTTTTTTTTATTAATGATGGGTTTGCTCTTGACTCTAGTCTAGGTCATAGGACAGAGACAGAGTCTAAGATGGAGCGAGCTCACCCAGAAGAAGCCTGTTAAGGCACTGGCACTCCCACACACTGACGGAACGCAGCAAGCTACTTGGCGCCAGACTTCGGTGGGACGGTGGTCGCGAGCCAGGCGGCCCCTTACGGAGCCTTCCACCGCTTAGTGGGATCGTTCAGCCGGACTTATCCACAGGCAAGCCTGTGTTGCCGTTGCCCGGGGTGGACCGCTAGGAGGTAGATCCCATACCACCCCAAAATGATACGGTTTTACTGGTCTCGTTTGTAGCGTTAGTTGCGCAATAGGTTAACAACCTGTCAAATTGATGAAATACTTGTCACCCATCACCTCTTGCGGCACCTAAGGGAAAAGATGCCCACACCATAAGAATAGATAATAATACTGCGTACACATAAATGCGATACAACGTCGTAAGGCGGCTGAAAAACTCTGACACCAGGGTTCATCTGTTGAACTGAGACGTAATAAATAAACTATGATATACGATAATTTGATAATTGAAATAGGGCTATATAGTCTTGACGCGACTAAATTATCTTGCTGTATCGAATAGTAATACTGTGATAATGTGTTGGATAAGAATAATTTGTACCAACTAGTCTAGCGATAATTACAGGATGATCCGTCCCAGAAGTTTTCTTTTTTTTTACCCTGCTGTGCAAGAAAGTAGATATTTGAAGCGTTCGACGATTCCAGTTTAAGACGAATGTACTCGTGAACGACCTTGACAGTGGCGCCACTTCACAAAAAAAAATCACTTTATACAAACAATCTATCAAAACAAGGGACTCGAGGGATGTGTATTGCAATTTTAGGCGACGGGCTGACAACCTATCACTATAGTGATACACAGTTATCTGTTTGACCCTCAAACTTTTGTCAGACGTGGTGTTAATATCCGTTTTACGGCCGTTAACGCTCTGCCTACCCCGTAAGGGATATAGGCGTGATTTGTGTATGTATGTATGTGTATCTATCAGAATGTCCGTTGTTCAAGTTTTTAGTATTATACATAAGTAAAATTAGAACCTGCCCGGCCCGAACGATGAGATAAACACTAGTAGACATTGATAGTGAAGGTTGCAGGATCTATATCAATCCTGCGTTCAACATAAAAAATGCACGTCAAAGAGTTTTATTGAAATACTTTATTGAATTTTCTATCGACAGTTCTCGACCTTTTCTATAATTAATAACAAACCTTCTTCTTATTATAACGCTATCTGCGTTATAATAAGAACACAAAATTACAGTTAATCAGTTAGTTACAAAATATATTTCATCTACTTACTTACATTTTTGGAAAAAAGCTTTTTCAGTTAAGTTCAGCGCCATCTTGATTGTCTTAAATATCTCCTTTCCTTCTTTATGCTTTACATTTCCCTTTTTGGTGCCTTTTTTCATGAATTTCTATCTGCAAATATTATAAAAAACTCCGGTGGAAGAAACATAATGGTTAAATAAAGGTGGTTCACCCTTTTGTCGTCCGTCGCCGTATTTTTAAACGCTCCGGTGTCGTTTGTCGTCAAACGACTTGACAGACGCATCCGTTACGCACCTAAGTAGACATATTTGTATGATATGACAATAACATCGGAATTGTTATTTTCTATCGTTTGACAGATATATGTGTTACGATGCGTTAAAAATATGCAGCGACGGACGAAAATTGGATGAACTGCCAAAATAAGAACAATATTTTGTTCGAAATATGTCATGTATTTATGGTTTTGATCGCCATGGGCCTAAATTTTTTCACCATGTATTATCACCATTATCATTTGTTACATACCTACCACGTATGCATATCTCTAGATTACACGTAATACCATGATTACAGCAACTTTTGATTGATAAACTGCAATGATAAAATAAGTAAACCGTGTCTAAAGGATAATATCAACAGTTGTAGTTGTGAGGTCGCAAAATGCGTGTGAAAATATTTCTTCTAGCCCTTCTGGTGGCCCTTTCGTCAGCAGGGAAACATGATGTTTATAAAGGGTATGAGATTTTATGTAATGCATGTAACTACATCATCATTAGCCCACATCCACCCACTGCAGGGCATAAGCCTCTTCTGTTTGCGCTATTCCTCACGGTCCCGTGCTAAACTCATCCATGGAGATCCCTTCTACTTGACTTCATCTGTCCGTCATGTAACTACAGTGAGAATATATCATGTTCTTGCGTTGATACTATATTTACAATGGTTATTTCATTTTATTTTCAATACCTAGTACAAGCTGGGATTCACTCAATTTCATCTACCTTTATCTCAAAGATTTCATCCAGACGTTCTTAGTTGTTCAATTGGGTAGTTTGAACGATTGATTGAGTGTTTTGAATAACAGCACTTCTCAATTCAATACCTAGTACAAGCTATGATTCACTCAATTTCATCTACCTTTATCTCAAAGATTTCATCTAGATGTTTTTAGTTGTTCGATTGGGTAGTTTGAACGATTGATTGAGTGTTTTGAATTGCAGCACTTCTAGTGAAAACTGCAGGTTGCCATATTTATAAAACAATGCTTGCCTGGCTTACTAACTGTAATCACCCATCCTCAGTTACACAGTGTACGGCATCGTCACCAGCGAAGGTTCAGACCTGGAACTCTTGCACCAGCTGGAGGAACCACTAGACCTGGACGTGCTGCAGCATGGAGACGCCCAGAGGGAGACCCTGGTGATGGTAGCTCCGGAGAACAATGCTAAATTCTTGGAGAAGTTGGATGAATACGGGATCCAGGTCTACGTGAAAGTAGCTGATGTGCCCAAGTAAGAGATAACAAATTTAAATAAGAAATTGAAAAATAGTATTAGTTAAAATAATTTACACTAGATATCGCTTGTACGTCGCTTTAAGATGAGTATCAAGAGGTTGAAATTTTGGAAGGGTTTGGTCGGGGTGCCGGTAGCTTAGTGGCAGAACCATGGGACAGGTCAGGGGTTCAGTTTCCAGCCGATTTTATTTTTTTTATTTTAATTTATTTATGACAATAAAATAGCACTGTGAGTGCAAAATATACCATAGTATGAGATTCAATGGCCATACTCAAAAACAATAACAAGAGTCTTTTGCTGGAAATCGGCCTTTTCCTCTATTGAGAGTTACCATGGTCACTGCGCTTGGCAGGTGGGTTGGTGAGTGCAGTGCAAGATATGCCCATGCTTTGGGTTCATCACTTAGTTTCTTTTTACGACATCCAAAGGTAGAGATGAGGCGATGCTATTCTAAGCCTACATACATTAGGCTTTGCGACTAATGGCATACCTTCCACTTTTAAAATAAATGAATGTTTTTTACAGGTATTTTGAAGAATTTGATGCTGATTATGCCCGCTACCGTAGCAGCAGAACTAGCAGGGAAGCGATACCTTTCGACAACTACCCACGATATGCAGAGGTATTTTATTTTTCGTATTTTGTTGAAATGTAATTAGTATATGACAGAAACATAGATTTTTCTGCTTTTGATGTTTGATTGTATTATCAAATTCATTAGTTTATTGGTTAAGTAGTGTTTTGGTTTTTGGTACCTGAAATACATACATATTAATGCCTATAACCCCTTGCGGGTTAGGCAAAGCGTTAGCGACTTAACATCGCTAAAGCCATGTCAGAAAAATCACGTATCATTATAGAGACATACTGTCGCCTTAACTTTTAATACTCATGAAACCCTCAAATTTCTTAGTCACCTTTTACGACATTCAGAGGAAAGAAATGGGATAATGCTATTCTAAACCGGCATCACACGGGAATATAATATAAAATTTATAATGTTTTGTTTTTGTACTTATTCATTTTAGTCCAAGTTGCTAAGGAATATTGTTCAGTTTCAGGGGATCGAATACCAAATTTAAAAACATTTTCCGTGTTAGGTATACAATTTTTGAAAACCTGCAAAATTTTCCAGCGTGGGCAGGATTTGGACCTGCGGCTTTACAAGTGGCGACGCCTCTTCCATCTGGGCTACCGCAGCTCGTTCTTTGCCCGCCAATTTTGAGACGTGCCACGCGTTACTGGCATTAAAATACACTTGCAAAATTGACGGGCAAGAAAGGAGCTGCGTTAGCCCAGATGGAAGACGCGTCGCCACAGGCACAGGTTCAAATATTTTGCAAGTAAAAAAAAAACAGGGAATCGTTAATCTCTTAATTATAATTTTTGATATCCAACAGGTGAACGAGTATTTGGAAAGAATTGCGGCCCAGTACCCTGACATCGTGACGCTGGTCAACATGGGGCCGAGTTACGAGGGTCGTGATATCAAATATTTGAAGGTAAGGTACATGCGTCTGTGTTTCCAAACTAGCAATGTGCCGTTCCCAATTTTAGTAATTTACTGGAAATATTCCCAAGGGAATGTTCCCAAACTACTAAGTTTCCGGGAATATTGGGAATATTCCCCAAGAACTAATTATTTTAAATTTATAAGAATGATTTAATTACAGCATATTAGTATTCGAATTGATATACCTAATCCCTAACTAGAGGTACATTATTATTCTACAAAATACCTATACTTAGTAATGATATTTTGCCACATTTTTTCTAATATTAACAAAACATTCGATTTTATAATGCTTTCTCCATTATTTTACTTCAAAGATCACTTTAAATTACAAACAAAGTATGAATATTGTTGATTTATCAAGAAAATGTAACATTGGAACATTTTGTAAAAATATTTTTTGGTTTTCAATGTTTTTATGTTTCCGGGGAATATTCCTCGTGCCCGGGAAAGTTACTCGGAATATTCCCAATGTTACCGGGAACGGCACATTGCTATTCCAAACGCATACAACCTTAATCTATTCAAAGTAAGAGTGAACAGGCTTCTTCTGGGTGAGCTCGCTTCATCTTAGACTCTGTCTCTGTCCTATGACCTAGACTAGAGTCAAGAGCAAACCCATCCTTAGTAAAAAAAAGGTTCCGTGTGGTGCCGTCCTAGAAAAGCATCATCCTATTTTCCGTTGGTGAAGTAAAACTGGTAATGGACTGCAGTGTTAATGCATAGGCTTTAAGGCTTGATGCTATTTTTAAGGCAGAATGTAAGAGAAGCGGACTGAAAACTGGTATGCTGAGTAACTCCGGTTATCAGCGTATACTGAGACTGTCTATCGCCACATAATACTTACAATTATACTCAAATTATATTGCTGTAATTGAGTTGGTAGTACTCAGATCGATACTATGATACATACCTGCTTGTTCATTTTAAGTATTAGACCGGGTCTATCGCGATAGTATTTAGGTAAATATTAGTAATTTACCTGTGTCCCCACGTTTCAATACAGTTTCATGAAACTCTATTAATCGTCTAATACTTAAAATGAGTGAAAGTGATCGCGAGTGCTTGAAAAGTTATACCTGCTTGTTGTAGAACACTTAGATATTGTGATGGTTTCTTTTTACATAAATTGAATTATATTTTTTGTACTTTTGTTTTATTATGTACTCACAGTACTATATTATTTTCATAAATGAAAATATGAAATTGCCGATTGAGAATGCCGTTTAAAGTTAGACCAAGTCTCGTCGGGCGTTAACATTTTTTCAATTTCTTATTGTCCTTTAAAATATGTGTAAAATTATTGACCCATCTGTTAGTCCTGTAACCTATTCTGTTGTTTTGTTTGTGTGGCAGCAAAATGGTTTTAATGTAACATCTTAAGAACTCCTTAGCGAGAAATGAAAACTTACTATGACTTCTACGATGTAGAAAACTCACAAAATACGAATAGGTATATAGGTATCTACCTATATGAGATAGTTAATGTTTTCAACTTCTTGGAACCTGAGTTGAGGACTCAAGAGAGCCTTTGAAGATATTACCAAACAAGTGTAAAAGAAAACTTATTTGTTTCATCCAAAACCACCACAAGTTAGGTGCAACATCAGCGAAAGTAGCGCCCACTCCGTTAGATAGTTGTATTAATCGGAATTAAAACCAAAACATGAATTGGTGACAATAACTAGAAAGATTACTGAGCACCAATAAAAAAAAAACAATAAAAAAAATGTCGGTGTCCTGCGATGGAACGACAGAAGATCAATAAAATAGATTCGAATTCCTAAGGCTAAACTCCTAATTTCTCCATATATCTAGGACATAATTATCTACTTTTAAAAATGGCGTCTTTTAACAAATTTCAGGTTTTATTTTATTCCTAATTTATTAACAAGTTTATTTATATTACTAATTTATTATATTAAGTAAAAAGTAAAGTACATAAGGTTAGCTTCATATTATGCTAAGGGTAAGTTATTGTCGCCAAAACAAAAATTACCTTTACGGATGATTGAAGTGTTCAAATCAGTATTTTTCTGTTCTTCTTCTTGCCGGATCACTTACATACATACATAAATCACGCCTATATCCCTTACGGGGTAGGCAGAGCGTTAACGGCCGTAAAACGGATATTAACACCACGTCTGACAAAAGCTTGAGGGTCAATCAGATAACTGTGTATCACTATAGTGACAGGTTGTCAGCCCATCGCCTAAAATTGCAATACACATCCCTCGAGTCTCTTAGTCGGCTCTTACGACACCCATGGGTAAGAAATGGGGTGATGCCATTCTAAGCCGGCAATCACACGGCCGGATCACTTCTTTTACATAATAACTATATTGAGAGTGTAAGAGAAAGCCCTCCGAATACTGATAGGGCATGTTCAGACCATGATAGTGAACAATTTCCCATAAAAAAAAACAGGAAACGTCAAATGACGACTTCACATAGTTAGATTGTGATTTTGTATGGGAGGTCTTTTTTTGTCCTTCCCTGACATAATTTTCCGAGGGGAAAGTTGTTCAGTTTCATGGTCTGTATACACCCCATCAGTATTCGGAGGGCTGTCACCTACACCCCGTTTAAACTGTATCTTGTACTCAATCACACGCACAGCGTTGTCCGTTGTCTGTCCTTTTTTTTTCGGCGCCACTACTCAGCCCGACGTCCAATAAACACCACTCCTACCTACTTTGGTCTCTTTGAACACCAGATATAACGAAACGCCATTTAATTGGATTTCATGTTATTCGATATCCCGATAAACAAAGCCTGTAAGGTATCAAAAGAAAATTAATTAAGATGCCTTTTTGATAACAATCAAACGACAATGGTTTTGTTTGAACGAAAATGTATTTTACATTTACAGGTAAGAAATTATCTAAAGGCTGTTTAGAAATTCAACGTTAGGTATTGCTTAGAAAATGAAATTATATTGTCAAATTTTCTTTGAAACTGCGTCGGCCTGCCTGCCGTATTGTTTATGCAAATTTTCCCTAATTTGCTCCATGTCCAGCAGTGGACTGTTATGGCTGTTAATAATATAGATATTGGCCACAATTCGGGATATAAATTCTCCTTACTTGCCTTAAATTAGTGCTGTCATTTTCCGTCAAATAGGTTTAGAAAAGGATAGGAGATATTTTTGTCGTGTCATATCTTATAATAACATGCAAAATACGTGTTATCTGTCAAAATAAGGCGACAATCAAAACAATGGCGACTAAATTGACTAGGAAAGGCGAAAAAACCCTTGACGTTTTTAAAATGACAGGACTTCGATATCTTCTATCTTTTTCTGAACCTATTTGACGGAAAGTGACAGCACTAATTTAAGGCAAAAAAGGAAAATTTAAATCCCGAATTGACCTCAACGTATTACTTATTGTCTCATTTTTGATAGTTCTCTTGATACATTACCTTTGTCATAATATACCAAGGAAGCACATTTCCTCCAAAAATAATAATAATAATGAATATAAATAATTAAATAAATATTCTGGACAATTCACACAGCTCCATCTAGCCCCAATGGTTTTACGAACCCGAATTTAAGTAATGTCACACTTAGGTTCTATAATGCTTAAATAAAGTAAGAAAACAATGACTGACATTATTAATTAATGAGTAGTTAAGTTGATAAGTATTAATTTTTTCGGTTTCCTGATACTTAAAAAAAACGCACGGTGGCGGCAGTGCGGTTCGCTGTAACAGGAACGGCACGAGATTTTATGTAGTAGTCAGGGGGGTCTCACTCCACGGTTTAGGTATGTTCCGCCGGCGGGTTCCCTACGGGGACTAATCTCCGCGGGTTGTCACTTGTCGTCGCCAGACCGCCTGTGTGCCGCTAGCCGCCGCACTGTTTGCACGCACGTGCTGCTCGCGCGCACACTTACTTGATTTTTTTCTGTGTTTTAGTACGTTTATTCGTTAAAAAATCGATCGGGTCGTCGACTCGGTGTCCCACTCGATACAAAGAACAGTTAGACACAAGAATAATTAATTGTTTTTCTATATAAACAGTAGTCATTAATAATTTCGTTTAGGCTTATAAATATTTACAAATCTTACAATTCCTTCCGTAGATTAAGTGAACAAATAAGATATTATAGCAAAATCAATACCAAAAAATCTTCATGCACGAATAACATGATGACAAGTTACAACCCTTGGAGTTTGCCGGCGGCTCAGTCATAAAACTGCGATGCGCAAGGGAGATTGAGCGTTCGCGCGCGTTCATAAGTTTCAATTTTGTTTGTGAGCGGTTGGGTACACCGAGCGTAGGTATTAATTTATACCTAAACATGTAATTTCTTAGGGAGTGATTCTTCTGTACGTTAGTACTATTATATATTCTGTGTGTATGTGTAGGTCGGTCGGGTGTGTGAATGTGTGAGTGCGCAAACCGGGCGTTAGTATGAAGTTTAATAACCAATTTTTGGTATATTGTGTCTGTGTCATACTAATTTGCAATTTTGTTACATTGTTACCTTGCTTGAATGCTTGGTTTACAGCATTTGGCGTAAATAATCTTTAATTTATTTTAAAATGTGGAATTTTATATTATACATACATACATACATATATCACGCCTGTATCCCTTGCGGGGTAGGCAGAGCATAAACGGCCGATAAAACGGACATTTACGCCACGTCTGACAAACGTTTGAGGGTCATTCGGAAAATTGTGTATCGCCATAGTGACAAGTTGTCAGCCCATCGCCTAAAATTGCTATACATACCCTCGAGTCCCTTCGTCGCCTCTTACGACTCCCACGGGTAAGAAATGGAGTGATGCTATTCTAAGCCGGCATCACACGGCATTATATTATTTTTTATATAATTGTCCGTCTATAACAGATTTCAACAACAAACTTCACGGATACCTCCAAGCCCATCTACTTCATGGATGCGCTGATCCACGCGCGCGAGTGGGTCACGGCCCCGGTGGCTCTCTACTCCATCCACCGTCTCGTCGAGGACTTGAGGGCGGAAGACCAGGATTTGCTGGAGGGTACCGACTGGATCATCATGCCGATGGTCAACCCTGATGGATACGAGTGGAGTCATGATCAGGTGAGCCACTATATCAAGGATGTCTTCAAAGTCGCCTATGTCATCTTTGTCGTCTATGTCATCTATACTATCTATATCATCTTTGTCATGTAAGTCACCTATGCTATCTATGTCGGATATGACATCTTCATCATCTTTGTCATCCACGTCATATAAGGCGTTTATATCATCTATGTCGTCCATATTATTTATGTCAGTTGAGTCATCCTTCACTTATGCAGTCTATGACTCTCTTCCTCATTTACCGGCTCGTCGAAGACTAGAAGGTGGAAGACCAGGGACTTTCTGGAGGGATTCGACTGGATGATCATGATGATGGTCAACCTTGATGGATAAGAGTAAAGTCATAATCAGATAAACTGCAATGGGTTGTTTGGGATAAGTAAAAGTTATTATGACGATCAAGTTATAGTTATTTATATTATAGGTACTAGTTTTATTAGAATGTGCAATAAAGTGTTTTTACTTACTCACTTCTCTAGGCGGTCGGGTCCCATTAACTGCATTTTGGACTCTTTCGATAGTCAGTAAAGTTCTACTTAATGCTTAGATTCTTTAGTTCTTTAAGACTTATTTTCTTCCAGGAGCGTATGTGGCGTCGTACTCGTCGTGTGGATCCAACTGTCAACACTACTTGCGTTGGGGTTGATGCCAACCGGAATTTCGACGTGGCTTTCAACACCGTTGGTGTCTCCGCAAATCCTTGCGAGCAAACCTACCCTGGCAGTGCTCCCTTCTCTGAGCCAGAAACCAGGTACCTGAAAGTGGTGTATATTTTCATTTTGACTTAGCATTGTTAGCTTATTCAACAGGCGTCAGTTTTTTTACCATCCAAACTTATAAACCTACCCAAGTAGTGCCCCAATTCTCAATTCTCGAATGCGTTAGTGGATCACGACACACAATTCACAAATGAATGTACCCCGATTCGAGTGTTCGTTCTTTGTTTGGGGAATCTTTTGAAATGTTTTTGGTGATGGGTTTGATTTAAGATATCAGTGCGGGCTAACACATCAATTTTTACGCATTTTATTTATTAATTACATTTTCATATGTTAACATATGTATTAGTACTATAACAGCAACAACAGTCCATCAACAGTCGTCAGGACATGAGCCTCCCATTATTGGGGGGTATTGCCATACTCACCTCGCTTGGCTGGCGGATTGGTGAGCCCATTCCATTACATTCACAGCTAACGCTGCTGCCCATTCTCTAGATAAGTTAAGGTACCCCTTAGTCGTCTTTTACGAAACCCACGGGTACAGTTGGGGTTATGCTATTCTTAGCAGGCATCACACGGCAAGCAAAAGGTATACTTAATCTTCATAATTTAAGGTATCCTGTGTATAATAATTATAAATAAATAACGCAATTTAGGCTTAACTCAAACATGGCCGAAGCCTCCTTTTAAGCTTTTATTGCCTGTGGCAGGAGACTTATCGAGTTAATTAAGTATACACACATACATACACATATCACGCCTATAATCCCTTGCGGGGTAGGCAGAGCATAAACGGCCGCATAAAACGGACATTTGCGCCACGTCTGACAAACATTTGAACCCTCAAATGTTTGGCAGACGTGTCAAAACTGTGTATCGCCATAGTGACAGGTTGTCAGCCCATCGCCTAAAATTGCAATACACACCCTCGAGTCCCTTATTCGCCTCTAACGACTCCCACGAGCAAGAAATGGGGTAATGCTATTCTAAGCCGGCATCACACGGTACTAAGTATAGACTATATATAAGTATTAAGTATAGACTGTATATATCAATAATTTACCCATCTCATGTTATCAGATACGTCCGTGACATACTCTTCGAGCACCTCGACAGGATCCAGCTGTACGTGAACATCCACAGCCACGGGAACTGGGTTCTGTTCGGATTTGGCAACAGGACCATGCCGGCCAATGGCGTAGCTCTGCACCACGTCGGCGCCATTTTGGGATCCACCATCGACGCTGTGAAACTACCTCAAGCGCCGTTCTATAGAGTCGGCAACAGCGCCAACCTTTTGTACCCTAGTTCTGGATCCGCTCAAGATTATGCCCAGGTAAAATTTGGTACAACACATAGCCATGTGACAGGCAGCCGCCTGATTGGGAATTTTAATACATACATACATGTCACGCCTTTATCCCTTTAGCGTTTCGGTGACGGCCGTAAAGTACGGTCAAGTATCTGACAAGTATTTGAGGGCCGTTTCAGAAAATTTGTGTATCACTATTGTGACATATTTTCAGCCTGTTGCCTAAACTTGTAATACACATGACATGAAACCCTCGAGTGCCTTAGTCACTTCTTACGACATCTTCGGGAAAAATGGGTTATTACTTTTCTGAGCCGGCATCACACTGCCATTTTGAATTTGGAATTTTAACAGGATTACTTTATGTCTTTCTATAGGTAGTTAACTGCCTCCGTAGCCTACTTGTATGGTTTTACTAGCAGGATCTGAAGATTTCTAGTTCGATTCATAATAAAGCCAAGAAGGATGCATATTTATACAACTATTCCAGAGCCCTAACAGTAGCTCTTTAGAATCTCCGATACCATGGTTTTTGGGGACGTTCGTCGACTCATCTTAACTTGAGTGGGCTGGAATGATTGACGTCCTTTTCAAACATGTAATTGTTCATGTTTTTCTTCACCAGGATATCGGTGTCCCGTTTTCCTACACATTGGAGCTGCCGGGCTTGGGGTACGCGTTCCAAGTACCGCCCAGCTACATTGCGAAGATCAACGAAGAAACATGGCGTGGAATTGCACAGCAAGCCAGGCTATCCAAGATGCATTACAACATGAGGATTGGATCTTAAGAATATCTTAATTAAAGAAATAAATTATTATTGCGAAACTAGTTAATTTTACATTATTTCGATCTATGTTTCTCGGGGAAAATTATTAGTTGATGGTATCATTCTGCGTAGAACTGGAACGTTACGCTGGGAAATTAAGAAATAGATGTAGCACAAATATATTTAAATTCTAAATTAAGATGTCTATCACCTAAGTCATGCATGACCGAGAGCTCTGAAACAAGCTCAAAACGTAGGAATTGTAGAATCCAAAATAAATCAGTTTTATTTTACGTCCGTGCAACTGCAGGTAGGGCGGGGTCGGCCGCAACTGTAAAAAGACCCGGAAATATCAGGACCTACAGGGAGGTTACAATGTTCGTTCCAGTTGGTTTTGAAACGATGGGACCCTGGGGCCTGGAGGCAAAGAAATTAATTAATGAGCTATCGGCGTGTCTCATTATATTTATAATTAATTTGTAATTTGATATACAAATAAAAAAGTCTGACAAAAAATTAAAGGGAAAAAAAAAATTACAAAACACATGAAACCCTCGAGTCCGAGAGTTTTTGATTTCGATAGTTTTTGATGAGTACAAACTAGTACTTTCAGTCTTTCAGTTTACCATGTTGGCTGACTGAAAGGTACTACAGGTTTCTTATTCTATTTCTGGAAAGCCACGTACATTCCTGCAAGAACTAAAAATTGATAACATAAAGTCTGTGCTGAAAGAGAAATAGGCGTGGTCAAAAAGTGACCTATAATTTTTCATAGGTTGCTATGAAATTTCTCATACTGAGGCACAGAGGCACTCTCAATTTCCACGCCTATGCTTTTTTCTGCACAGACTCTTACTCCAGTTTCCAATGATACACCTACCTACCTACAGGCAATCTTGTATAAAAAATAAGGTTTAGTACTCGTACTATGGAACCCTGAAATCGAGTAAGCGTCGATAAAGCAATAGTAGTCTTGCATATCATACTAATGTAATGTATATACACAAAATAGTTCTATGATGCTTTTGTATTCAAGTTAAGCGGCTTTTACACTTGTCTGCAGACCTAGCACGGTTTGGCTTTTAATGCTGGTTATCCTGAGTTTATTATAAAGACACCTGTAGGTAAAATAACCAGAAATGTAAGTCAAACCATGCACTGCAGACCAGTGTAATATCCACTATAGAGTTCTCAAATGTACATCAGCGCGCGCGCCGAACCGGTTGACTCGTGCGCGCGACGTTGCCACACCGTGCATCGCACATGTCACCTGACGTCACTTTACCTGCTATTAACTGTGGTTTTTAATGGCCAGTGTTTTGGCGACCATGACATGACATTGAAAGAGTTAACTGATGTAGATATGTGGTTCAAGCTTTTTAAAAATTGATTGAAGAAGAAGAAATTGACAAAACGAAGTTAAGTTTTGTTTAGTTTGTAAACTTCAAGGATTAACCCTACCCTAGTAGGTAAGTACCTTTAAAATAAGGTATCATTTTATTAAACTTTATTTATATTGACTACCTATATTGTGTGCAAACTCATAATTATCTCAGGTCAGTAATTTTTTGTATCGTTATTTAATTTCGTTGAATTGAGCAATGCATATTGCAATGACTCTACACTCCAGTATTCTGATCTGTCTGACCTATTTCTACTCCTACTCCGCAGAGTTCTTCATAAACTGGCCATTAGCTACCTGGTGCGACGTTGCCAGACATCCTCACTGCACCGGTCCACTCTCTCTATTGTTCTAGATTAGTATTTACCTTTCATTCATCAGTGACACTCCACGCCTCGTGGTCATTTGCGTATCAAAAATCAGAAGTGTTGTCAATTATTTGTTTATCCAGTGGTTTCGCATTGAAAAGTGGTGGAAAATGTTTTTAACATTACCAGTTATTGCTGCGTTTGGTGTATCAGCTGTGAGTATTTTTGTTTTGTTTGGATTGCGTGTAGGCACGTACTTATACCTATTGTTATGGAATACCCATGTTTTATCATTCAACTCTCTTTGCTCTGAGATTTAACTGGCGATTGTTTTGTAGTGTAAGCAAATGTTAGGTCGGAATTAAAATTTCAATTTTATTTACATTACATACACACATAGATACATAATGTCACGGCTATATCCCTTGCAAGGTAGACAGAGCGTAAACGGCCGTTAAATATGGATATTTACACCACGTCTGACAAACATTTGAGGGTTATTCAGATCATTGTTTATCACAATAATAGTGACACGCCGACATTGTCGTGTGATGCCGGCTTAGAATAGCATCACCCCCTTTCTTGCCCGTGGGAGTCGTAAAAGGCGACTAAGGGACTCGAGGGTGTGTATTGTAATTTTAGGCGATGGACTGACAACCTGTCACTATGGCTTTACCCAATTTCCGGATGACCCTCAAATGTTTGTCAGCCGTGGAGATTTACTCCACCGTCCGTTTAATGCGGCCGTTTATGCTCTGCCTACCCCGCAAGGTATTATAGGCGTGATATGTGTATGTATGTATAGTGACACGTTGGCAGCCCATCGCCTAAAATTGCAATAGGTACACATGTATGTAACCCTTCGCTTCTTACGATACCGATAGAAAAGAAATGGGGTGATGCTATTCTAAGCCGGCATCACACAGCACTTTATTTACATCAAAATGAGATATTATAACAACCTGCACGAAAAATCATAAATAATTTTAATTGTGAAATTGATAGTATGAAAAAAAAGTAATTAGTCCAGTCATTAAAAATGTTCTACCTTTCTACTTTGTTACAATTGATTCATTATAAATATCATTAAATTAGCACAGTAGTAATGAGCAATGTAAGGTTGGTATTGATCATGAATGAATATGATTATGTCTTTCATGTTTAAAAGCAGACGAAATAATGTAGGTATTCCTAATAGGGTATTACTTACTTTGAATTTTTAAAAGTTGGTAATAGGGACTTTTCTGAGTACCAAATATTAAAACACTTCCCGTGTTAGGTATACAATTTTTGAAAACCTGCAAAATTTTCAAGCGCGGGCAGGATTTGAACCTGCGACTTTCGCATTACTAGTGGCGACGCCTCCTCCATCTGGTGGGCTACCGCAGCTCATTTCTTGCCCGCCAATTTTGCAAGTATATTTTAATGCCAGTAACGCTTGGCATGGCTCCATCTACCGGGTTAGTTTCGCAACTAATAACCGGCGACTAATTCTATCTTTACAGATTGAATGTAGTCTAAGCGATGAAAACCAGCGATAAATTGAGTACCAAATTTTAAAACACTTCCCGTGTTAGGTATACAATTTTTGAAAACTTGCAAAATTTTCAAAAATATCCATATCTGGAATGGTATTTTCAAATGAGCTGCGGTAGCCCAGATGGAAGAGGCGTCGCCACTAGTAATGCGAAAGTCGCAGGTTCAAATCCAAAATTTTCAACTTGCAAAATTTTCAAAAATATCCATATCTGGAATGGTATTTTCAAATGAGCTGCGGTAGCCCAGATGGAAGAGGCGTCGCCACTAGTAATGCGAAAGTCGCAGGTTCAAATCCTGCCCGCGCTTGAAAATTTTGCAAGTTTTCAAAAATTGTATACCTAACACAGGAAGTGTTTTAAAATTTGGTACTCAATTTATCGCTGGTTTTCATCGCTTAGACTACATTCAATCTGTCAAGATAGAATTACTCGCCGGTTATTGGTTGCGAAACTAACCCGGTAGATGGAGCCATACCAAGCGTTACTGGCATTAAAATACACTTGCAAAATTGGCGGGCAAGAAATGAGCTGCGGTAGCCCAGATGGAAGAGGCGTCGCCACTAGTAATGCGAAAGTCGCAGGTTCAAATCCTGCCCGCGCTTGAAAATTTTGCAAGTTTTCAAAAAAAAAGGGACTTTTCTATCTGACAGTTCTCGTAATTTTTATAATGTCATTCCACATGGCGTTGTGTTAAGTTGATTTTTGACATTTGATTCAAAAATACATTTAATTTATTTACATTCATTTTCATGGATAGAAACTTTATTAGTTTAGATTAGCGCCACTTAGATACACTTGAAGATTGTCTAGCAAAAAAACCCATTAAAAACGCATATTGAGACGCAAATTTTAGGATAGCTTTTCTACAGGTTCTTTTTGGCCTAAAACTAAAGAATGTGTTGAATTGAAAAAATTGTGTGAATTTGCTTGATAACCAAAACTTGTGCTACAGTATCAGTGTATTCTTCCGGCCCGCGCTTATACAATTTTGCTAGTTAAAAAAAACACTCTGGTGTTAATTGTTTAAATTGAGATTTTTTTTTCGTAAAGAGGCTCTACTTTTGTGACACCACTCGCCTTAATTGATAGAATCACCCAATAAATATTGCGAACTGACTTAAAAGTAACCCTGCATCCCAACTTATACGAAGTTCTCGAAGCTGAAAGAAGTATAAATTACACTAGTTTATTTATTACACTTTTCGTGTGGGACACTGAGTTCACAAACCGACGATTTTTAATAAATCGATCGGAGTTGGTTAATAAATAAGCCTCTAATATGGTTGTGTAATGACCACCGTCTAAGTTATCATAGGCAGCATCCGGGACCGACGTCTTAGCGTGCCTTCAGAAACACGGAACAATCTTTCTTCCGGACAATCAGGTAGTTCAGCCTGCAATTTCCTAACCAGACTGGGAAAAAATTCTCAAAGTGATAATATCTATGATTATATCAACTTTGTGAGTGCCCCACCGGGAATCGCACCCGGAACCTTTGCGCCACAGGCAGTGGCACTACTACTGCGCTACATTTTATTTCGCTAATGATAGAGATTAATTCTGGCCACGTATATCGAATAAGTTTCAAACTAATTACCTATATGCTGCCTGTTGAAGTAATGCACTTAATTAAGAAGCTCGTTTCAACTTGTTAGGGTTATAAGTACAAACTGTAGCTAATTAATAAGAAATACTCTACTAATAAGGTTGTACCTATTTATCTTACATACATCTGCCTATTGAAAGAAAGAAAGAAAACACAGTCTATTGCAGTCTACTGCTGGACGTAGGATTCTCCTAGGATACGCCATAGGACACGATCTCTCGTTTTCGCCATCTAGTCGCTATCAGCCGTCTTTTTTAAGTCATCGGTCAATCTGGGCGGAGGGCGTCCTACGCCACGCTTGCCGAGGCGTGACCTCCACTCAAATCCCGCTTGTTCCACCGTCCATCGGTTTTACGATAACCACTGCCACTTCAGCTAACTACAAAACACTTTTTTTTATTACGTCAGAAGTGTAAATAAGGGGATAGTCACATGAATCAAATCATTTTCTTTATCTTCTGAGATTTATTTTTTCGATATGAATCTCAGCTAGCCTTTGGAATACATAATATTAAAAATAATTAACGAGTAGGTAGTTGTTACTTCTCCAAGTAAATATGACAAAATACCTTAACAAATGTAGAGTCTGTGTGAATAGAGAATAGGCGTGTTATGTGTATGGCTATTCAAATCATAGAAATGTATTATCTATGCCTTGGGCGGGACAGCTATATCACAATATACCAAAGATCAGTAGTTTAACTTCATACTAACGCCCGGTTCGCGCACTCACACATGCACACGCCCGACCTAACTGTACGTACACGACTACTACAAAGAATCTCGTGCCGCTCGTGTCACAGCGAACCGCACTGCCGCCGCGCGTTTTTGTTTAAGGATCAGGAAATCAGAAAATGAATACCTAGCAACATAACTACTCATTAACTAATAACGTCAGTCATTGTTTTCTTACTTTATTTAAACATTAAAGAACCTAAGTGTGACATCACTTAAATTCGGGTTCTCAAAACCAATTTGTTGACATCCCTGATAAATTAATTTCAACATCGATTTTTAATTTAATTTTTTTCATATAGTCTGTAAAAAAAGGTAAAAACCACCGAAAGAATCATTTCGATACGATAAGTAGTTTCCGAGATATAATTTTTTTAAAGTTGGCAAGGCATTCTCGGCCGCGCTCGCATGTGTGACGTCACTGAACACTACCGGCCGGCCGCCGCCGACTCGCTTTGTTGCTCGTTGTTCACCAGTCGTAGCACACGCGCGCGACGATCTGCTTTTTATTCATTGTTAAAATAATAATTACGGTACAGTTATGTCAAATAATAATTATCTACACTAATATAATAAAGAGGAAAGATTTGTTTTTTTGTTTGTTTGTATGTAATCGATAAACTCCGAAACTACTAGACCGATTTCCAAAATTCTTTCACTATTAGAAAGTTACAACATTCCTGAGTAATATAGGCTACTTTTTACTACGGGAAATTCCTCATTCCCACGGGAAAACGGTTTGAAGCAGGAAAAGCGGAAAATATAGCGGATATTACCCAAATTAGCCAAACCGATTTAGCAATCTTCGTGAAATTTGGCACTGATATTGGATTGGTGGTATATTGAATACGGACTTGGACTACTTTTTGTCAGCACTTGAGGATCTGGAGTACCTGATGGAGGGCACCAGGAGCACAGCTAAACTATGAGAGATTCGAAAATGGCTTCATAGCAAAAGTTGTTCAGCATGACGGGGCGCTTCTGCTTACACATGGTTATCGAGGATCTGGAGTACCTGATGCAGACCACCAGCATCCCGTCTAAACTATAGAAGATACGGTAATGGTTTCAAAGTAAAAGTTGTTTATCATGACGGGCCACTTTTGTTGGCACTTGGTCATTGAGGGTCTGGAGTAACTGATGGTGGGCACCAGCATCCCATCTAAACTAGAAGAGCTACGGTAATGGCTTCAAAGTAAAAGTTGTTTAGCATGACGGGCTGCTTTTGCTGGTACATGGTCATCGAGGGTCTGGAGTACCTAAAGCAGACCACCAGCATCCCATCTAAACTACAGGAGATAAGGTATCGGCATCAAATTAAAAGTTGTTTAACATGACGGGCCGCTTTTGCTGGCACATGGTCCTGTTGAGTCACTTCTGCTGGAACGGAGTAAAGAAGTAAACTACTTTTTACGGGCAAAGATCCAATTTCTACGGGAAAACTGGTAAGTAGCAGCGGGTGAAACATGAAGACTTACAAATGGTACATCCCTGAATGTGTGTCAACAACAGTCAGTTCGCCAGAAATGCGACAAAGAGCAAAATCAAATCTTATGAACATAGAGGTAGATTATCGTTAGTATCGATACTAGGTTATATTTTGTTCGAGAATAGACTTTGGTAGTTACGTACCAATACTACTGTGCCTAACCTATAAATAATATGTTTCGAACATACCTACAAAGTTACTTACGTATCTATCTACTTATTTGCTCCTACCCTACAGTATTATTGTGACGCGTTAAATGGAAGTAAGGAAACAATGTCACGCGATATGTGTATAAACAAATGGGGTCTTACTCATTTTTTTATTTTTACTCCTCGCATTTCAGTGGCAACGAAATCAGCATTTTTCGAAAAATATTGAGCCACCATCAAACCGTTAAGTTATTTGATCTCGGCAAGTTATTTGATTGCCTTTTTTGAAACCCTTGTTCCATATTTTTATTAAATAACAATAATCTGTTGGGAGAAGAACTCGTAACGCGCGGTAAGTAGGTGCATTAGTATGTGTGTGCACAGACCACTATTTATAATTGTGTGTGTTCGTGGCGGACCGGCGCGGCGGCGGCGGCAGCAGCGGCGAGCGCGCGCTGTGAGTGGGCGGAGCCTGTACAATTACGTCACACGCAAAGCGCGCGCTTTTACAGAGATCTGAATTTTTGTTCAACTTCCAATGTCCATAACTTCAAAACTATTTGGAATTTTCGAATGAAACAAAAACAGTTGTATTTTGTAACACCTAGGCACCACAGCTAAGAAGTTTCAAGTGATTCTGCCCACCTAGTAATGTCCTTAGTTGTAGGCGGAAAAGTGATCGAGTTAAACGACTGCTCCTTGATACATACACACACACACATATCACGCCTATAATCCCTTGCGGGGTAGGCAGAGCATAAACGGCCGCATTAAACAGACATTTACGCCACGTCGGACAAACATTTGAGGGTTGTCGTGTTATCTAGGCTCCGAGAGGCACCGGCGCTCAGGGAGCCAAGGTAACCGCAGGTGAATACTTATAGCTAAGTATTTGTAGAGTGGTCTCGCGAACACGAGTGCCTGTGACCCCGGAGGGCGTGAGTGAGTAAGTGTGGGTAGAGTGTCCTGTGTGTAGGCACCCTAGCAAGCCTCGCGCCCGCACGCTAAGTGAGGGGCCGAGGGAGTAAAAGAGGGAACGTAAACGATAAGGCTTTATTAAAGAATTAACAGATAACCACCTCCTGATACGAAAACCAAAATTATAACCTGGCCACTCACACAGAAGGTAACGGCGGCGCGTCCAGCGCGAGGAGCGTCTTCGCAGCAGCTGTATCTTCAATCCGACGAGGCGTAGGCGCTTGAGGGGAGACTTTTAAGCTTCCGTCACTTGAGGGGAGACTTTTAGGACTAAAATAGACTGTTACAGTGGTTACTCAGTGAGAGACTATACTGGGAGTCTTCGAGATCACAACTTAGAGTCCAGACCAAACTGATCCCCTAGCTGCTTGACGTGGCTTTTATACCCTCGTCTGACGCTGACTGTCACAGTCTTCATTTCGATAGTCATGTTCATTTCCAGAAGCTTCGATGACGATCGCGCTCTTCATTTCGATCGTCATCCTCTTCGGTTCTAGAATCTTCGACGATCGTCGACCTCGTCAGCCGTCATTTTGAGATCATGGAACTTGTCAGTGGCCAGTCGTCGCTGTCCATGGAGATCTGTTGGCATCTCATGTTAGCTTGATGATGAGGTGGTTATGAGGATGGCTCCGAGGCACGCTGGAGGGCTCGGGACCTCAGTTCCTCCGGAGGGAGAGGGAGAGGGAGAGTGCCAGGCGTAGTAAATTTAGATACAAGTACCAGGAGGTCAGAAAATACGAAGAGGTAGATCAATGTATAATAACTTTTTAGTAGAAAGCTACGCGGCTCTATGATGTATAGATAGCCGTCAACTTTGAGAGGTTGACATAACATCAAGAAAGTAAACAAACAAATTGATAAAATAAAATGGATTTCAGGAAATATTTAGAAAAATGGTAGTAATTGTAGCAGAATGCTACATTTCCCCCGCGACCCCGAGAAAATTTTTGCTGTAACAAAAATTTTGAGGTTATGAGCAGCTACCTTACCTAGCATAAATTTACTTTCAGGCTTCACCATTCATTCATACATCCAAAGTTTGGGGTAGGGCTCACATTCAATGGCTCCTACTCCAAGGTATGCTGCTCTCTGAGTATACCTCAGTTAATGACGCAAGGCTTGTTTTAGGAGTTGTCATCCGCTCCAGCTTAAAACCCACATGGTAGTGTTAAGGCTTATTTAGCGTGCCACTAGCCGCACGTGTCGTGTAGAGTGTAGTAGTGTAGGCTTATTTTACGTGTCACAATCCGCACGAAGAGGTATGAACCTTAGCTCGATAGTCTCTCACTGAGTAACCACTGTAACAGTCTATTTTAGTCCTAAAAGTCTCCCCTCAAGTGACGGAAGCTTAAAAGTCTTCCCTCAAGCGCCTACGCCTCGTCGGATTGAAGATACAGCTGCTGCGAAGACGCTCCTCGCGCTGGACGCGCCGCCGTTACCTTCTGTGTGAGTGGCCAGGTTATAATTTTGGTTTTCGTATCAGGAGGTGGTTATCTGTTAATTCTTTAATAAAGCCTTATCGTTTACGTTCCCTCTTTTACTCCCTCGGCCCCTCACTTAGCGTGCGGGCGCGAGGCTTGCTAGGGTGCCTACACACAGGACACTCTACCCACACTTACTCACTCACGCCCTCCGGGGTCACAGGCACTCGTGTTCGCGAGACCACTCTACAAATACTTAGCTATAAGTATTCACCTGCGGTTACCTTGGCTCCCTGAGCGCCGGTGCCTCTCGGAGCCTAGATAACACGACAGGGTCATCCGGAAAATTGTGTATAGCCATGCATTGCATATTGCAGCCCATCGCCTAAAATTACAATACACACCCTCGAATTCCTTAATCGCCTCTTACGACTCCCACGGGCAAGAAAGGGGGTGATGCTATTCTAAGCCGGCATCACACGGCACACGGCTATACATATCGACGATTCAAAAGTAGTGGTAGTCTAGACATATAACTATAGATGGGTATCTCATATTGTATGTACAAGCAGGTGCCATGTATGAACGGGTTATGCAGACAAGCGTAGGGAGGTCTGGAATACTAATATGTATTCTAGCTGAGTCAATATTCAGGTTGAGTTGCCATGCTATTAAACTGCAAAAGCTAGACTTGGTAAATGCTAAATGGCAGAAAATCTACACTTATATTATAAAGAGGAAAGATTTGATAGTTTGTTTGAAACTTTGAATTAAATAGGCTCCGAAACTACTGTACAGATTTGAAAATCTCTTTTACCAATAACCCTGATAAACATAGGCTATAAGATGTCTTATTCCCACGGAAAATGGTAAGCAGCGGGTGTAACCGCTGGGCAGGCCGCTAGTTAATACTAAAATCTTGGGCAACGGATATTCTGATAGATGTTTTGTATAAAGATTTTTTTTTGTGAAGTGGCGCCACTGTCGAGGTCGTTCACGTGTACACTCGCCTTAAAATTGTAACACACAAAGCCCTCGAGTCCCTTAGTCGCCTCTTAGAAACAGAATGAAAGAAATGGGTTAATGCTATTCTAAGCTGGCATCACACGGCATGCATTGACGACCGATGTGGCGTAGTGGTAGTGCGACTGCCTGCGACACAAAGGTTTCGGGTTCGATTCTCGCTGGGACACTCACAAAAGTGGATATTTATCTCTTTGTGAATTTGTTCCCGGTCTGGTTAGGACATTGCAGGGTGAACCAACTGATTGTCCGAAAAGAAATGGTTCCGTGCTTCGAAGGGCACGTTAAGCCGTCGGTCCCGGTTGCTGTCTATGATTACTTAGACGGCGGTCGTAACACAACCACGTCAGAGGCCTACTAGTGGTAGTAGGCGGTTGAAAAACTCTGACACCAAGGTTCATCGGGTCATTGGATAGAAAGAAAGAAAGAAAGAAAGAAAGAAAACACATTTATTTCGGTCCATGACTCAGTGTCCCACACGAAAAGAAGAAGACTACAGGTTGTCGCCTGAAATTATTATAGACATTTAACCTGTGCATGAAACCCTCAAGTCCCGTAGTCGCCTCTTACGACACCCGCAGAAAATAAATATAAAATGTAGAAGTCCATCTGGCCGGAGGTCGTCCAACACAATGCTTGCCGAGGCGTGGCTATTATTATAT
The DNA here is from genome assembly GCA_027580185.1 of Tuta absoluta. Taxonomy (NCBI): domain Eukaryota; kingdom Metazoa; phylum Arthropoda; class Insecta; order Lepidoptera; family Gelechiidae; genus Tuta; species Tuta absoluta. The sequence goes on from JAQAHW010000026.1 coordinate 8,207,591, forward strand.
TTATTATTTATTAATCTAGACATATCTCTTCCATTCCAGTTGGTCTCGTTCGCGATATCCACATCCCTGCTCCTCATGGTGGTAGCCAAGCAAGGATACCTGCGCGTGGGGGGGCAGACCCAGCCCAAGGGCGGGCAAGTGCTTCTGCCGCCCAAACAGCCCACACCCGTCATTGCTGAGATGACACCTCTTCGGCAGAAGATGTGATTGGAGAAGAGTTCAGTTGTAGATCTGCAACAAAGTTGAATAAGTTCTTTTTATAATTCGCTACTTGCATACTAGTCAGTTGAGCTACTTTTAAAAACGGTACATCGTATGAACAATGGCGTCAAAATAAAATCTTTTAAAAATATTTTTCTGTTTAATAATTCTAACTTTGTATATTTTGGGCAACATTAAATGCGAATAGTATTTTGGATGGACAATAATTTTGATTATTCCAAATTTGCATTTTATTAACTACCCATGCAAGTAGCGAATCTAATCGTTAAGGTTCTAATGCCTAAGTCAATGATTTTTAGGTGTATGAAATTTTAAGTGCACAAAGTTCTAAAATGAGTATACCGTTTATAATTTATGTGCCGGACTGGATTTGTCTATCGAATCGTATCTTTAACCCGTGTTGACTTAAAATCTCTTTATAATTTTCCATACCTAGACATAGGGTGAAGTTTTACAATTGTCCGATAGCGAAAACTCAAGACAGGCTATGGAACAAGTTTCCTGTAAAAAATTGCTAATCAGCTGATTTAAATTATAATGGAGACCCAAAATATATTGATCATATTTCGACCTATGTTCCTTAAGAAATGTTATTTCTTATCAATCACCAGCCCGTCTTGAATTTCGCTATCGGTCACTCGTAAAATTTCACCAAACTTGTCTCTAAACAGACAATATTTTCAATGACCAATATTTTCAAAAGGACGACAAATAAAGTTTCCAATGCATTTTGTGTAGAAAATTCATGTAATTTATTCTCACCACGAAGTTTAGAACGTACAAAGAACCGGACATAAAATATGGAAGAATCCAATTTCTATGCTTTGTCTAACGTATAACGTGTCCTTGTTGGAAAATTCGTTTCGTGGCCAGTCACATATTTCAAAACATTTGAAATTATTGTTCTTGCATATCTAGTTAGTATTTACTTCATACATATATCACGGCTGTTTCCCTTGCGGGGTAGGCAGAACGTAAACTGCCTTAAAAGACCAACATTTACACCACGTCTGTCTGACGTCTGACAATAATTTGAGGCTCAATTGAAATTATAAAAAATTGTGTACCGCTATCATAACAGATTATCAATCCATCATCGCCTAAAATTGCAATAGGTACACAGTACGTAACACTCGAGTCACTAGTCACCTTTTACGTGACCCACGGGAAAGAAATGAGGTGGTGCTATTCTAAGCTGACATCGTACGACAAAGTATTTGTTAATGTTGGAAAATAATTACACATCGACGGGTTCCGGTCTATTTGTATTAACCGTCATTTTTTAAACTTTACACCAGAGCAGTTTAAAGTTTCGATTTTCAGAAAAAAAATCATAACATTGCCAGATCGCATTATGTTTTCAAAGCAAAGGTAATTTCTGTTTCTATTACATATTACCCATAATCTGATTAATTTTTTTCCTGATTTTCCTATTTTTAACGAAAATAAGTGTCGTTTAATACAAAATGACCCATATCTTACTTTCTCTTGTTACAGGCTAAATGACGTAACCGCCTCAGATTATTGTTTTATGTTCCAGGCTAAGTGACTTAACCGCCTTAGGTTATTGTTTTTTGTTCCAGGCTAAATGATGTAACCACCTTAACTTATTGTTTTTTGTTCCAGGCTAAATGACATAACCGCCTAGGTTTATTATACATGTTCCAAGCTACTTGACTTAAGTGCCTAAGATTTCAAATTATAGCTCTAAGCTTAGTGCTAAAACCAATGAGTTGGTCATATTTTAAGCCTAAGCTAATTGATTTAATTACCATATCTCGAAATTATTAATATATGGCTAATTAGTTTATGCGACCTTTTTATTTTTCGTTTTATTGTTTGATTATTTATGATTTTACTAAAATAATAAGGTGTGTATTAAGCGACACTGGACATAAATTTGACTAAGAGGCTAATTGTACTAAGCGACACTGGATATAAATTTGACAGAGAGACTTATTGTGTTAAGCGACAAAAGACAAAAAAAATACTAAGAGGCTCATTGTATGAAACGACATGTCTTTATATTTATATGGTCAGGCTAAATGCTTGAACCTACGCTGCCTGTAAATTTTTGCTTAAGGATAAAAGGTTTAAACGACTGTGTGATATTTTGGTAGTTAGCTTAAGTACACAAGTCTTAAAATTGTCAATATTTTGTGTCGGTTCATACATTGCACTGCAAAATAGGCCCAAAAAATGCGGTTGTATTAAGCGACATTTTTCTGCTCCGATCGTCACCAAACCGAGCTCAAACGATGCAGAAAAAATTGCTGATTCCAAACATGTATGAAAGTATATATCGCAAAAAATGTCGCTTAATACAAATAGCCCGGAACCCGTCGACATGTTTATTAAGTCTCAAAATTAGACGACTTTATGGTCGGGTCAGGACACACCTGTGAAAAAATATACAAGGCACGATTTGTATCAAAATCAAAAAAAAAAAATCAAAAATGTTTATTTCACTTAAAACTTAGCCTATTATGACAATTGCACATAGTATCTCCATTTAAGCTGCAAAGGCCTGTGTTTGGAGATACTGCTCCTCCCTTTCAATCAGTACTGTACGTACATTGGCCATATGGTAGATATACATAATTATATACATTCATGCTTAATTATGCTTATTTCTGATAGCATAGGTAGTAATATTAATATGACACCTGTGTGTGTGTGTGTGTGTGTGTGTGTGTGTGTGTGTGTGTGTGTTTTTAGTTTATTTCATGCATAAAAATAAAGCCTCTGTTTCACAATAGGTCAAAGGTTGTATGAATTTAGTAAGTGATTTCTTACACTCTCGGAATTTTTTATCATAGATAAAGATATGTTTATTTATCTTGTTATACAAAAATGCTGAACGTGTATAGTACTGCATGCTGGCAAAAGTAGTTCTAACGGGGGGTAATTTGACTACCACATCTTTTCTCCGTTTTGTTAATAGATTTGGGTCGAATGTAAGGGATTTATGGATTTTAAGGACAGTGTTTAATATATATAGTTTCCTCACGGAAAGCAATCCACTTATGTTATAAAGCAAATCAGTCGAGAAAAGCCTCTTTTTGAAATACATGGTCTTGATAAGGTTTCTTTGCGATCTCTCTAAGTTTAAGAACTGTGTTTTTGCTGCTCCACCCCATATTGTTATGCAGTAATTTAAGATAGATTGTGCAAGTATGATATAAATTTGATTAAGCAAAGACTTAGGTGTATCATTGGAATTGTCCGGTATGACATGTCGAAGCGTTTTGAACATCCAGGTAAGTTTTCTCATGCGGTTACTCACATGCTCTAATTGTGGATACCAGGATAGTCTCTGGTCAACCAGAATACCTAGATATTTTACTTTAGAGGCTTTATGTAATACCGGACAACTACAGGTACTGCGATTGTCTTCAGCACAACTATGAATTTTTATTGTGAAATCGTTCTTAGGTTGTGAACTATTGTAAATTCCAAAACAGATGTAATTTGTTTTGGCTGTATTAAGAGTTAGCAAATTGTGTTTGAGCCAATGAGCAACCTGAGCTAGACCGAGTTCGGCATAGTTCATTACCTCTGGCCAGGATGTACCTGCAAAGGCAATGACAGTGTCATCGGCGTACGACAGTATCTTGGCGTTGTTGAGTTTCATATCACAGAGGTCATTAATGTATATCAAGAACAACGTTGGCCCCAACACGCTCCCCTGTGGCACGCCGCACGACACCACCTCCCCAGCACTAATACATCCCGGTAATTTTACCCTTTGCCTCCGTTCCGACAGATAATCCCTGAAAAGTGCAAGTGGAACACCTCTTAAACCAATCTTCTCCAACTTACGCACAAGAATTGGGATGGACACAGTGTCGAATGCTTTTTTCAGGTCAAGAAAGACCGACAGTATTGTATAAAATATAAACTTACATTTATTTTAATAAGAGCTACAGTGCGGCTTAAATACGCCATATCTTACAGCTGTCAGATTCGTGCTAATGATATGGCGGAATGTTCATTTTCCTTTGCTGACTTTTATTTTGTATTGAGATGATAGCTGTCAAATATGGCTTGATGGCCTACGTCCAATGACAGAAGCTTTTCTTTCACACGCCGCTTACGATGTTGTCATCTGTCATCCCATACTTTACACCGTCTATATATATACTTTGGATCGTCACGGTACAATTGAAAATTATATCGCGTGCGTGATATATTTTTCTCAGGTGTGTCCAGACCTTTAGATGTACGTTTTTTTAGTTTTATCAATATCTGTGCCATGTACTTAATCATTCCAAAATTATGTATTACTGAAATGATTGTGATAAAATAAAAACAATAAATATTTTACCTACATGTTGAAATATGTGTTTCAATTAAAAGATAAACAACTTCTTCTTTAACTTCTGACTGTTGTAGCTGTTAATAGCGCGCGAACAAGATTTTTATAACAGTTTTATTAAAACAATTACAGATTTCAAATTTTGAAAAAATATGTATTAATGTCGAGGATCTAACAAATAACAGATATCTATCAGTTACATAATTTGGCAAATTTTACTTTAAAAAAAAAGAAACTTCTATATGTCGGAGCGTGAGGTATTAAACCTGAGGAATGAAGTAAAGTGCACTTTTTGATGTATTTTATGGAAAGAGCATTAATTGAGTACCTATGCGTTGGCGTCGGTCGAAGCATGTAGTAGACATATTGTGTCAAGTGGTTTGGCTAAAGGCATTTTTGGGAACAGAGAGATTCCGAGTGAGTGTTGTTAGAGCGATCGGGCGTAGCGCAAGGCTCAAATGACCTTTCATCGTTCCTTGGTTTTGGTACTTCGCGTCCTGATCTTAATGTTAAAATTAATTATAGCTGCAAGCCTACTATCTGATTTTCGGCCGTTCCGTCATCAGAAGTGGGATTGAGACCTACAAACTGTAATGTAGTGCCATAGTGATAGACTTGTGGACCCAGTGATCGTAACTAAAATGACTATCGTGGCGAAGATACCAGTTGTAAGCGCAAATGCAGATTGCAGAGAATGCTCTTGGACCACAAATAATTCAGGCCAGTTCTTTCCATACTAATATATTCTAGTGATCTGATGTTATTGGTTGCTGATGATTTGTATTTGCTGCGCATTAGTAATGTTCATTTGCAACTGATGGCAATTTTCAGTTTGTGTCATAATTATTATTTAGTTCGGTAATGATTGCCACATGTTAATCTACTGAATTTGTTTATAAACGTGGACTTAAGTTGGACTGGCGTCAATTTTATCGGATTTTAATTGGCATTATTGTTTGATGAAAAATCACTCGATAAAATAATTATTTTGGATAATGAATTAGATTCACAAAAACAAACAGTTTAATTAATTTCTTTGTCAATGGATGATGTTGTGATGATAGGAAGATGTCTCTGGAATCGGAAATAATCAAATATAAAAAGAAACACGATTTAGTTTTGTTGTGTACAGTTAGTTGCACACGTATTTCGTTTTCGTTGGCACAGTTGGTAGACTGTTTCAAGGAACATGAAGGTTCAGGTTCAATTCTTGGCCTAGTCTGGAAGTTTTGATTTCTTATTTTATTGTGCAAAGAAGTATTTGTGATCTTTTGCAATTTTTGCATTGCATTAGTGCTTACTTACTACTTGTTAATTAAGTGACGCATGTATCGTTACAGTAAAATATTCTTTAGCGTGTTTTTAAACTTTTGGAAATGGATAAATCAGTCTATTTTTAGAACTAAGTTTAACAAACCTAAAGTCAAACTATGGGACGGCTATTTGATATTGGTGGAGACAAAAAAAGGGTCTTTTCAAGTACCTATGAGAACCAAGGCGTTGTGTTTTGGTTTGGGAATAGCGACTGGTTCTCAATCTTTACTGGATTTGATATAAAATATTACCTGGTACAGAATTGTATTTATGCGAAACTTTTGAAATAAATGCTTTTGAGGAGTTGGTACCTATAAAGATAGAGCAATTTTCGGAAGAAGAAAAGATTTTGTGTTTGTTGTTTGCAATAAACGTGATTTGAATTTTAACATAGATATTATACGAAAGGAATGTACGTACCTATTTGATTTTCATGAGACATGTTTTTTTTTAAACTGAACATTTTGTTGCTGGTTTAGAGTCCCGGGAATGCTAAGTACTGTACCTATTGCCAGAAGACATTGTTCTCTACAACTTTGAGTTTGAGAATCACTCTCGCGTTGGATTTTTATTTCGTTTGTGAGAAACACACTTGAGTTTTAAAACTAATGAATGGCTAATAAATAATCATAATGGTTATGGTATTTCCTTATTGTTTAGAAAACATTTTAAAGCATTGCTGTAGCTCTATTATGTTATCTTAGAGGTATAAAAAATGCATTGTTCTAAAAGGGACATTGATGTCCAAAATGACTGAGGGTTATAGCCACGCGTATTACTGATACCCGTGGTTCAACACATGTTACCATAGTATTCGGAGAAATGAGCGAGATCTTTGTATTGTTTTCATAATGCAAGTCTGGCAAAAACTCTTTTGTTAATTAACTTATATCATAAGGGATTTAGAAACAAACATGACAATGATATGGTTAAGCATGATCATGACTGTAACTTATGAAGATTTACTTAAATGCGTATAGCGTTATTCAATTATGAAGTAATAATTTTTATATAAGGTAACGAAGTGCTTTGCCGTGGTGGTGATAAATAGAGCAGCTGGATAAGGACGTTGTGTATATTTCTGCGTGAACCGCATTAATATCTTGTTCCGGTAAAAACAAAACAAAAAAAAAACTGTTTGTTGTTGGATACAATGGGTTGATGTAGTTAAAGCATAGATTACGTGGCTATGTTGTGTAAGTAATATAGAATTTTATAGCACTGACTTCGACGAAAGAAGTAGGTAAATAGTAAATTGCATATTGAATGCAATTGGTATTTGAGTATTGGTACGTGATATTCATTAGGTACCAATCATTTAAAAAAATAGATTTCATTAAGTTATTTTGTCAACTTGAAAGATTAATTGAGAAATATTAAATCACCTACTCGGTGAAGCAATTTATGAAAATTAAGCTCTCAAAGCAGTGCTTAGTTAAAATCAATACATGCTTTGTAAAGGTGAAATGTAATAAGAATTACCTATTTTTAATCTGATAAGCATTGAATGGATCTAATGTGATAATAGAAACGATTGTTAAAAGTTGCATTTTGAAATGGACTTATGTTTTCATTTTAGAAGTACTGAATCGTATGGCTATAGTGATTTGCTTAAGTAATATTGATTTGCTTTCTTGAGCAGGAAAACGTAATCTGGCTATCTTCATATAGCTGTTATGTGCCTTGCTTGGATTAGAAAGCTAAAATGCCTGAAAGTAAAGTACCCATAAAATTGCATAATTAATCAGATGATAGTAGCAGTTAAAGTTTTTGTTGCTGGCAATGATGGACGTGTTTGTCCTCCCGACCCCTCACGACTATATACTATGACTGTGATCACCGTACCTACCTATTGACTCTGACTTAAGACCTCTGCGGGAGGAGCGCGTGCCATGGTGGAGACAGTGGTCTCAAATTGTGGAGACAGTGTGGTCTCATGTTGTGTTGGGTCAGATATAGCCCGGGGAACTATGATCTGATCGGGTGAGTGGCCAGCTGCAGTGGCTCATTCACCATCCGCTTTGCTGATCTGTGTGATCAGATGGTGTCTTTGATGGACGCATGGTTTCGTTGAGGGCATCATACTTGACCAAGTAGGTGATTACTGTGGTCATTACTGTTATGTATGATGTCGCTCCAGGTAACCGGTGTTACCAGTAGGCGTGCCACAAGGTGGTGGTGTCGGCCTGAGATCCGTGGCGGGGATCTGTGACTGTGATTGACAGTGTTGAGTGACCCATGGTGGGGAAGCTCTGTGACCGTTGCGACGGTGGCCAGATGCAACAAAAGACTTTATTGCGGTACTCGTATCAATTATTGTATTGTATTCAAGTTAGAATATTGTTTTATGGGCACTTGTCTTTCAATAAGTAGTAAAGTGATTTAAGTTATCAGAAAGCGACGAAAACGGCTGGTTCAAGTGGGTTGAAAATTTATGGTTCACACTCAACTTGTAATCTGTCACTTTAAACCCGTAACCTTAATGTCAAAGTTGAAATAATAATGAGTTTCTGATAAATGTTATTTCTTTAGCTGTTAAGTTCGACAGCACAGTAAAACAGTGCATAGTTACTAATCATGTAAGGGTAAAAACGTATTGGATGGCTTATGAGAAGTTTTTGAAGTGCAAACGAATATGGGCCTGTTTATTTATTTAGCAAATAATAACACAAACGTGAAAAATACTTGAACGATTTGGAGATAATAGATTTGTTGTTATGAATACCAAGTCAAATTTAACAAACAAGTATTAGGAAGTAAGTAAGTAAGTACCAAACAGGATAGCTAACTTAGCAAGTACTTTGGATCAAAGATACTTAAAGCCGCAATGAATGCTGAGCTGCTTTCGGTTCTTGCAGTTCATCGATATAGACCTGTTCACATGTTCAAAGGAACGAAGCGAACTGTTGTGAACAACTAGATCTTTGTTCAGTTCAGGAGTCTAGCCAGATTATTATGGTTTTATGGGCTATAAGCTAGAGTATGTCTGTCAGGATAACCGAACGATATTGTGAAATGGCTAGTTGTGACCACACGAGGACGTGTGTAAGTCAGGAAGGCCGTGTCGGAGCGTGAGGTATTAAACCTGAGGAATGAAGTAAAGTGCACTTTTTGATGTATTTTATGGAAAGAGCATTAATTGAGTACCTATGCGTTGGCGTCGGTCGAAGCATGTAGTAGACATATTGTGTCAAGTGGTTTGGCTAAAGGCATTTTTGGGAACAGAGAGATTCCGAGTGAGTGTTGTTAGAGCGATCGGGCGTAGCGCAAGGCTCAAATGACCTTTCATCGTTCCTTGGTTTTGGTACTTCGCGTCCTGATCTTAATGTTAAAATTAATTATAGCTGCAAGCCTACTATCTGATTTTCGGCCGTTCCGTCATATATAAAACATTTTTCAATAATTTACCGTTTTAAAGTTATTACCAAATTAAATACATATGTTTTCTTGTCAGAATGGCTAAATAACACAATATTGTAACGAGTATTTCTCTAGTTTCTATGTCATAAAAACCTTAAAATCTCGCGAAGATTTTAGCGCAAATCGATTGGCTGTTTGTCTGTGGCGCAGTGCTTATGAAAAAGACCAACTATTCAGAAACATACATACATACATATATCACGCCTTTAATCCCTTGCGGGGTAGGTAGCAGTAATTTACGCCACGTCTGACAAATATTCGAGGGTCATACGGAAAATTGTGTATCGCTATAGTGACAGGTTGTCAGCCCATCGCCTAAAATTGCAATACACACCCTCGAGTCCCTTAGTTGCCTCTTACAACTCCCACGGGAAAGAAATGGGGTGATGCTATTCTAAGCCGGCACCACACGGTGGTCTAAGCCGGCATCACACTATTCAGAAACATTGCCTTAATATGTTTATTTGCTTATATTGCTCTTGGTAAACAGGCTAAAACTGGGCACTTAGAGAAGAGTAATAATTACGCCTCGTCTACCATCACTGCTTCAAGATCCTTACAACAGTAATGCATTATTTATTTTACACTGCATTTTGTTCTCGTAAAATGAAAATGAAATAACTTTATTCAATGTAGGATAGTATTATCACATATTGACGTCATGATCGGTCATTGTAAAAAAAAGGATTTTACATAACGCAATTTTCTTTTTTTATAACAATTTTTTATTAAAACCGCCCGAGCCGGTTTTTTATCAGGACAATATGTCTGTTCAGGCATAAAGGTAGATGTTCTTGAATGAAAGATTTCTTCAGTTATTTAGCAGGTTCTTATTATTTCAGTAAATCACAAGAATATTGAGATGCGCAGTTGCCGCAAATAGAAGAAAAAGTGAATCGGTTTACAAGCACCGTCAAAACATTTATAATTTAACGCCTGCTAAGAAAGATTGGCAATCTGTACGTAGAATAGTCATCGGTAACAGTATTGTTTCAGGCGTTAACATCCTCCCCCCCGTTGAAAACTTGTTTTTCAACACCGAAGTTCTTCAGCAGTAGGTAGGGGACACAAGCGAACTAGCGGACGACGAATGCAGCCTCTCGCTGTCCTTATATCAGCAACTCTTGAAATGCCGTCACGCCCAGGGAATAGACGTGTCCACGCGTCCTAAACGCCAACAGAGAGGTGGAACAAAATCTTCTTGAATCAACACGAGATCATCAATCTTTAGTTTGCTCATGTTCGTTTTCCATTTCATACGCTGTTGTAATTCATGGATGTACTCGCGTTGCCATCTTTTCCAAAAATGTTGATGGATTTGTTCTAGACGAGCATATCTTTGCAAGCTAGTTTCTTTAGTGTTTTCTAAAAAAGGTGCAGGCAATGAGGTCAATGGCCTGCCTATGATGAAGTGCCCTGGGGACAATGGAAGGTAGTCGTCAGGAGAGGAAGATAATGGACACAGAGGGCGACTATTGAGTACGGCCTCCACTTGTGCGAAAAGAGTCGATATTTCCTCAAAAGTTAGATGGGAATTTCCCATGACGCGTTTAATATGAAATTTAGCCGATTTCACCCCGGCTTCCCAGATTCCGCCGAAGTGAGGAGCGTAAGCTGGTGAAAAAGAGAATTTAAATTGTTCTTGAGTTGCATACTCAGAAATCGCTTCATTATTCTGTTTTAAAAACGCTCCTAGGTCCTTTGCCGCTGCGACAAAGTTTCGCCCATTATCACACAAAATTTCCGAAGGCTTTCCGCGTCGCGAAACAAACCGTCGTAATGTTAAAATAAACGCATCTTTAGTTAAATCTGTAACAGCCTCGAGATGTACACACTTATACCGCAAACACACAAAAATACACAAATATCCTTTCGTAAATTTCGCCCCGCGACCCTTACGATTTAAAATTTGGAAAGGCCCTGCGAAGTCTGTACCTACAGTTCGCCAGGGGAAGTCCGGGCTAATTCGTTGTATGGGAAGATCACCCATTTTTGGTGTGAAAGTCTGCCCACGCATGCGCCTGCATACGATACAATTGTGTACGGTACGACGAGCCAAACGTCTGCCATTAATAGGCCAAACTGATTCGCGTATTGTAGATAATAATAATTGCGGTCCAGCGTGCATAGTACGAATATGTTCGCGTTGGAATAAAAGTTTACACAAATGATGTGATGAGTCGAGCAAAATTGGATGCTTTTTTCCGTAACTATAATTTGACGCATTTAAACGGCCACCGACCCGAATTAATTTAGTACTTTCTTCAAGGAAAGGTGAAAGTGATAAAATTTTCGATTTTGGTTTCAAAGGTAAGTTTTTATTTAAAAGTTTATATTCGTCCGGAAAACAATCACGCTGAGAGCAAACGCAAAGGTAAACAAATGAGTCATCAAGCTCATTAAGAGACAAGCGCCCGGAACGCTTCGATTTAGGGTTACGTAAGTTGAATAAAAATCGTTTTACATATGCAATAATATTTATAAGTTTTTTAAGATTTGAGTAGTTGTCAATATTTAAAAGATCATTTGAAGACGAGATTTTTATTGCATGTGAAATTATTTCATTATTTATTAATTTATTTTTGTTTTCAGTTTTTCTATTTTCAGGTTTTGACGCAGCATTCACATCAGGTAAGTATTTATTTTTTATATTTAGTGTAGGTTTAGTAAGATTTTTTATTTCAGGTATATCATTTGTTTCAGGTTTCTTTAGCTCGGGCCAGACACTTTCTTGTTTCGACAAGAAGCCCGGACCACACCACCAAAGGTCGCACTGACGCCACGAGATATGAGGTCAGCTGGATTCATAGCAGTTGGAATATAACGCCAACTGGTTGGGTCAGTAAGCTCGTTGATCTCGAGAACCCTATTTGCAACGAACGTTTTTAGTTTTGTTGGATCACCCTTCAACCAGGCCAAGACGACACTGGAATCACACCAGTGCACAAGTCTTGTAGGTGTATAACGAAGGGAGTCAACAACAGCTGTACATAACTTAGCCGCCAACAACGCAGCGCACAGCTCTAAACGAGGCATAGTCATTGGATTTATGCGAGCGACTTTAGACTTTGCGCATAGAAGATTCACAGTGACGTCACCATTTTGATCAAGTGATCTTGCATAAATACATGTTCCATAAGCAAGTTGAGATGCGTCACTAAATGAGTGAATCTCTATTTCTTTAGGGGAATCACATAAAACCATTCGCTTTATACGCAGTTTAGGTAAGAATGATAAATTGGACGAGAAATCTAACCAATGATTTTGAATTTCTTTAGGAACGGGCTGATCCCATTCAGTCTTTAAAGACCATAATCTTTGTAACAGCATTTTTGCTTGAATGACGTAAGGACTTAACAATCCCAAGGGGTCAAATATTTTAAAAGAATTTGATAAAATATGTCTTTTGGTAATCGCATTATTATTAGTTGAATTTTTTGTTGGAAAATTAAGCATATCAGATTTTGGATCCCAACCCATACCTAGTGTGCTTGATGCTTCACTAAGGGTCAAATCACCCTCGCTATTTTTTTCTAAATCTTCGAGAAGATTGGGTAAGTTTGATTTATATTTTCGTAAATTAAAACAAGCTGATTTAAGAGCCGAAGATACACCCCTTTGGATGTCACGCAATTCTTGTTCAGTATTGGCTCCTGTTATTATGTCATCAACATAGAAATCGTGCTGAATAATAGTTTTGATTTTAGTGTCTTCGCATTCTTGACCTACCTGCCAAAGACATCTTGTGCTTAAATAGCTCGCGCTTGATGTGCCATAAGTGAGAGTATTTAATCGCATTGTTTTAATGGGTAAGGACTCATCCTCCCTCCATAATATAAGCTGCAAGTTTCTATCACCTTCATCGACCAGGACTTGCCTGTACATCTTTTCGATGTCGGCTACCATGATGTACTTATACTGCCTTGATCTAATTAAAATGGAGAAAAGAGAATCCTGCACATTAGGACCCACAGCAAGAATGTCATTGACAGATAAACCGGACGATGATGCCACCGCACCATCAAACACCACGCGAACCTGTGTGGATTCACTGTTTTCTTTGAATACCGCGTGATGACAGAAAAAATATGACATTTTGGGTTTCCATTCAGCAGATTCAGTCATATGACCTAAACTTTCATATTCTCTTATAAATTTAACATAGTGTGTTTTTAAGTCAGGGTTTCGTTTTAATCTTTTTTCTAAATTAAGAAAACGCTGTTTCGCAATATAATATGATTCACCTAGTGAATCTGGTGAATTAACCAGTGGTAGTTTGACGCAAAATCTACCATTTTCTAAACGCCTCGTAGTTTGTAAAAAATGTTTCTCACACGCCTTTTCTCTTTCGCTGAGAACTGGACGCGATGGAACTTCTTCGATGTCCCAGAATTTAGACAGCATATTGTCTACACGTTCTTCAATAGCTGTATCCGCATTATTCGCATTTACTGCATTATCCGCTTTTATTACTTTATCCGTATTTATCGCTTTATCTGTTATTTTCGCTTTATATATATTTTCCGCTTTATCAATATTTTTCGCTTTGTCTATATTTTCCGCTTTATCTATGTTTATCGCATTATTGGCAATTAAAGCCTTGTTACAAAGAACAAAATTCGCATTATTGTTGTAAATTTTCGCATTAAAAAACATCTTCCCGACTACTAGCCAGCCGAGAAGTGAGTTACCCAGTTTTGGATTGTTGGGGCCTAGGGACATTTCGTCACTTCCAAGGATATCCCAGAAGAGGGCAGCACCAATCAAGATATCAACTTGTCTTGGTTCATACCACTCAGGGTCAGCAAGCTCAATATGTTTAGGCACATTGAGGTGACGGGTTTCAATTTGAGAACTGGGTAATTTTCCAGTAAGATCTTTTAGCACAAGTAGATTTTCTGTTACCGTAAAATGATTTTTTATTGATGATTTTAGATTTGCAACGCAGCTTTCGTCTACTTCTTCAGCAATTTGACCACCTATACCTATAATTTTTGTGTTAGTAATAGGGATAGATTTTATCATTAACCTTTCTTTTAGCGATTTAGTAATAAGTGAACTTTGACTGCCTGGGTCAATAAAAGCGCGAACCTTTTCTGAATGACCAGTTACTGGATTACTAACCTCAATCATTGCAGTTACAAGAAGGACTTGCTTGTTTTGTTGCTGACCAGCAAAATTTACACTTGAAACGTGAACATGACTAGTAGATGCATTATTACTCGAAGAAGCAGTGTTTTGACATAAAATTGAATTATGCATCGAACCGCAACCACGGCATGGTCCAAATCTACAGTTATTTGTCAAATGACCTTGACGGAGACAGTTGGAACACAATTTATACTTTTCTACATCAGCTAGTCTATCTTGCATATTCTTTGATTGAAAAGTAGGGCTGTCTAATTCCAAGCTAAACTCCCGCAGTGGAAGCGATTTACACAGGTAAATTTCTAGTAAAATACCAGGAGTTCAACTGAAGGCAGACAATGGCCGCGTTACGCAGCGCTAAATAGCATACGCTGCACAATATAGCAGCGCATACTATGAATTAAACGTGAACCTAAATCTATTTAACTTAATTAACTAAGTTGAGTGAAATTGGCAAATGATGTGTTCTGACCTTTACATAACTCAATTCTGTAGTAAATACCGTCTGCCGATCTGGCGTTACGTCACACGTATAAGCACTAGATTATAAGTAAGTACCTCCAAATTATATCACCCCACGAATTCCGCAATTCGTACTAAGGAGTCACAATGATATGGTACAACAAATATGACTAAAGGGAACACACCATTAACACGAATAATCAGTTTTATACTAAACAACCAGGTTTAACTTACAGTCAACGTGCCGGTCCAAATGCATAAAATACCCAACGGAGAAAGGAAGTTCAGGGAATGGATCAAATGGGGAATTCCGTGGGTACTTACAGGGCTGGGTGGAAAAGATATCGACACCCAGCATTCCACTACAGCCTTGGCGCGTTATTCACTTCAAATCACTCACAGCTTCTGTTCGTATTTCACTTTGATATTAGTCATTACGCGTGACCCAACACGAATTAGGGCCGTACAAAACGCGAGCCGATATGGCCACTTGATGCCTATTCAACGCGACGCTCACGTGGAAGACGTCGAGACATCCAACAATCACTAAGCCTGGCATTCCAGTACAACCCAGGAGAAACGCAATAATACGATGCATCAACACGCGCGATCTCAAATTGAATCGTCCATTACACGCGGCATCACAAAACGCGTGGCGGGAAATCCGCACAATACGATACCCTCCTGTCCGAACGGTTTTGAGTGACTGAGTAGTGCGGCGCCGAAACCACCGCTCGGCGCCGTCAGGCGCTCTGCGCGCACGTCGCCAGTCTCGCCCTGCGAGTGAGAAAGGGACAACACACGCCCAGAGCGACGCGTGCGATCGAGCACCGCGCCGCATTCATAGACCGTCATTAATACCTAACTGATTCCCCAGCATAGCAACGCTAAATTAAACATTCACCCGCCCTAGGCCGAATCCCTTAGGCCTATTCACTACTGGGGAGACGAGATAGCGTTGCTATTGCTCGCTTAAGAACTGAATCCCCTACCTGAACTGTCGCGACTCGAGGAGTGCCATCACTACCTGGGAACAAGTTGAGAATGCGCCCTCTGCGCCATCGCAGTGGCGGCAGGTTGGCATCCTTAACCAGAACGAGATCTCCGATGCGAGGGGGTTCAGTTCTGTCCGTCCACTTAAGGCGTTGCTGCAGAATGTGCAAATACTCAAGCGACCATCGCTTCCAAAAATTCTGAGACATTTGCTGCAGCAACTCATAACGCGTCAAACGATTGCTACTGACCTCTGTGTAGGGGTACTCTGGCAAGGCGTTAAGTGGTCGGCCAATTAAGAAATGCCCTGGTGTCAGGGCCTCCAGATCATTCGGATCTGAGCTAAGCGGACACAAAGGACGTGAATTGAGACCGGCCTCAATTTTACAAAACACGGTCGCTAGCTCCTCAAAGGTTAATATCGTTAAACCTATAACGCGCATCAAATGCGTCTTAGCGGACTTTACAACCGCTTCAAATAAACCACCCCAGTGGGGGCATCCTGGTGGATCGAACACCCAGTTAATGCCCTGACGGGAGAGGCTCGTGCCGATAGCTTCCTCGTTTTCCGATAAAAACGTTATAATTTCTTTCATACATCGATCAGCGCCCTTAAAGTTGGTACCACAGTCCGACCTGATCAGCGCTGGTCGCCCTCTTCGCGACACAAATCTATCTAAAGCTGCTAAGAAAGCCTCCGTAGTGAGGTCGGCCACGAGTTCCAAGTGGACGGCCTTGGTTGCTAGGCACACAAACACGCACAAATACGCCTTGATTGACTTCGCGTTGCGAAGGCGTGATGCCTTTACCATAAAAGGCCCCGCAAAGTCCGTTCCCACACCCGCAAACGTCCAGGCTTCCGTCACCCGGTCCGGTGGGAGGTCTCCCATCTGAGGTTGCATTGTGGCTGCCTTCAACCGATAGCAAGGCAAGCACCGAAACACAATGCTCCGTACCGTACGTCGTCCAGACAAGACCCAAAACTCGCGCTGCAGAATAGCCAAAAGTGCATTGCAGCCCGCATGCGAGTTTTTCTGGTGACGATCCCTAACTATAAGTTCTACCAAAGGTCCCTTCTTTGGGAGTAACAGCGGATGCCGTGCTGAAAAGGGCAGGTTAGCGTTCCGAAGTCTACCTCCAACCCGGAGCATTCCATGCTCGTCCACGAACGGGTTGAGGCGCACAAGACCTCCCTTCAGCTTTCCACGGCCATCCCTGAGCAGCCTGGCCTCTTCCTCAAAATGTTCCGCCTGGACGACCCTAACCAATAAACTTAGAGCCGCATTCCGCTCCGCAGGCGAGAGGACAGGTGCCAAGTTCCGTTCTGCTTGAGGTTTTCTACAGTTGTTCACGAACCGTTTGATCCAACCTGTCACCCCTAGAAGTTTGTCGAGGGAGCTGTATCGTTCCAGCAAGAAAGCCGCACTAGGCTTAGGTACGATCTGCCCTACGTTCACTCGCAAACCTCGATCAGGTGGCCCAAGCGGCGACCCGCACTCATTGTATGGCCATCTCTCAGGTGACTCAGTCAGCCACTGAGGTCCCCACCACAGTGAGTGACCTACCAAATCAGGGGCCCTACATCCCCGTGAGGCGCAGTCCGCTGGGTTCTGTTCTCCCGGTACGTGTCTCCATACCAACGGAGTTTCCGATCCTTTAATCTGTGACACCCGATTTGCCACGAAAACCTCAAGAGTATGTACCGACGTCTGTAACCAGCACAGAACTATCCTACTGTCGGTCCATGCGTACACCGTTTCATCCAAAGTGATGGTACCGCGTAGATTACTAGCGACATGATGTAGCAAGCGCGTGAGAAGCGCTGCTCCCGCCAATTCCAACTTTGGAATGGTCCATCTTATCCTAACCGGAGCCACCTTACTCTTGGCCATAACTAGACGCACGTCTACAGTTCCCGTTGAACTGACTGTCCGCAAATAGACAGCTGCCGCGTACCCTCGCTCCGAGGCATCACAAAACCCATGTAGGGTAGCCTTACATCCCACCGATGGGAGCAACTTGCGAGGTATGGCGATGCGTACGATCCCTGGTAAGGTGGTCACAAACTTGGTCCAATCATTCAACAGCTCTCCGGAGAGCTGGTCGTCCCAACCCAAGTTTGCTATCCACAACCCTTGCAAGAAGCACTTCGCCATGAACGTCACCGGTGCGATCCACCCGTTAGGATCGAAAGTTCTGGCGATCGTCGATAATACCGAACGCTTCGTCCAAGTCTTCTGTAAAAGGTCTGGCTCGATCTGATACGTAAAGACATCATGCGTTGGCCTATATTGCACCCCTAGGATGCTCAACGTATTTGGATTGTCCGGGTTCTCGAAAAGGTGCGGGTCCTGCTGGAACTCACCTGGCAACCCGGCCAGGAGCTCTGGACAGCTGGACAGCCATTTCCGCAACTCATAACCTCCTGATTCCATGATCGCGATCAGCTCGTCTCGTAGTAGCAGTGCTTGTTGCACGCTATCTGCACCCGTGCAGATGTCATCCACGTAGACGTCGCGATCCAGTACTGCTGCGGCTCGAGGGAATCTTACCCTTTCCTGTGCGGCCAACTCTCGCAGCGTGCGTACTGCCAAAAACGGACTTGGCTTCAGACCATACGTTACCGTGTTAAGCTCATAAGTGACCATCGGCTCGTCAGGGCTCTCACGCCACAAAATCAGCTGGTACCGACGGTCATCCGGGTGTATAATTGTTTGGCGAAACATCATTTTGACGTCTGCGACGAACGCTACTTGGTGCAACCGAAAATCTGTGAGGATGTCCACAATGTCCCGGTTCAACTTGGGACCCGCGTGCAGACACTGGTTCACAGACACACCATTCGATGTAGGAGCAGAACCGTCAAACACTACCCGTATCTTCGCCTCCGGTGACTTCAAAACAGCCAGGTGTGGTATATAGTAATGCTCGACACACCTCCAATCTATGCTGGACACCGACATGTGGCCTAACTCTAGGTACTCCCTCATGAATTCGATATACTTCTGCCGAAGTGCTGCATCTCGCTTCATCTTTCTCTCCATAGCCAGTAGTCTCCGTTCCGCGATCTGTCGCGAACTACCTAAGTAGGGGCGGTTTGGGAGAAATGGCAGCCTGGTAACAAACCTACCTGACGAACTTCGTGCAGTGTTGTACTGATAGAACAGCTCGCACTCGTCATCCTCTGGCTTCCGTCTATCCGCTGTGGGTGGCTCCTCAGACTCCCAAAACCTCTGCAGCACCTCCGACAACACACTACCATAGAGAACCGTATCGCCCTCTGGTAGGTCCTGAGGTCTCCAAACTGGGCCAAAAATAACATACCCCCCTGTGGTATCAACGGCCACTAAACCAGTTTGCTGAAGTACCCGTTTTCTGCCACACCAGAATCTCCCGAGGACGTCTGACCCGAGGAGAACGTCCACCGTACCAGGAGTATCAAATTCAGGATCAGCTAACTCTAAGCCTGTGGTTAACCCTCGTACCGTTGACGGTAACCGAACCTGAGGAAGTTTCCCTACCACATCATCCAGCACCACTGCTGAGGCATGATAGCTGACCCCTGTACCTGTATTACCTAATGTGAACTCGAAGCTCACCTGACCCCGAACGTCAGGCACATCTACACCTCCAATACCTACAGCCCCATCCGTTGTGGGCCTTATATTTAAGCGTAGCCTACTCACCAGCTTACTAGACACAATACAACCCTGAGCCCCTGTATCTAACAAGGCTCTTACCTGTATGCTGCGGCCACCGTATCCCCATACCCAAATCATTGCCGTAGGCAACAATACCGTAATTGGCCGGGGGGCCGAAGCTGGCGTGTAGGCGGCGATTACCTAGCAGGAATCTAAGCGCGGAGTGTCCGCATCCTGCGGGGGGGTCCCCTCTCTCCGTACACCTTCGAGTGGGTCCCACTCCTGCTGATAGGGACCTCTGGTCCTGTACGCCATGGCTGGCAGCCTATAGTAACCCTGCGGTAGGCGCGCGTACCGTGGATGCGCCTGTAGCCGCGGGTGCTCAGCCAAGGGGAGAGGCATGCGTGGGTCATGAGACCTCACCATGTTGTTCAGTCCCGCCGAGTACTGCATGTACTGGCCCTGGTGTTGGCACCCGCCCGTAGCATCACGTACTTGTGATGGGTGCCCCTGACCTTGGACCTGTGACCACCTACCCTGTTCCGGCACCTGCTGCCGAGGTGGTGACTGTCTCGCGCGTGGTGAAGGGGGCATCACCTGCTGATGTCCCTGGCCTCGTCCCTGAAACCCTGGTGGAAGAGGACTCCTCCTTGGAGGGGGTGGGGAGCGTTGCTCCCGTCTAGGTAGGGCAGACTCCGTCCGCTGACCCGCGTCAGCTCTGCCTCCGTAATCTCCGCTGCGGTTCATGCATAGGAGCTGATGGTGGGCACCCTGGCAGTACCTGCAGTTGGTGCTTGATGGGCACTCTCGCACCTGATGCGGCCCCATACACCTAAAGCACCAACGCCGTTGCTGCACCACACCACGACGTTTCTGCACCCGCTGTGCAGCGAACTCCTCACACGCAGTCACCTGATGCCCCGCCTCTCTGCAGTAGGCACACCTCGATTCCAAATTAGCGACATTGTATCGCCTGGGTGGCCTACTCTTACCGTCTCGCGCCTGTGCACCCGGCCGTTCCGGGCGGCGAGCGGCCGCAGACTCCGCGTGAGGCGACTCTCCAAATTGGGCATCTACCCGCCTGCACTCGGCCTCGAGGAAGGACTTGAGCTCCTCGAAGGTCGGGAGGTAATCAGATGTCTTACCTCCGTGTGACTGTTCAAAACGAGCGGCCATGTCGCTCGGCAGGCGGCGCAACAACGTGTGGACCAGGATATAATCATAGCCTGACACCGGCATCCCCTGTCTCTCAAGAGCGTTCACTGCAACGCAGACAGGGTTGAGGACCTTGGCCCTGAGGTCCGTCCCTCGTGTGATGGTCGGCACGGTGAGCCACTGTTCCAAGAGTTGGTCAATCATGAGACGTTTGTTGCTGTATCTCTCGATCAGCAAACCGCGAGCCGTCTCGTAACTTGCATCATCGACTGGTAGATGCTTTACCAGCTCATGGGGCTCACCTTGCAGCTTGGCCATCAATTGTGCCATTTTATATGCCAGCTGCAAGTCAGTGCGGTTATGAATCACACTGTCAAACAGATCCTGGAATCGGGTCCAATCCGTGTAGTCCCCGTGGAAGACCGGAATCGCCACAGCCGGCAGGGGCACTTGCACCCCCGGTCCCCGCGGACCATGGGGTGGGTCCGGCTCCCCAGCTCTACGCCTGGTGATCACAGCAGCCGCCTGCTGGATCTCCTGCCCTATCTCCAGGCACTGGGTCACATTCGCCCGGACCGTAAGTTTGACCTCCTCATCAGGCGTCCCATCAAATAACTCCTCGCATCCAGTGAGGCAATCCAACACCTCCGCGACCCGTTCGTCAATCCGTTGCGCACAAGCGATGAGTGCGTCCTCTCGGTCCCCGCGACCGACCATCGCCTGCTTAGTCGCGAACCAAATTAGGTGCGTTCTAATTTTTGCCTGAAGCTGTGTAATTGTGGGAGCCATGGTACCAACTCAAAGTAACACCGAACCTTACAATAAAAAAAAATAGACAATCGGCCCTGATCCTACCGTTAGGATATCCGCACAGGGTAAACACAACGATAATAACAAGCAATTCACTAATTGATTGGCCCTGATCCTACCGATAGGATATTCTACACAGGGCACACACTACAATCACAATAAATATATATTTTTTTATGTAGGTAGATTAAAAATCTTATACTAAAATAATCTTAAATCTAGTGGTTTTCTGAACCACGCTCTGCTACCAAAAATTGTCTAATTCCAAGCTAAACTCCCGCAGTGGAAGCGATTTACACAGGTAAATTTCTAGTAAAATACCAGGAGTTCAACTGAAGGCAGACAATGGCCGCGTTACGCAGCGCTAAATAGCATACGCTGCACAATATAGCAGCGCATACTATGAATTAAACGTGAACCTAAATCTATTTAACTTAATTAACTAAGTTGAGTGAAATTGGCAAATGATGTGTTCTGACCTTTACATAACTCAATTCTGTAGTAAATACCGTCTGCCGATCTGGCGTTACGTCACACGTATAAGCACTAGATTATAAGTAAGTACCTCCAAATTATATCACCCCACGAATTCCGCAATTCGTACTAAGGAGTCACAATGATATGGTACAACAAATATGACTAAAGGGAACACACCATTAACACGAATAATCAGTTTTATACTAAACAACCAGGTTTAACTTACAGTCAACGTGCCGGTCCAAATGCATAAAATACCCAACGGAGAAAGGAAGTTCAGGGAATGGATCAAATGGGGAATTCCGTGGGTACTTACAGGGCTGGGTGGAAAAGATATCGACACCCAGCATTCCACTACAGCCTTGGCGCGTTATTCACTTCAAATCACTCACAGCTTCTGTTCGTATTTCACTTTGATATTAGTCATTACGCGTGACCCAACACGAATTAGGGCCGTACAAAACGCGAGCCGATATGGCCACTTGATGCCTATTCAACGCGACGCTCACGTGGAAGACGTCGAGACATCCAACAATCACTAAGCCTGGCATTCCAGTACAACCCAGGAGAAACGCAATAATACGATGCATCAACACGCGCGATCTCAAATTGAATCGTCCATTACACGCGGCATCACAAAACGCGTGGCGGGAAATCCGCACAATACGATACCCTCCTGTCCGAACGGTTTTGAGTGACTGAGTAGTGCGGCGCCGAAACCACCGCTCGGCGCCGTCAGGCGCTCTGCGCGCACGTCGCCAGTCTCGCCCTGCGAGTGAGAAAGGGACAACACACGCCCAGAGCGACGCGTGCGATCGAGCACCGCGCCGCATTCATAGACCGTCATTAATACCTAACTGATTCCCCAGCATAGCAACGCTAAATTAAACAAGGGCAATTATAAACCTTATGGTTTTCGTTGCAAATAATGCATACATATGAACCGCCTTGTACTTGGTTTGCTGCTGCAAATGACTTCACGTAACGCTCTTTATCACTTTTAGAATTATAATTATTTTGTGAACGATTATTGTTTTGGTTGTAGTTATACCTGTTATTATTTTGCACGCTTTGTTGATTGTAAAATCTTGGATTATTTTGAACGCTTTGTTGGTTATTAAATCTTTGATTATTTTGTACGCCTTGTTGATTATTAATAGTTTTAGTTTGAGATTTTTTGCTTCTATTTAAAGCCTCCAACACATCTGCACGATCTACTATGAACTTACGAAAATCTTCAAGTGTTGGCATGCCTTCGCAATCAATTCAATTCTTTATTAATAATAAACTTAATTTAAAATAGGTACACTTATACAAAATAGTAATCACTTCTATGTTCTTCCCACTTTGCTAAAGTTTGACTGTCTATTTGGACGCCATATGAAAAATAATCAACGTGTCCCAATGCTGAGTAGGTTCACCTAAGTTTCCTAACGCTCTTAGGTTTTTAGTCACGTGATCAATTAAAAATCTTAATGATTTTTCGGATTCTTGGGAAAACGCTTGAATGTTAAAAAGAGAGCTTAGATGGTGATTAATAAGCAGCCGCTTGTTATCGTATCGGGCACTTAATAAATCCCATGCTTCTGAGTAATTTGCAGAAGAAATTTCAAGATTTGACACAATACGGGCGGCCTCCCCCTCCAGTAAAGAAACTAAAATATGAAATTTGTGTATTTCTGTCATATTTTCATTTTTGTCAACTAAATCCGTAAAAGTGTCTCGGAATTCTAGCCAACGGAAGAACGAACCATCGAATTTTGGTAAATTAATTGTAGGCATTTTGAAACCAGAACTTGGAGTAGGGTGGGGATTGTGGCCACAATTTCTGTGATCATGACATGTTTGATGAGCCACCAAAATGCCCCTTGCAATTGAAATAGCCTTTATTATGTCAGCTTCCAAAACCTCCCTAATACCAAGTTCTACCTCCAAAGTTGCAGAATTTTGAACCTCAATCTTGGTCTGCAACTCATCGAACCTATCTGACAATTTTTCAAACCTATCTAGTTTAATTGATAGTTCAGAAATATCGAAGATTTCTAATTTTTATCTTTGCTTAATTTTTGTTAAGTAGTTTATAAAACTTGTGACCTGCCCCTTAATGGAACTACGCTTACTTGTTAGCTCCTTAAGTTCTGGGCTAACTGGTTCGGGAGCCATTGCAAATTAACTAGTTTGTATTCGAAATATACTGATAAACAAATATAAACTGAATTTGAGCTAAATCTCGCGTTATTGTAATGTAAATATTATGTTAGGTTAAAGTTACGTATTTATAAAAAGTAAATGTAGTAAACAATCTATGTAAATTGATAAAGACCTCAGCTAATAATAAATAGTTAGGTATTTATCTCACGCTCCTCGCCTAGACGTTCTCTGCCGCACGGGAAGCCGGTGAGTGCTATCAGCTGATAATGATAACAGCACTGTGCCTCAGCAGTGTAGTAGGTAGATACTTGTACCCTGGAATGCACGGCGAGTAGCAAAAGAATGAATATTTAGGTAAGTATAAGATTTTACCTATATTATGGAAAATATAAATAAAAGTTGACCTTTTCTTCTACCTGGGACAAAGGTAAATAGACCTAATAAATAGAAATATGACACAGGAATGTATGAAATGTAGGTCAGTATTTTTATGTTTTAAATTGATTTTATTTGGACTTAAATCCAAGAGGTAGGTAAGTAGATAGTTAATATAGTTTGTTCAGAATGTATTTTTGCTATTTTACTAAAAATAAACCTTTGAATAGAAGGGTAAATAAGAGAAAATAGAAATAGCAAATGCACAAGTATGAGGTTATCTTTATGATTGTAATTTTTTGAATTATACGCTTTTTTGTATGTAAATAGGTTTTAAGACAGGATAAGAAACAAGGTTAGGATTGTATTTTGTAGGAGCTGATGAAGGATGGCACTTAACTTGGTGGTAATCCGATGACGTAGGTGACCTCTAGCCAACGTAGGTACACTTGCAACGCCTCGTCCAATATTAAGGAAAATTCTTCACTGTTTGCTTCGATACTTTAGCTGCACCGATGAACAAACTGTCCACAATCCAATCTTGATCAGTTCAGTACTCCTGGCTTCGATGCTGACGGGTTTCGACCTTTAGACCAGCCGACGAACACGTGACGAAGTATGGAGACAAAGAAACCTCTTGAAATTTGATGAAATCGCGCTGTACGGTCGCCAAAATTCTTTATGTCTGTTCAGGCATAAAGGTAGATGTTCTTGAATGAAAGATTTCTTCAGTTATTTAGCAGGTTCTTATTATTTCAGTAAATCACAAGAATATTGAGATGCGCAGTTGCCGCAAATAGAAGAAAAAGTGAATCGGTTTACAAGCACCGTCAAAACATTTATAATTTAACGCCTGCTAAGAAAGATTGGCAATCTGTACGTAGAATAGTCATCGGTAACAGTATTGTTTCAGGCGTTAACACAATACAAAATTTAGTAACAAACGCCTGTAGTAACACGCGGAGCAACCGTGAGAAATAGCGCCTAAACTAGTTAGCTAGCAGTTGATTCAATAAAACAGCAGGCGCTGCCAACACTTTCAAAAATTACGAATCATCTATTAGCTCCACGCCACGAATAGACGTCGTCATCAGCTGTTTTCGGAAAAACTTTTGTTTAAATACTTTTAAATAAGGCCCCTTTTTACAGATATATAAGTTACGCTTTTTACGCCAATAGACGGTGTTAAATAGCTGGGAGATTCTAAACTAATGCAAGGTAATAAAATCAGCGTTATTTTAGTAGTGAACTGTTTTTTTCTTGTTACTTTGCTGAAGTTCCTTTTTTAGTCCTTAATCATAGTTAGCGATATCAACACATATCACGCCAATTATCCCTTGCGAGGTAGGCAGAGCGTAAAAGGCCGCATAAACGGCCATTTACGCCACGTTTGACATAATACCTATATTTGAGGGTCATTTGGAAAATTGTGTATCACCATAGTGACAGGTTGTCAGCCCATCGCCTAAAATTACAATAAACACTCTCAAGTCCCTTAGTCGCCTCTTACGACTCCCACGGGTAAGAAATGGGGTGATGCTGTTCTAGGCCGGCAACACACGACATAAAAATCAAAATACGCGTAAATAAACTTTACAGTACCGCAAAAGATACAACAAACCTTTAATAAAACTTCAATTATAACTTCTAAATACATTTTTGAAGGACATACATTAGGTCGTTGGACGACTCGGTGTTCTTCACAAAAATTTACACACACGCGCGCAGTTTGCCAAAAGGAGACCGGTTTTAGGCTTGTGTCAGCCGCTTAATCGGAAGACATAGTAGCATAAGTAAGCACCTATTCCATTACATTACAGTAATCTAAAAATTCTAGTCCTCAAAACCAATTTCACAAATCCCGCCTCGTTGACACTCATTTATTAGACTCACTCCCCTATGTCAGCGTTTAACGAACTCATGTCTCGTGTAATACGCCCCGGCTTCTGACGCCCCGTTTTAGGCTGCCCGCACACGTCCGATAATCGGTGACCGATTTCTTGTAGGAGTAAAATGGAACGTATTGATTGCAATGGTGTAACGCCCACATTCTACAAATAGTCGATCAGAAATAAAATCGGTGCATCCCGACCAATCCGGTTGTCGGTGAAAAATGGAACACTCGGAAATGTATGCGTTAACCCTAGATTGGTCGCGTGGGGTCTTTAAAAGCCCTGCAATTAGAAAACTGCGATTTTTTCTTTTATACGGTAATGTGGGTAGTTCGAGATTTTGTGTACCTTTCTGATTAGTATGTACGCCAAAGCCTAGCTATAATTCATTAGTTCGCATGCATGCGTTTGGGAGGTATAGTCGTTGTTTAAGTGCAAAGGCTTTTAAAGACCCCGCGCGACCGCTCGCGTAACAAAAAATATTCGATTTTGTTTGTCGAAAGATAAATATTTTGGTTGTTTTCGTGCAAGAATTGTTTGATAATAGATGAGAGACAGCAAGAACGTATTATGGGGTGATTGGAGCAGAAAGAGGAGGAAATTCTTGGTGGATCAGAGGATGAATGTTGTGATGATGCTGATTGTTGTGCTACTAAAAATTAGGTACTTTTCATTTTCAAAAACTTTATATTTTTTGGAGGTAATCTTTCCGTTTATTTATTTTTTAGTTACTTTAATAAGAGTTAAAAAGAAAACAATTATATATTTTTCATTTTTAGAAAGTTAAATAAAAATAACAATTATTTTTCGATTATGGTTTCAAACTACCTGTAATAACTAACATTTTGTAAAAGAACGTGTTTTTTTTCTATAATAAATTGTTTTTTTCTACTTTATTTTTTGTATTTTATTGTTACAGGTATTCCAAAACTGGTTAACAGTACTAAAAAACAAACAATTTATTAAAAATAACTAAATAACGGAATCAAAAATTAGAGGTCCACAAAGACCCCATGCGACCGATTGCGTAAGTTTTTAAGCGCGACTAATCTAGGGTTAACGCACACTACTCACCGACAGTCGGCCGTCCATGACGTGCTACTCCCTCGAAACCAACAGACAAAGTGACGGACGTGTGCTTTGAGTCTTATGTGTCCCATCTTGCGCTCCGTTTCGTACGGCCGTTCTAAATCTGTGGTTAAATAGGACATTTTCGTAAGGATTGATCTCTTATGGGTTAGGTTGGCTATAAGTGGATTGATTGGCATTAAAGAAATGTTTGCCAATACCTTTCTTGACGTGTGTTCTAACTTGCAACCGTTCGGTACAATTAAACTCTAAACACGTACGTACGTAACCTAAGGTTAAAAAACTTTTTACCAAGTGAAAATTCGACTAACAAGAACTCAGTTTTAGGAGCCCAATTTCTGAAATCGTGCACGGAGGTTCGCAACTACTGGTTTAACCACTTGTATCTCACTTTCTGGTACTAAATTTTTTTTTTATGTGAAGGGTCTTTGAATTTACAAGGGTATGTGTGAATGGATAAGTAAAGTAACACTTTTGCATGCGTAAATTAAAAAACGTAGCTGCTGGTGACATTATCATTATAAATCATCTATATATTTAAGCTTATAAATATTCAAGCGGCATTACTCAAGACGGTTCCCCCACTGTCGTCTGTCGCTGCGTATTTGAACGCACCGTAACGTCAAACGTCTGTCAGATTAAAGGATACCTATATGTACAAATACGGTTACGGTGTATTTACGGATGCGTCTGTTAGGACCGTGAGGATTGGTGCATAGACAAGAAGCCTATTCCATGCAGTGGGTGGATGTGGGCTGATGATGATGATGAAAAGCACCGTAACACACCGTAAAGCGTAGGCGTATTTGTATACGAGTAAGATCGGAATTCACAATTTTCTTTCGTCTTACAGGCGCTCGCCTTACGGTGTTTTAAAAATACGCACCGACGAACAACAAGTGAGAGAACCACCTAATGTATATTCCTGCATTGTCGGCAGCCGGCGACGGATGTGGCAATGTAATCACCGCGAGACGCAGAGGTTTACAATTGAATGCGGAACCGTGAAATGAATAGGGCACGAAACTTTCAGGTGCAGTAAAGGACGAAGCAGATCGGCAAGTTAGATTAGGGCGTATATTAGTTGAAATTTTACTCATAGTGACCGATACTGAAAAAAGAATACGGGCTGATGATAAGAAACAATTTTCCCTAAGGAACATAGATCGAAATATAGCAAAAATATTTGAGCTGCCATAGTGACCCAAATGAGCTCATCGGCAATATTGTATGGTAGGTCAAATTTTTTTCATATTTCGACTATTGTTTCTTGAGAAAAGTTGGTCCTTATCACCAGCCCAACTTGAGTTTTTGCTATCGGTCACTAGTCAAATTTAAAAAAACTAACGGCCACAACAGTCCACTTTGTTTATTATTTCACTGGGAATGCTGGTCGTCCCTTCCCTACTACTCACATAACTAGGAATTGGGTGGTATACGAGTAGTTCTACGCTGGCATTTCACGGTAAATAAAATCTTAAAATAAGTGTGAACAGGCTTCTTCTGGGTGACCTCGCTCCATCTTAGACTCTGTCTCTGTCCTATGACCTAGACTAGAGTGAAAAGTAAATCCATACTTAATAAAAAAAGCATATTTCTTCAAAAACTGAATATATTTCGTCTCTATGAGGTATTTACGGATTACCAAAGTAGGCATGCTAGATGGTCGAATGTAAAACAGGTAAACGTAATATTTAATCATATTTTAATGCAAAGTCCTTTGCATCTTACCCAGCTCCATAAAGGAAATAATGCAAAATTGAATCGGAGGCCGCGCTTTAAAGGAAATGGCGGGAAAACGTCGGCGCGGGGAAGCTAAACAAGCCACATCCCTCGGCGGCTGGAAAAGACATTTAAGAGACCTACATTATTCTAGTTTTGCATACAGTTGCTAAGAAGAACCAGTTTTAGGATGACCCACTAAATGGTATATTCTGCACCACACGTATATGTAGACGATACTGTTATCTAGATACTGTTGTGTCAATTCAGGCAATGGGAGCCAATTGAAAAGATGGAATTTTGTTGGAATTTCATCGTATTTTAAAATTGAATCTCACAACTTTAACTACTGAGACGAGTAACAAGAGATTGAAGATTCGGAAGTGTCGGTAAAGGTGCCGGTAGCTCAGTTGGTAGAGCAGTGAGATTCACACGGTTCCGGGTTCGATCGAAATTAAAACTTTTCCCTTTCATTGAGGAAAAATGTCATGAGTTACTTTATGACTAGTGAAAGATCTTTCTTAAAATAAGGCGATGGATAACGTCAGTTGAAAGAGGCGTCGCTACAAATTGATTCTTATGCAATCGCCTTAAGCTTGCCCTGTAATGATTGTGTAAATGTTGTAAATAAAAAAATACCGAAAGTTAAAGGTTGTCCTGCCTACTGCGCTGTATTTTTTTAAGTTCTGTGCTTAGAATAGCATCACCCCATTTCTTTCTCGGCAGTATCGTAAGAGGTGACTAAGATAATCGATGGTTATATGCTTATTGCAATTTTAGGCGATGCACCTGTCATTATCGTGACGCATAATTTTTCTGTCAAACGTAGCGTAGATATATACGGCTGTCGTAAATTACTTATATCCGATTTTATCTTACGATTTTATCCGTCAGATTAGATTCAGAAATCAACTTGTAAGTAAATGCAAAATCTCTCAACTCCAGGAACTTTTCATTATGGTAAGTGTTGCCGCGAAACTAGCTCCATTTCACGAAAAAATATCACATATTTATTTTAATGCATAAAATACACCAGAGTGTCCATTGCATTGCACGAGTTTGTCATCTTCAAACCAAATTAGAATCTGCAAATGCTTTAAAATATTTGCTGTAATTTAAGTTATTCACAAAAGTGCAAAAACGTTAACTTTAGTATTTATTTTTAAAATTCAAATCACCGCGAATATTTAAATGAGTGTGTAAGGTCTAATTAAATTTTATAGTTATGCCAAAAACTTGTGCAAAGGACATTTTGATGCATGGAGAGCTACGGTTGAATTCGTGAAGTCGGCATCAGTCACAAAAAGTAAGTCCGGTCCTTTTCGCTGTTGTAGAAAGAAACATTGGGGTGGTATGGGATCTTCCTCCTAGCGGTCCACCCCGGGCAACGGCAACACAGGCTTGCCTGTGGATAAGTCCGGCTGAACGATCCCAGTAAGCGGTGGAAGGCTCCGTAAGGGGCCGCCTGGCTCGCGACCACCATCCCACCGAAGTCTGGCGCCAAGTAGCTTGCTGCGTTCCGTCAGTGTGTGGGAGTGCCAGTGCCTTAACAGGCTTCTTTTGGGTGAGCTCGCTCCATCTTAGACTCTCTCTGTCCTACGACTTAGACTAGAGTCAAAAGCAAACCCATAATTATAAAAAAAACATGCGTTTTCTTACGAATATTGCAAAACGGGCTACGAACTATGGATTCATTACTTATTTTATTAGAAAGAAAAGAACAAAAATATGAAATGATGGATCATATTTTAATTTGTGATGAAGATGGATGGATGGATCAATCAAACAATCAAATCGTTTAAGTTTTTGCCTAAAAACTTTTTTTTTCTATACAGGGTGGTCCAAAAATTGTGGTTCAAACAAACCAGGGTGATAGAAGAGGTGATTTCCAACAAAAAATCTTTCTACAGCATGGTCATAACTTAATTGCATAAAAAGTTATGATTTCTTTTTGTATTTTTCAAATAAGCTGCCGATTCATTTACTATTTAATTAATACTACATTTTCTTTTAATATAATTTCTTCTTCTTTTAATTATAATTTCCAGAGGAACATAAGTTGACTTAAAACAAAAATATTTTGAATTTTCATAGTAACTCAAATCAGCTGATCGGCAAGTTTGTAGTGGAGGGACAAATGTATTTTCGTATTTCGATCTATATTCTTCGGAGACAGTTGTTCCTTATCACAAGCCCGTTTTGAGTTATCGCTATTGGTCAGTTTTAAAATTACTTAAAAATATTGGCTTAGTCCTGTTTTTATATTAACTTCCTATTGATAAATTTATCTAGACATGAAATCAGCAATTGTAACAAAGATGAGCGGCAAGTTCAATCCTCAAAGGACAATTATACAGATCCCGGACAATGCCACAAACGAGGAAAATATATCAAAGCACAAACTCAGCGCTCGAGTTTTGCTACACATTGATAGTCGAGTCGTTAGTATAATTAGGTAAATAAAGCTTATTTAGTCTTTTCTTTTACTGTAAATAGATAAGATAATTATTTTTATATAAAGCTTAAATTTAAGTAAAGATATCATTATGAATAAGTACTGCTATCAAAAGAATAAAGTTTGTGTGTGTGTGTGTGTTTTTAATAACACATGCCACGAATTGATTCCTTCCCTGCCGGGTAGGCAGAGCGATAATGGGCATAAAATAAGATCGCTATAGCTACATCTGACAAACATTTGAGTGCCGTTTCGCCTTTGGTGTTTTACAAAGTGTTTGTCGCCAAAACTGTAATTTCCATTTAGACCATCGAGTCTCTTAATCGCCTTCTTCGACACCCATGGAAAAGAAATGGGGTAAAAGCTATTCCAAACCGAAAACACACAAAAGTGTGCTAAAACGGCTGCAGTTTTATAAAAAAAAATTAAGGTGTTGGCAAGCACATAATATTACTGACTTTCGCCAAGAAATATAAACTAAAAGATGATAATTTAATTTGAAACTCCACGTAGGAACACCCAGACTAAATATCTGTGGTTCAAATCCTCTGATAGTATTGGACGTCCCAAAAAAATCATGTCTCTACTTTGAGAAAAGTTTTTCATTGTATGAAATTGGAAGCTCCTCAAAATATTTTCAGCTATTTTACAACCTGTATTTGGGATCGAACTTCCACGAAGAAATAATATTATCGATAAATGTGTATACAAGTATAGATAGTGGATATCCTCAAACGGGTCTATATTGGCATCATCCTCCCAGAGGACTGATAAAGCTAACAAGAAACACTTATCCCGTGACGTGACCCGCACACGTGACCATCAGCCGATAATGTACGAGATATACTCGCGGAAAATTATATTAGTGACGATCTGGGGAATATAGAAACGACACGTCTTAGTTATTTAGCAGCTTTTTGCCTTTATTAACCTATTTCTTTCCAACGGGTGTCGTTACAGTGGCAAATATAGAACTCGACAGTTTAATATGTATGAGGTCCTGTCCTCACTGAAGTTTTTGCAACACATTTAATTTTATGTAAGTATCCACGCATACAAAATGAAACTAAATTCTCGTAAATAAAAATCGCTGTGGGAACAGGCAGGTATTCTTTAAATTTTTTGGTCATTGTAATGCCACTGTTACTTTGATTTTCTATATTGCAAACTATTACATACATACATATATCACGCCTATACTATAGTCCCTTGCGGGGTAGGCAGAGCATAAATGGCCGTAAAAAACGGTAATTTACGCCACGTGTGACAAATGTTCGAGGGTCAATCAGATAACTATGTATTACCATAGTGACAGGTTGTCAGCCCATCGCCTAAAATTGCAATACACACCCTCGAGTCCCTTAGTCGCTTCTTACGACACCCACGGGCAAGAAATGGTGTGATGCTATTCTTAGCCGGCATCACACGGGAGAACAACTATTAGGCAAACTATTAGCAGAATACGAAATGATCAAAACTATTCCACTTATAGGCCATTGAGACACAACTGAACCGATTTTAATTTAGCGGCCAAGCCGTTTGAGCGTGAAGAGGTAACAAACATACATACATGCACACACAAACTCTCAGATTTAATTATATTAGAAGGGATTAAAAATATAAATAAATAATATTATTTGAAATAATGAAATAAGTTTCTTAAAATAACCTATACTTTTAAAACAAACCATAGACAAAAATATTCGGCATTCCAGATTATAAGAACATAACAATTTATAAAATACGTAATTTTAAAATACTTCTCGTGTTCAGTATACAATTTTTAGAAAAAACTTATAGCACACACACACGTATCACGCCTTTAATCCCTTGCGGGGTAGGCAGAGCATTAATGGCCGCATAAAACGGACATTTACGCCACGTCTGACAAACATTTGAGGGTCATCCGGAAAATCGTGTATCGCCATAGTGACAGGTTGTCAGCCCATCGCCTAAAACTGCAATACACACCCTCGAGTCCCTAAGTCGCCTCTTACGACTCCCACGGGTAAGATAAGGGGTGATGCTATTCTAAGCCGGCATCACATGGCAAATTATTTAAATTTTTGTTTATAGCAACTTATAGCAATTTAATGAAATTTTTGATTTTTTTTTGTGCAAGAGATACGGTAGTATTTTATTATCTGTGGCACAAGCGAGAGGTTAGAGGTGAAACGGAACGTATATCTTCGTAGCGGTTCGTAGTTGCAGTTCGTAGCAGATCTGTAGCGAGTTTGTAACCAAATTGTAGAATGTATTTGTGCTGTGTTGGAAAAGAGCGGTTTACTATGTCATGCATAAAACGCAACCAAATAAATGATATCTGTTTTCTATGAACGGGCTGCACCATTCCCTGTTTATCTATACCGGGTGTAAGGGACAGTTTACCAAAATCTAGATCGAAGGCATGACCAGATCACGAAACTGGTCAATTTTACTATAGAGCCTATGCAGGAAACGAAAAAAAAACGAATATATAGCATAGAAAGTCAATTAGCTGATCGTAAATTAAAAAGTAGGTCCTTTTTTCTCATTTACCAACCATAGCCTCCATCATAAAAAGTTTTTCAGTTCTATAGTCAGATTTCTATTCTATAGACAGATGAAAACTACGTACATACATTCAAACATTACGCCTTTATCCCTTGCGGGGTAGGCACAAAAACGGACATTTACGCCACGTCTGACAAACATTCAAGGCTCATTCGGAAAACTGTGTATCGCCATAGTGACAGGTTGTCAGCCCATCGCCTAAAATTGCAATACACACCTTCGAGTCCCTTCGTCGCCTTTTACGACACCCACGGGAAAGAAATGGGGTGATGCTATTCTAAGCCGGCATAACACGGCAAAAAAAGCACGTGCACGTTAAGCCGTCGGTCCCGGTTGCTGTCTATGAATTCTTAGACGGCGGTCGTAACACAACCATGTCAGAGCCCTACTAGTGGTAGTAGGCGGTTGAAAAACTCTGACACCAGGGTTCATTGGGTCGTTGGACGACTCAGTGTCCCACACGAAAAGAGAGAGAGAGAGACGGCAGAAAACTATCTAATGAAAAACATCATAGTTGAGTATCGTGCAGGCATGATGGACGGAAGCTTGCAGCACTATTAGTAACTTCACCCACGAAGCCTGTATGAATTATTCAACGCACGCTGATACCACAGACTAATATTTAGAGCGGGACTGGCCCGGACTTGCCGGGATTCCGGGATTTCGGGATCTCTACGCTTCGGGATGTTTTGCTTGAATAATTTAATATTCTGTTGGAACTGTTATTTTTAGAAGTCTATGTCTATATGTTGTCAGACGTGGCGTAAATGTCCGTTTTTTACATCCGTTTACGCTCTGCCTACCCCGCAAGGGATTATAGGCGTAATATGTGTATGTATGTAGAATATAAAGCATTAAGGTGGTGCAATATCCCAGTGGCGTCTCCAAACAGGAAAAAGTCCCTGGCTGGACACGCTAGTCATCAGGAAACGAAGTATCAATTCGTGGCTTTACTAACTACGAAGATTATTTAGAATTAGTTAAACCTTGTCAAAACTTTAGGACCTTGTAATGTATACCAAAAATACTTAAAGTGGCGACTATTAGCAAAACTACAATACATAACTAAAGCGCTTACTTTTACAAGGTTTATTTGATTCCTAATAATCTCTGTACTTGGTCTCTCTCTCTCTTTTTTCGTGTGGGACACCGAGTCGTCCAATGACACATACTTAGTTAATGCCCCGAATTGATACTTTGGTTTCCATATGGCTAGCGTGTCCAGCCAGGGTTTTTTTTCCTGTTTGGGGGCGCCACTGGGCTCTAAGACCACCTTAACCTACTACCGACGATGTCGTATTTGAATCAAACCGAGATCAAGTTTAAACTACTTACTTTGCCTTCAAATCCAAAGTGATTTCTTTAAAATACTTGGAAATCAAATGAAATTAACTTGTATCCAATGCAGGATAGTCCTAACACATGCTATCACTTATTGACGTCATGATCCAACATTGAAAAAAATATATATAGCACAATTTTCATTTTTTTACATATTTGTTATCGTCCTAATAGAGAACCGAATCGGGCGAAATAAAAAAAATAAAAATAACGACACTACTGCCTCGAGGCTGGCCTGGTTAAGACAAAAATAAGTTACTAAAAGGGAAATCAATGCGTTATAGGTATTTAATTACTGTAACTGATGCCGTGTGATGCCGGCTTAGAATAGCATCACCCCATTTCTTTCCGTGGGGATCGTAAGAGGCGACTAAGGGACTCGAGGGTGTGTATTGCAATTTAGGCGATATGGGCTGACACCCTGTCACTATAGTGATACACAGTTATCTGTTTGCCCCTTAAAATTTTGTCAGACGTGGTGTTAATATCCGTTTTACGGGTACGCTCTGCCTACCCCGTAAGGGATATAGGCGTGATTTATGTATGTATGTCTGTATGTAATTACTGATACTTTAATTATGTGTTGTATCCTTGGACTGTTGTAGCGTAAGCAATGCTTTTGGTCAGCGAAGTTCAACAAACAACTAACGCCATTTGGCACAGCCGTTTCCAATAGTTAATTGAAATGTAAGTACTAATTTGAATTAATATTGGTATTGGCTGGAATAAGCCAATATGATCAGCTAGCTCGAACAAATACCACTGAATTTATATCAATTGCCGTCTGGTGCGGGCTTAGAATAGCAAGACCCCATTTCTACCCGTAGGTTTCGTAAAAGCGACTGAGGAATAAATTCGTACAGGGAATAGGCAGCAGCGATCCTTGTGAATGTTTTTCACTGTGCTTGCCAATATGCCTGCCAAGCGTGGTGAGTATGGAAATACCTCCCAATAGGGGGAGACCTTTGTCCAGTGCGCGTTAATGTACTTAGAAAAATGCACAATTTTTTTGTGCCCTTACTAAAACTGACAGTTCCCGAGCTCACTCACACAAAGACAATGTACATGTAAACCACACAAACTAGCATTGTCTTATAGCACAGTAGGATAATTATGTATTAGTACTCTTATAGAACAGATATTATTAGTACTCTTGTTGGTAAACTGTTTACCTAAGACACAGGAATTACTATTCTTAGTTTAGGAAATAGTTAAGCCTCATAATTATTTTTGTATAGTTTTACCTATTAGTAATTATGTTTATTAAATAAAGAATTTGTATTTGTATTTATAGTCCGGTACGGCTGGCATAATTTGAGGGCTTACAATCATTCTAAAATCGCTTTTTTGTACGATTGCTCAATGTATGTATGTAAAGAATATATAACAATGGTGTCATTTTATAAGATTGCGTAAATTTTCGTTTCAATGTCTGGTAGGTCATTTAATTAAGTGAAAAATTTAAGTATTAAATAATATATTAACGTTATAAAATGTATCATTATTGTCATCATTATCAGTTTACACAGTGTAGTAACCCAGTTTGAGAAGTTTTTATCTACTGCAAACGAAAGTAGGTTAAAATATATCTAAAATGACGCAAAATAATAAATTGGGTTCGGTCAATAGTCCAAAAACTACAAGCCAAAATTAATGACTTTATATTTTTGAAACATGAAAAGCTAGTCATACTGAGATATAGCGGAAATCGTGAGATAAAATATATGTTCGACGAGTTTCACTTCCTGTTTGCTACAGAAACGGTTTAACCTAGGAACCGATAGCGAAAACTCAATACACCAATACGGGCTGGTTATGAGGAACAACTTTACGCAAGTAACATAAAATTTGGTCGCAACATACTAAAATGCCGATTCGTTGAGTTTTTATGGAAGCTCAAAATATTTAAGTAATTTTTCGACCTATGTTTCTTGGGGAAAATTGTTCTTTATCACCAGGCCGTCCTCTGTTTTCAGTATCGGTCAATAGTAAAATTTCTTCTTATATTAGGTCCTTACATATGAAATTGGCGTTTTGTATGGGAGGAACAAAAAGTCGATTTTTTAAAATATAGTATATTTATTTAATCAAAGTATGAGCCATTCTAATCTATGCACTTTTGCCATCTCATAGGTAGTTCATTGATCCCTTTACTAAAAAAACCATTCGGACGGGAATCAATGAAATCTTTGAAGGCGATTTGGACTGCCCCATCTGAGTTGAATTTTTTCCCTTGCAAGAAGTTATCCAAATTTCGAAAAAAATGGTAATCTGTTGGAACAAGGTCCGGGGAGTACGATGGATGCCTTAGACATTCCAATTGAAGCTCTTCCAATTTGCTAGCCGTCTGTTGTGCAGTGTGTGGTCTAGCGTTGTCGTGAAGCAACAGTGGCGTAGAGCGATTGACCAACCTCGGTTGTTTAGCAGCTAGCCTTTCCATCATGGTTTGCAATTGCTGACAGTAGACATCTGCCGTAATCGTCTGGCCAGATTTGAGAAAACTGTAATGAACGACACCGGCGCTAGTGCACCAAACGCTTACAAGTAACTTTTTATTGGTCAATTTTCGCTTGGAGCAGGCTATGGCTGGCTTGCCAGGGTCCAGCCATTGCGATGAGCGCTTCCGATTATCGTAGAGAATCCACTTTTCATCACAGGTAATGATTCGATTTAAAATCCCTTCGTTATTGTGCCGGTCAAGTAATGTAACGCAGCAGTTGACGCGCGTTTGCCGGTTTGCTTCACTCAATTCGTGAGGAACCCACCTTTCAAGTTTTTTAATCTTTCCAATTTACTTCAAGTGGATTAAAACAGTTTTATCACTAACACCGAAGCCTGCAGCTAATTCGGACGTGGTTTGCGATGGATCCGCTTCCACAATAGCCTTCAATTCTTTATTATCAACTTGGGTCTCCGGCCGTCCACGGGGCTTGTTTTGCAGGTCGAAATTTCCAGAACGAAAACGTTGGAACCAAAAACGCACTGTGTTTTCTTTTGCGACACAACCGCCATACACATCATTAACCCTTCGAGCCGTTTCCGCAGCACTGGTGCCACGGTGGAACTCGTACTCGTAAATAACGCGATATTTCAAATTTTCCATTTTGTAAATTGAGCGATGCAAACAGAAAAAAGATAAGTAAAAAAACAAATGAATGACGGTTTACGAAACACAACTACATGTGGAAATAGCTGTATAAATTTGAATTTCGAATTCCTAACCAAATAGGAGAAATTTGTAATCAAAGTGGCCAGTACGACAAAACGACAATTTCATATGTAAGGACCTAATATTATGTGGCATAGATTTGCGCTGACAACCTGTTGTGTTGCAACGGCTGTTGGCTTTGACAGTCGCTTTTGATCATTAAAGACAAGAATTTCATTTTATTTACACCGTAATATACTATACTTTAAACTGTTAGCCAGAATACGAAACACCCAAAACCATGCCAATGACACGCTATCTTTGTACAACTGAAAAGAATTTTTATTTAGCAAACTTCGGTTGCTTTTCTGCAGTTGCCATCGACAGCACATGCAGCGGCAGATAACAGCATGTGCAGTTGCAGTCGTATTCCATGAAATACCACGCTGCCTAGTCGTCATCTTATCGTGTTATTACACAAAAGTTTGACGCGCTTTCAGACAGTGTTTACGATTTGACGCTGCCATAAAAAAACTCGTCTAACTTTTTTGTAATAAGACCATTAAACTACGGGATATTAGAAAAAGTAGTGCGTTTCTTCAAACCACGCATTCTTCAGGTATGACAAAACTGTGTTAAACTTGTTGAAAAAATAGAATGAAGGAACTTGTAAATTACAATATTTATCAATGTCTTTTCATTTAATTTTAAACAAAACGCGAATCAAAACACAACGTGTATCTAAAATGGTGCAACCGCAGCTGAACTTGACCGTTGACTTGCTGTGTCGCGTACTGACCTATTAACAGACTTTTGTAAAATTAATTATAAGCATTTTTAATTTTTGTTTCAATACCTATAGAAAGCATGCTTTAAAGGAACGCAGTACTATTCCTTACACCCTGTATAACAGCTAATCACGCGGTTCAAAGTGAAGGTTCCTTCATCACAAGGTAGCCCCGCCTATTGTTAGTTCTGTAGACAATAAATTACGCTGATGTATTAACGAGTACATCCGGGTTGGCATGACTCGCCATTTGCAAATTTGCGAGGGAACCCTTGTACCGTTCTACTCGTATAAATATAAATTAGGGTGGCGTATTTACAAATCCTTGACCAACAACGTTTGATACTTCGATTTGAGCCCAGATGGTCTTAGGTGGGGACGTCCGTTGCTATCTGTCAGACGAAATAAAATTACTAATTTCGATCTTTTTCCCAATAATTACGGCAACGGTGCGTTGACAGATGCGTCTGTCAAACGACGCAAACGACGCATCCATCAAAGCGTTGTCGCAGTATTTGTATGAAAATGGATCGGAATCCGTAATACCCATTCGTCTGATAGTTACGGATGCGCTTAAATTTGCAGCAACCGATGTTAAGTGGGAAAACCGTCAAAACCAACGAAAATTGCAAAAAAAGTTGAAATTGGAGTGGGCGGATTGGTGGATGGATTGATGGGCTAGAAGCGTCTCAGAGCATTGGGTAATAGGTAACTAAAGGCGGGAAGGTTTGTTTATTCTCATATGTTAGGCAAAAAAGTACTTTGCTATATAAAGTTTTGAAATCAAACACACACATATCACGCCTATAATCCCTTGCGGGGTAGGCAGAGCGTAAAAGATCGCAAAAAACTAACATTTTATTCGCCACGTCTGACAAATATTTGAGGGCCATTCGGAAAATTGTGTATCGCCATACAGACAGGTTGTCAGCCTATCGCCTAAAATTGCAATACACACCCTCGAGTCCCTCTGAAATCAGTTTAATTAAAACATTTTTTAACCAATTAATATTCCAACACGATTTGTAAATACGCAACCAGCTTAATTAACCTTACGCTGAGGTGAACGGGACTTTTCATCCTTAGATTCACCTCCGCGCAAGGAACAAGGAAATGTGAAGGTTCAGTCAAAAGTGTTGAATAAAATTATAAAGGCAAAAGCTTTCGTACTTTTGCAGACGAGAAATTATTTTAATTTAAAATTTATATATTTTTTAGCTACGGCTGTGATCTCCTTTCGGATTGTTAAACCTTTTTTGTTACTCCCTAGCTGCGTATAATTGTTATACGATCGCGGTCACAATTGATCGCGCGCGTCCTTTAAAATTGTTTTTATCAGTTTGACAAATATCAGACCATCGAAAGAGAGCCTGTTGTCGTAGCAGACTTAATACCAATTTTTCAAAATTAGGTTTTCTGTTCGCTCCAGTGCAGTCCCAACAATTCAAAATTATATACCGAACAATCTCCTTGCGTGTTCTGGTCAAGTTTACGGTCATTGGCAAAATACGTCTCAAATAAAGAGATGTGAAGCCATTAAAAAAAAATTAAAACACTTCTCGTGCCACGCGTTATTGACATCAAGATACACTGGAAAATTCGCGGGAAATGGAAGAGCCACTGTAGCCCAGATAGAAGGGCCGTCACCACAACAATGAAGATGTAACATGCAAATTCAAATTCTGTCCACGGTATGACATTTTTCGAAATTTCTAAAATCTAGTAGATTTCCATACTTTTATTTAGTTTTTCTGCTGAAACTTTCTTGTCTGCAAAGCCGTTTTCAAACACGCCTTCTAGTAGGTATTACTTAATTAAGTTATCCTTTATGACGGTCTCTCGCTTGAAGGCCCACAGGAGGTCTCAAGATGGTTTACAGCGAAGATAAGTAGGGAACTTCGCGTAGTATCTTGCTATTGACTTAAATCGCAATTTTATTTTATTTTAATAACTAGCAACTTGCCTGGCGGTTTCACACACTGCTTACCATTTTTCCGCGGGAATAAAACATTTTAATATAGCCTTTGTTGGTTAGGAATGATGCAGGATTCAAATGGTCAAAGATTTCTTTAAATCGGTCCAGTAGTTTCGGAGCCTATTCAATTCAAACAAACAATCAAATCTTTCCCCAATATTAAGTGTAAATGTAGATAAGTTTTGATAGAATTAACAGAGTAATTTAATTTGTCGACAGGTGGAAACGTACTGACATGATAAAAAAAGCGATAAGAAAAAAATTACCAGCAAAGGGGGAGGCCCATGTTCAGCAGTGGACTCTTGTGACTGTCAATGCTAATGTACACAATAAAAATTGTTTGTGCCGTGTGATGCCGGCTTAGAATAGCATCGCCCCATTTCTTTCCCGTGGGAGTCGTAAGAGGCGACTAAGGGACTCGAGGGTGTATATTGCAGTTTTAGGCGATGGGCTGACAACCTGTCACTATGGCGATACACTATTTTCCGAATGACCCTCAAATATATGTCAGACATGGCGTAAATGTCCGTTTTTTCGGCCGTTTACGCTCTGCCTACCCCGCAAGGGATTATAGGCGTGATATGTGTATGTATGTATGTATGTTATATTTGTTAAACGCTCCAACGTGTTGGCTATGAAATTTTAAAGAACCTGCTAAATGGAACCACAAACAGGATTTGAACCTGCGACACCAGTAGACGACAAAACACTTCAACTTGTTGTGTATAAAATTTTGCAAGTTCTTGAAAATAACTGCCTTGTGATTTCGGTTTAGAATAGCATCACTCCATTTCTTTTAGTCCCACAAGGTTGGCTGGAAGAGGTCTCTTAAAGAGATAAGCTCGCCTGTTGTTTTAATTATAAGTTTTACCTGTACGTTTACTTGTTTCAATTCAATAAAGAATATAATTTCCATCGATTGCAGCCCAACAAATACTCAATCGAAACAAAAAATCTATCAATCCCGTGTTCAGATTCCTCACATACTTATCAAGAATCCTTATTACTTTCATATTATCTGTATGTAAGTATTATCCAGCTAGGAGGAACCCTAATTACTTTCATATAATCTGTCGGTAAATATTTTCCAGCTATATTTGGCCAAGCAGCAGATAACAGAATAAACGAATCCTAGAGAAAATATCCGGAATAAATAAAGATAGCTATTATGAAGCTTCGAGTACAGATAAGGAGAAAAGAATTATGATCCGATCCATGTCAATGAGGCCTTAAGAATGATATATTGGATTCCGAGGCGTACACTTAATAGACCCACTGTCGACTAGACCCAATGGGTCTATAATCATCACACATCACATCAGCCTATAGCATACTGCTGGACGTAGGCCCCCAAGGTACGCCATAAGGCACGATATCACGTTGTCGCAATTTAGTCCCTACCAGCGGCCTTCTAGAAATCATTGGTCAATCAGACCGGAGGTCAAACGGTTCTACGAAAGATGTGACTAGCGCACTGCCACTTAAATTTCCCATACTCTCATATTACGTCTGATACTTTGTAAAACACAAAAATATATAAAGAAAGTTTAAAGAATTATACTACAAATTGAACTATTACAAATATACGTTCTAGCTGAACCAAACTTTTCTTGGTTCTTTCTGTTAGTGGGGTTAGTTAGAAACAGACTCAATAGAAAATTAAATATAGTACTTGTTTTGCTACTATCAGTAGTTGGACCCACTGGGTCTAATATTCTGTGGGTCTTATAAGTGAACGACTCTGAATTCCAGCCTGGAATCGTTTTATCCCAGTAATTTGCTTCGGTAAAGAATAATATTATTATTATCCGATTCACAAAGGTTCTGTCGAGATATAAAGAAAGATTGAGGTAATTAATTAGGTACTTTAACTTCGACATTGTAATATTGAAAGACTTTTTTTACCAAAGGCAAGGTTAAATTTGATGCGCCGAAAACTGACTGTACATACATACATTAACAGCAGCAACAGTCCACAGCTGGCCTTCCTCTATTACTGAACGAAAGAAAGAAAACACATTTATTTCGGTCCACACAACACAACAACAAAAAATAATACATTCAAACTTAGGCTATCGGAAGCACAGGTTATTGCGCATATGCAACGAAAATGGACCTCACTCAGCATGTGCGGCAGATAGCAGTAACTATCTACAGCGCTGGTATTCTGTGAAGCCATATGGACGGATATATTACTATACTCATCACGCTTAACAGGCGGATTGGCGAGCGCAGTGCAAGATGTTGCAGCCACTGCTGGGGTGATGCTAAGCCGGGCACCACACGGCAAACCTTCAGGGTCGTTGGATGACTCGGTGTCCTATACGAAAAGAAGACGCAAACCTTGACCGCACAGCATAAA
This sequence comes from Tuta absoluta, assembly GCA_027580185.1. Taxonomy (NCBI): domain Eukaryota; kingdom Metazoa; phylum Arthropoda; class Insecta; order Lepidoptera; family Gelechiidae; genus Tuta; species Tuta absoluta. The sequence goes on from JAQAHW010000026.1 coordinate 8,251,401, forward strand.
AAAGGGTATTCCATTTGATTATGGACTATAATAAATACGACAAGATTATTTTTTAGTCATTATACAGAATTTACAAGGTGATCTTCTTATGTTCGTATGAGACAAGAATAGTGTACGACCAGATAAACCCTGGTTATTCAACCGCCTACTACTACTAGTAGACCTCTGACATGGTTGTGTCACGACCGCCGTCTTAGTAATCATAGGCACAGCAAACGAGACTAGCGACTTAACGTGCCCTCAGAAGCACACAACCATGTTTTTTGCGGACAATCAGGGAATTCAGCCAGCAATGTGCTGACTAGACTAAAACCAAATTCACAAAGTGTGATATTATTGCCCCTCTAGGAATCGAACCAAAAACCTTTGCGGTAGTCAGATGATCATGGTAGTTATTTAGAGGTACATCAAAAACTTCTCCTATTTGTACCAAGTACGTAATCGAGAAGATGAACGGATTAATAATAGATATGATAAGTTCGTTCGATCAAAAGGAATGCAATTTTTTTTTCGTAATTATCAGGAAGGTTTTGCTCAGCAGTGGGACAGTTTAGGCTAACATAATAATCTCTCTTTTCGTGAGGGACATTAAGCCATCCAACCACCCGATGAACCCTTGTGTCAGAGTTTTCAACCGTCTAGTAATAGTTGTAGGCCTTTGACATGGTTTTGTTACGACCGCCGTCTAAAGAATAATAGACAGCAACCGGGACCGATGGCTTAACGTGCCCTCCGAGGCACGGAACCATTTCTTTTGGGACAATCAGTTGGTTCACCCTGCAATGTCCTAACCAGACCGGGAACAAATTCACAAAGTGATAAATATCAACTTTGTAAGTGCCCCACCGAGAATCGAACCCGGACCTTTGCATCGCAGGCAGTCGCACTACCACTGCGGCCGTCAAAAACATAATAATAATAATAAAATAAGGATGGTCTCATTGTAATAATTTGTTAACATTGACGAGCAGAATAATTAACAGACAATGTTAAGCATATAAACTTAAAAACCCTTTTTATATATAACTAGCAGCCCGCCCAGCGGTTTCACCCGCCGCTAACAATCTCCCCCCGGTAATAAGACAGTTTAATATAGCCTATGTTCATCAGTGATAATGTAGAATTCTAAAAATCTTGACTTCAATTTGAAACAAATATCGTTTTCAGATGGTGGTGGCGTAAAGTTACATGCCGTGTGATTAACCTGGCCAGCCCCATGGCAGTGCCTATATTTTTATTTTTTTTATCCCGCCCGAGCCGGTTTTCTATTAGGTGATAACAAAATTGGTATAAAAAAAAAATGTGTGATACAAATTTCTTTTTTAGAATGACGGTTCATGACGTCAATTAAGTGATAATACTATCCTACATTGAATAAAAAATTTCAATTTCAATTAACGGTAAAAGATTTTTTTAAATCGGTCCAGTAGTTTCGGAGCCTATTCAATTATAACAAATCCTGTTTCTAATATTAGTGTAGATTACATAATTATGTGCCGTGTGATGCCGGCTTAGAATAGCATCACCCCATTTCGTGCCCGTGGGAGTCGTAAGAAGCGTCTAAGGGACTCGAGGGTGTGTATTGCAATTTAAGGCGATGGGCTGACAACCTGTCACTATGGCGATACACAATTTTCCGGATGACCCTCAAATTTAATGTTCGTCAGACGTGGCGTAAATGTCCGTTCTATGTTGATGTCCTCTATAAAACTGTAGTACATCATTTTGCTCTATTGTCAATAATTTCCACAGCGTACGCGATATAAGATATTTTTTTGGTACATTTTTCGCACGTTGGGTTACATTATCGAAATTTTCACGCGGATCCCTATTTTTTTCTCGTATTAAATATAGCCTATATTCATCAGGAATAATGTAGGATTCTAATGGTGAAAGAATTTTTAAAATCGGGCCAGTAGTTTAGGAGCCTATTCGATGCAAACAAACAAACAATCAAATCTTTCCTCTTTATAATATTAGTGTAGATAGCAAAATTTTAAAAAATAACGCTAGAATACATTTTAAGGCTACTTAAATAGCCTTACGGGTAATAAAACAAACTTTTGGCTTAACGAGTTTGTTCAAACACTTTTTTTTCTTTGTAATATTTAAAAGAACAGCCTTTGAAAAGTACAAACTCTTTTACCACTCTTGCTTGGTTTATATAATTTAATAAGATCGTCAATATACATAAAAAATTTCTTCACAAGATACAAACATCAAGTCAATTTTCAGATATTTGTGTATCTGGGTGTTTTTTTGTATGATATATATTTATTTACAAAAATAAGTATACGGGGTAAAATTTACTAGTGTCAGATAGCGAAATATCGAGACTGGCTGGTGATAGGAAACTACTTTCCCCAAGGAACATAGATTCAAACTTTATTTTTATTTTTATTTTTTCTATCCCGCCCGAGCCGGTTTTTTGTGTGATACATTTTTTTTTTACAATGACGGTTCATGACGTCAATAAGTGATATGATAATACTATCCTACATTGAATAAAGAATTTCAATTTCAAAAAAGACGAAAATATTTAGTGTTTCCATAGTAACTCACTTCACCAGCTGATTGGCAATTTTTAAAGGGAGGTTATCTTTTTTTCGTATTATGAACTATGTTCCTTGGGCAAAGTTATGCCAAATCACCAGCACATCTTGAGTTTTCGCTATCGGTCACTAGTAAAATTTCACCCCACATAAGTATAAATATCAGCAATCCTGTTCCCATACTAAAAGCTTTAGTTTTGGGTGAGATGGTGCTGTGTGAGTGTGCAGAATATTTGTGTTATTTACTTATTATTTGCCTTATATATTTTCTTAATAATATATATTACACATTATTATTAGAAAAGCAGTCTCCACAAACAAACCGAATAACGTCAATGAAACGGTAGGCCGCGGTCGCAAATAATTTAGTGCCGCCGTGATAAAATTATATGACATGACATGAAAGATACGGAAATGCATAGTCCAGTATTGTTTGAGTTGTACAGTTTTTAATAGTATTTGTAGATAACAGCGTTCTTTTCACTACGAAGAAAATTTTGAGACTACAAAGGTGCCTAGGTGACGTGCGCGAGTTACATACATACACTTATTGCGACGCCTTTATCCTTTTCGGGGTAGGCAGAGTATTAACGGCCTTAAAAATACGGTCACTATTTAAGAGCCGTTGCAGAATAATCACTAGTACCAAAATCTACCTGGTCTTGCTTGAATCGCACTGCTCTGTTTTTCAATACTCTCTCCTCCACCCAAAGGTTGTCTGGAAGAGATCACATGTAGCGTTAAGGCCGCCTTTGCGCATGTCAGCAATAATTTATCCTAATATTTTTGTTTGTTATTTTGTGCAATAAAGTGTTTTTACTTACTTACTTACTACCTGATAGGACAATAGACATACATAAGTAGCATAATATAAGTAACATAATAAATCACATGAAAAAACATGTACACAGGGCCCTGGTTGACACCTATGTTGTTAGGAGCAAGGTTTTTAGTAACAAATCCACACTTGAAGTAAATAATCGTGTTTTTTTACTCATTACCTCTAAGTTCCCCCATCTACACCCTACCTGAATTCAATTATACCGACAGGTTGTTAGCCTGTCGTCTAAAATTGTAACACATGTAACCCTCGAGTTTCTTAGTCGCCTCTTACGATACCTGCGGGACACAAATGGGGTGATGCTATTCTAAGCCGGCATCACACGGTTCACACGGAGTTACAAAGTGTTTTAAACCGATAAAAAGTTGCAAAAGCATAAAATCCTAGCCGCAAAATTTCCGGCTGCACGTACAACGTACTTGAATATTTGAGACATCAGCTTAATCCAGCCGCGTATTTGTGAAATGCGATGTTAACGACGCTACTATAACTCAGCGCGGCTTCCGTGCTTCCGCATGCAAGCTGGGATTTTTCTGGCTACAGGCCAGATGATTATTTGTTCCTTGAATTTACGGAAATCCACTTTTTATAGATATGCTGGTTTACACACTTGTATTCCGTCGCTGCGTATTTTTAACGCACCGTAACGCATGCGTCTCGTCCGAAGAAAGGAGATTTCAAATTCAATCTTATTTCTGGCTACGGTGCGTAACGGATAAGTCTGTCTAACTTTGACACTCTGTTTGACGCACTTTTAACACGCCGTAGCCGTATGGAGTGAAATTGAGTGACAGGATAAGGAATAGCGTGATTAGAGAACGTTGCGGTATAAAAGAAGACGTAGAGACTGGTATAGAAAAAGGAATGCTGAGATGGATTGGTCACATTGAGAGGAAGAAATGGAAGAATGCAAGAAGATTAACGAACTTGTGTATATTGCGAGTGTGGATGGGAACGTTGGAAAGGGAAGACCAAGACGCACGTACTTGGATCAGATCGGGGACGTTCTAGAGTACCCTTAACCGACGAGCATGTATGAAAAAATGTATGCATGTTGAAGAACCGAAAGAGGTGTGTCAGTATCGTAGCAAGTGGAAAGACGTAGTCTCTGCCTACTCCTATGGGAAAGAGGCCTGATTATATGTTTGTATGCAGCCGTATGTATGGGAATTAGATAAATATTTGGAATTTCCTTTCGTCTGACAGACGCGTGCGATACAGTGCGTTAAAAATACGCAGCGATGGACGACAAGGACAAAAGCTTTATTCTTAAACAAAAAAAGTATATGAAATGCTATAATAAAAGCTACATATACAGCTATAGTATTATTTTTATTTTTTCTTTCTGTTGGGCTAAATTTCTGTTAGTATGTGACACCCTATCGAGTTGCTTGTGGACATTAACAACGGCTTTTTTGTAAGCGTGTCAAAGTTAACAATGTTAAATGCCGTGAGGGTTAATCTGGCTGGGCCCAAGGCACTGCCTTTATTTTAATCTCTTTTCTAACCGTGCCGCAAATGATATTTGACTTTGATTATATAAAAAAAATTGTTGTCCTTTGGATGCACATAGCTGTAGTACGAACCGAAAATTTCACGTCGGGTATACCATGAAAGTAGAGGTATAATCTATATTTTTTTACATACATACATACATACATATATCACGCCTGTATCCCTTGCGGGGTAGGCAGAGCGTAAACGGCCGAAGAAAACGGACATTTATTTACGCCACGTCTGACAAAATTTGAGGGTCATTCGGAAAATTGTGTATCGCTATGATGATGATCTTTCCGACCGATTTCGGCCATGGCGACCACTTCAACTCCTAATCAAAGAGGCGTTGATGCGCTCGGAGATGGCTACTATAGCCAATTTTTGCTATGAAGTCTCGTGCGCAATGCGGGCAGGTGAGTTTGCCGTTCACATAATTGTAGTTAATGGCTGCAGGTGGACGGTCTTTCAGCTCATCGCGCTTAGCGTCGAGGTCTGCTTTGCGCTGCTCCTCAAACTCGCGTATTCGCCTTTTAACCATCCCGCGCCATTCTGGGCGCTGTGCTGCCAGACCCTCCCATTGAGTGGGCTCGATGTTGCAACGTTTCATGTGGCGCTTTTGAACATCTTTATATCTGAGGAGTTGTCCACCCTGCTTTCGCTTGCCCTCCTCTAGTTCAGAATAAAAGATGCGCTTCGCCACTCTCTCCTCCGCCATCCGGGATACGTGACCGCACCATCGAAGTTGCCGACGCATTAGATAGGCTTCAATGCCACCGACATTGGCTCGTCTCAGAACTTCGGTGTTACGCACTCGGTCGGACCATCTGATCTTCATGATGGTGCGAAGGCATTTAAGGTGGAAACGATCCAGAGTACGTATGTGGTGGCGGTAGACACACCAGGTCTCGGAGGAGTACAGAAGGTTTGGCAGCACAATCGCCATGTAGACAGATATTTTTGTGGCTAACTTTAGGTCGTGCGAGCAGAAAACCTTGGAACGCAGCTTTCCAAATGCTGCAGCTGCAGCACTGATTCGGCTGTTGATCTCGGCATCAAGGTCACACTTAGATGTTACAGTGTTCCCAAGATAACGGAACTTATCAACTTGTTTCAGCATATCCTCACCAAGCTTAATGGCCAGTGTCTCGCGACCATGTGTGTCTAGAGACATTACTTCCGTCTTTTTGACACTGATCTTCAGGCCGAATTTGCAGCATGCTTGGTGAAAAACGGACATCAGCTGTTGCAAGCCGTCTGGGGATTCCGCAAGAAAGCACAAGTCATCAGCATACATGATCTCTGTAATCAGTGCATACGAAACCTTACTGCAGGAAAAAAGCAGAGAACAAGGGCGTCAGTTGTACCTCTGCTTTGTTGACTTGGAGAAAGCATTCGACAGTGTGCCTCGCGAAGCTCTCTGGATGGTGCTGGAAAAACTAGGGTGCACGGATAAGTTTGTTCGACTTCTAAGACTCCTGCATGACAATATGCAGTGCTGTGTCTCTGTAGATGGTGAACAGTCCGATTTCTTCCCCGTCACCTGTGGGGTGAAACAAGGGTGTGTTCTAGCGCCAACACTGTTCGCCTTATACTTTGCAGTAGTAGTCAAGGAGGTCTTGAATACTGTATCCGAAGGAGTCCGCATCCGATTCCGCACAGATGGCAGTCTTTTCAACTTGGCTAGACTTAGGGCGCGCACTAAGGTTTCGTATCGCTATAGTGACAGGTCGTCAGCCCATCGCCTAAAATTGAAATACACACCCTCAAGTCCCTATATTTTTTTACCAATTTATTATAAATATAATAATTTATATTCATTGCATTTTTTAAGGGTGTGTTTTACTCGTAAAACTGACCAACTTTTTCCAATAAACATGGCTCAAAATCAAAAACAATGGACTTTCCAGGTTCGATTCTCGGTTGGGCACTCACAAAGTTGATGTTTATCACTTTGTGAATTTGTTTTCAGTCTGGTTAGGTTAGGTTAGGTACATTGCAGGCTGAACCGCCTGATTGTCCGAAAATAAATGGTTCCTTGCTTCGGAAGGCACGTTAATATCAACTTTTGTGAGTGTCTCACCGAGAATCGAACCCGGAACCTTTGCGTCGCAGGCAGTCGCACTACCACTGCGCCACATCGGCCTGTTATATTACATTATATGCCTTTGAACATAAAGTATTCTTGACTTTAAATTGATTTTACCTATCGTAGTGCAGTCAGACATAGGTATCATATGTGTATGTATTTATCTAGCAGGAGAGCAAGTGTATTTGCTGAAAGGGGCTGATTACAGGAGTCTGACCACATGCTGACACGCCCCGGTACCACTGACGATATACACGACATTGAAACACTCTGGAAGCGACAGATAATATAAAATAAATATCTTGTACATTTCACACAGTGCTATCTAGCTCCAAACTAACCAAAGCTTGAACTAGAACTGACATAATACATATATAAGTACTTTTTATTTTGTAAATAAATGTATTAAATACACCAAAAATACCTAGACTGAACAAAAATATTTGAAAAACAGATATTTTTAAAGACTTACATAATTTTCAAGAGCAGGCAGGATAGAAAATTTTGCAAATTTTCAAAAATTGTTTACCTAACACGGGAAGTGTTCTAACAAGTTGTACTAAGATCATCTCATTTATAGATGTTCAGAAAATTTGCCAGCTGATTAAGATAAAATTGAAATTGCCGTCACCACTTTTCAATAATCTGAAATGTATCAATAATTTTCATTCAAAAATATTACGCCTATATCCCTTGTGGGGTAGGAAGCGCGTAAACGGCCGTTAAAACGAACTCTTACGCCTCGTCTGACAAACATTTGATGGTCATTCAGAAAAGTGTATTGTCATAGTGACAGGTTGTCAGCCATGTAAACCTCGAGTTCCTGAAGTCGTCTCTTACGAAGGGAAAAAAATAGGAGGATGCATTTCTAAACCCACATCACACGGTATCATTATTTCATCATCTTCGCTTAGTACATAAAGCTCATCCAGTTTAAAACTACTTTATAGCCAGAACCGCACAATACACTGTCAATCAGTGCAGTTCAGTGGTTGATCGCAACGTTTCATCATCACAAACAAACAAAATATCAATATAGTTTACTACTTAGTACTACGCCAGTATTATTATCTATTCTTATGTTAGTACTGTAACCTAACCTAATAAGGTTAAAATTTGTAAAGTTATTAAAATGAAATATTTAAGAGATAGATTTTAAATAATACATTGACTATAATTTAATGAATTGTAATATCTAAATAATATTTATAATGAATTGGGAATAAATGGCTTTGAATTGAATTGAATTGAACTGTAACCTTGAGTGCAACCATTACAGATGCCGTGTAATGCTGGCTAGAATAGCATCACCCCATTCCTTGCCGTAGGTGTTGTAAGACAACTTGACTCGAGGGTCAAATGTGTACTGCAATTTTAGATGGGCTGGCAACCAATCACTATGGCGAATGCAATGACCCTCAGAGCGTTAATGGCCGTAAACTGACAAATATTTGAGGGCCGTTTCAGAAAAATCGTGTGTCTCAATAGTGACAGGTTGTCAGCCTGTCGCCTTAACTTGTAAAACACATGAAGTCTTCATGACCCTTATTTGCCTCATACGACACCCGCAGGAAAGAAATGGGGTAATGCACAAGGACATAAAAACAATAAATTCAGTATGCAATTGAACGAGTATCCCCATTTGTGAAATGGGGGACGTTCTTATTTACCCCAGTTTGTCTAACGAGAAGAATGCGACTGGGAAAAGGGAGGAGAGAGGGGGGAAACCGGTTTCTTGATTTCATTTGTGTTTCCGGTTTGTTGTTTACCATTTTAATGATGAAGAGCCCTCAGTCAATAAGGGGATGTAACTTTATAATGTATTGTTTTTGCTTCCTAAAGTATTTTGTCAATAAATGAATGTAGGTGTTGTGATTGTTTAAATTATCAACAAAAAAAATCAAAGCCCTAAGACATTGCTTATTGTAGCTACTGCTAGGTTATAATAAGTATTGTAGATACCCGACTAGTCGGCCACTTTTATATTAAAATGAAAATGAAAATTTTACTTTAAAACCATAGTCGGTATCTCTAGTAGGAATGAATCTGTAGGTGTTAAGTTTATCCGCACAGTGGTAACTTATCTTTAGGAACTGCCTTGTCTTAAAGCATTTTATTTGTAAACCATAAAATTATGAAAAAAGTCGTATGAATTCAAAGTAGTAAATATTTTTTTTGTAATTCATCTTTTCTACAATTTTTGCATTCTTTACCATTTTTGAGTTATGCCTATGAAACGATTTTTTTGCCAAAAAGGAAAGTTTAATATTATAATTATCCTTTCTTTTTCATTCAGAGTCCAATCAGGTCCCTAGTATACTTAAAGAACGACATATAGATTAGTTCCAAACTTTAACACGACTCGAACTCCAAATTGACTTCTGCCGTGTGTGCTCTGCGCAGAGTCCGCGTAGAGTACGCGTTGCACACGCGTTGATCACGCGAGTGGGTTCAACGCGGGGACTGCGTGGATGACTTTGTACTAATAAGCAAACAATCTGCTCGCCCGCCTTTGTCTTAACCTGCGCTAACGCAGGTTCATCAAAACCCACAGCTCAGCAACTCAGCACTGCCAATAGATAGCGCTAGCAGGGTCGCCATGCGATGTTTGCTGTTGAGGAAGGATAAAAGAACAAAACAGTTCAGTCCAAGCGTCTATTGCAGACTGAATGCAGTTACAATATATTATTCTTAGCTTACAAAACTAATAGGGAGTGATGCGTCACACAGTACAACAGAATGTCAACCCATCGCCTAAAATTGCAATACACGTGTAACCCTCAAGTCATTTTTAGTCGTCTCTTACGACATCCCACGGAAAGGAAAAAGGGCGATGCTGTTCAAAGCACTCACACGGTATTTCATGACTTAAATATGAATATTCGCGTGGAAAATCTTGTTTTATATTCGAAATTCCACGAATAAATTAAATCTATATGGGTTTGTTTTGACCCTTAAAGTACTGCGGGCTTTTTATTAGATCAAGGGTCAAAAAAAAATTCAACCTACGACCAACCGACCTAAACTAACGCAAGTTTTAGAGTTTACGTAGCTAGCTTATCGATTCCCAAACTTTTGTTTCACCTACGGCTATCGATAGACCAAGTTGTGTAGTTACAAACTATAACTAGAAAGGAAAGTTTTGTTTTAGATTATGTTTCTAACAACGCAGCAGTTTTCATAAAATCATATTTCGTGCTGTACCAAGTTTAGTTTAGGTTCGTTGAGATGTATGGAACAATTGTCTTAAATAAAAGTCGTTGGACGACTGTGTCCCACTCTAAAAGAAGAAGAAGAAGCGTGATAGATAACTTTTAGTTTATTGACGAACAACGAAATAAATGGCCATTAAAAATTGTCTGTCATGTCGTTTGAGAGACGAATCCGTAAACGCACCGTAGCCCTATTTGGACGAGGAATAAGATAGGAATTCAGAAATTCACAATTTCCCTTCGCCTGACAGATGCGTTACGGTGCGTTAAAATTACGCAGTGACGGACGACAAATGGGAGGGCCGCCTAAGTACTGTATTATGGCGCAGTGCATTTCAGTATGTTATGAAAACAATCAATCGGTTAAAGATAAAGTGAGAAGAGAGAACATAAAAAAGTGTTACTATTTAAGCATTTAGAACAAACTTCAACTTCAACAGTCAAATGACAAGGTGGACATGGCCACCCCAACTGGAGGGTATATGTCATATTCATCACGCTTGGCAGGCAGATTGGTAAGCGCAGTAGCGCAGACCAAGGTGTTGTATTCACAGGGACCACTGCTGCCCATTCCCTGGATTTATCTCTTAATCGCCTTTTACGACACTCACGTGTAAAAATAGAGTAACGTAGCTAAGCTAACTTTGTACAAATATAACTTTAATCGATAAAATTCAGACTATAACTCATCTGGATTCAAAACAACCCGTTATCCGCCATTTTAATCGCTGCACACACATATAACCATAAACCTTTTCATAATAGGTAGTATTAACTTATTTGTTTGTCCCAATGGTTCCATTGTGAAAACAGATTTAAGCAGATTAATAATAATAATAATAATAATAATGATTTATTTGCTCTTAAACAAGGTTTTGTAAGATGTCACAATAAATTATAAAAAGTTCACTTGTTTAACTATTTCTAATAGCATGCAAAAATTTCTTAAAAAATATAAAACACATCACAATTTACATATTATACAATTTAAAATGTCAAACTACGATTACATTATAGGTATATTATAAAATAAGGAAACAGCGATACAAAAACAATATAAAAACAAAAATTTAATTTAAAATGTCCGGTGAAATTGTAATTATTATTATTTTAAAAGTATTACTTAGTCAGAAAATTCAAGGCTAGCAACCCCAGCACAGAAACCGTTTCCATGACATGGACTAAAGCCCAGGCAAATGAGTATACTCGAAGAATTCATTGAGCGTGTAAAAATTTTGTTCTCTCAACCAGTTGCGTAGTAGCCATTTGAATTGCTTAAACGGTCGATCTCTGATATCATGTGGTATTTTATTAAATATTTTTACACACATCGCATAACAATTTTTTTGATAGCGGGTACTTTTGGGGACAGTACCGAGTACGAGTCTATCCGGATCACGCATATTTTGACGGCAATTTACTTGCCTCGACTGAATAAAAAGATGATTGTGCTGCTTAACGAAAAGTGCGATTTCTAGAATGTAGAGACAGGGCAGAGGTAATATTTTTAAATCTTTGAAGTGCGGTCTACAAGACATATCTGGAGCTATACCACAGATCGCACGTACGCACTTTTTTTGAGCTATAAATGCTTTACTTGCGTCTTTCCCGTTACCCCAAATAATTAATCCATACTTAAGAACAGACTCTACATACGCATAATAAGTGATGACAGCTGTTTTACGTGATGCTGATCTTGTTAGTTTATATAACGCAAAAGTGAAACTACTAAGTTTGCTGCACACTTTTTCTATATGATTACTCCAGTTTAAATGTTGATCTACTAGAATTCCTAGGAATGTCACACAGCTAGCATTTTGAAGAGTTTGTCCTTTGAAGTTTATAGTCGCTAATTCGTCATGTAAATTAAAATTTATATAATTTGTTTTTGTAAGATTAACGTTTAAGTTATTTTGATGGAGCCAATTAGTGGTTACATTCAATACATACGAAATCTCTTCTTTATGGTTTTCAATTGTTTGTGTTTTGGGGGTAGTTATAATAACTGTAATATCATCTGCAAACAAAATAGTTGTATGTCTAATAATTGTCGGAAGTTCGTTAATATATAGCAAGAATAGAAGCGGGCCCAAGACACTGCCTTGCGGCACCCCTGTTTCAATACGTCTAAAATTTGATCTATAATTTTTTACGTGATTTCTCGAATCTAAATTAGCACAGCACTGCATTCTATCTTTTAGGTACGATTTGAACCAATCTAGTGCTTGACCTCTGATTCCGTATCTTTCTAGTTTAGAAAGCAGTAGATCATGTGAAACAAAATCGAATGCTTTCGACATGTCTAGAAATAATGCCGTTACGTATTTCCTTTCATTTATGTTCCCTAAGATTTCAGTTACTACTTTGTACGCTGCAAGTGATGTTGACTTATTTTTTTGAAAACCGTATTGATCCTTGTTAATTAAATTATATTTACTGAGAAAAGAAGTAAGTTTTGCATGAATAACCTTCTCAAAAACTTTAGAAATCACCGGTATTAGTGAGACAGGACGATAGTTATTAACATCAATTTTACTGCCTTTTTTATGCAATGGTTTCATTATCGAACGTTTCATTTCCTCTGGGAAGGTACCAGTCTCTATAGATAGATTAACCAGAAATGTTAATACGGGTTTAATTTTATTTTTGCATGCTTTTAATACCTTAGTACAAATACCGTCTATACCCTCGCTATTTGTATTATTTAAAGCCATAACAGTTTTTTCGATGTCATTTTCATTGATAGGTGTCAGATAAATAGAATGAGAAATAATTGGATTATTAATATGAACTTTTTTTATGTCAAATCTGTTTATATTGGTCATGTCAATGAAATAGTTATTTATACTAGTAGCTATGGACGGTGGGTCCGTGATTTCTGCATTGTTACAGATAATTTTTTCCAAAAAGAAGCATTTATTTGTAGAGTTTGTTTCATCTTGTATGACTTTCCACGTTGCTCTACACTTATTTCTACTCCCCAGTACAAACTTATTGTTTGAATGTTTTTTAGAAATAAGCGTACATTTTTTAAGGAGTTTGTTGTAATTGCGGTACTTAGTCCTATTATAGTTTGTTTTATTTGAGTAAAAATTGTAGCGTAAGTATTTCTTTGTGTCGCTACTTTTTCTCAAACCCCTTGTGATCCACGAAGTTTTACGGGTATTGTTAACTTTAATTCTAATTAAAGGGAAGCACAGTTTGTACAACAGACAGAAAAGATCATGGAATTCCTTAAATGCTGTATTTAGATCTTTCATAATGAATACTTCAGAAAATGATAAACTGTTCAAATATCCGATGAATTTATTAAGATGCTCTTCACAATAATCTCTTTTAAATACATAATAACTTTGTTTTGTTATATATTTAGTCTCAACTGGAAACTGAATTATCTGTGCAGTATTATGGTCAGACAAATATAAAGGTAAAACTCTACCAGTGACGTTATTAATGTTACTTATAATATGGTCAATACATGATAAGTCTCTTGTGGGATCAGTAATGTGAAATACCATTTTATATCTACACATAATTTCTTGCAGACGGATTTTAGATTTGTGATTTTTTAATGTATTTATGTTTAGGTCACCGCAAACTATGATTCTTTTCTTAGGATATTTCCTAAAGAAATTATGTAAAAAAGATTCTAACCGTATAAAAAAGTCATTTAATTCTTCAACAATATTGTTTGGAATTCTATATATATTTTTTTTTTTTATTAATGATGGGTTTGCTCTTGACTCTAGTCTAGGTCATAGGACAGAGACAGAGTCTAAGATGGAGCGAGCTCACCCATACACATAACAATAAGATTAAGCGTGGAGATACTTGTAAAGCAGCATTCAAAGTTGTAGTCCCTGGCTAACACATCGAAACAAGTGATATTTTGATGATGTATACCTGACCTAACAAGTATACACGACCCACCTCTTTTACCTGTCTGTCTACAATAAGAAGCAGCGATTTCGTAATTAGTAATTCTGATATTATTCACTAGACTTGCCATAACAAATGTCTCTGTAAAGCACAGGATGTCTGGAATTGTATGGGACTTAATTTGTGATAGTGCTATCTCAACAAGCTCTCTCTTTGAAACCAGCCCCTGAATATTCTGATGAAATAATGTAAATTCTAAGTCAGATACGAAAAAAATTTTTACCATCTGTAGAGTCCACTTGTTTACAAATAACTGAAGGCTCTACCGGAAGTGTATTGATATCAGAGTCGGGTTTAGTTGTCACGTCTAATTCAATATTCCTTGGCAAGACGCGATAATAATAAGGAATGGTACCTCTTTTTGAAACCGCCGCCTTTATGGGTATTTCAGGTTGTGGCTGGAACGTCAACTGGTTATGAAATGTTTTTTCAACTTTTCTAAAATAATAAGGAATAGTTCCTCTCTTTTCCTTTATCTCATTATTAGTAAATTCTAAACCATTTGCCTTGTTCTCGTGCTGGGAAGTTGCCTGTCTTGTACTTACATATTTTTTAAATGTTAGGTACTGTTTCTTATATTCTGGGTAGTCAATATTAAGATTTATTTTGATGTTAATGTAATTAATAAACTCTCTATGATTTGAATAAGCACATGGTTCTAAAACTGTACAATTTTGAAAATGTTTTGTCCATAGCTTAATTTCAGAGTTCAATTTAGATTCGTTTAAATAAGGATTGTGAAATATAGGAATCATAATAATAGGAACATTCCTAAGTTTGTTTAAAGCTATACATAAGTTTGAATGAAGGATTTGTACATTTTTGTCATAACCTCCTAAGCTTAATACAACAATATCGTCGCTACAAACACTTTCAGCAAAGTTTTCAATATGAGATAACAAAATGCTACTATTTGCTTCAGTCATTACGTTACATTACATTTACATTTACATTACATTAACATACATATATCACGTCTATATCCCTTGCGGGGTAGGCAAAGCGTAAACGGCCGTAAAGATGTATATTTATGCTAAGTCTGACAAACATCTAAGGGTAATTCAGATAATTTTGTATCACCATAATGACAGGTTGGCAGCCCATGGCCTAAAATTACAATACACATTATTATCCTCGAGTCCCTTAGTTATCACTTAACACCCACGGGAAAGAAATGGAGTGATGCTATCCTAAAACGTTATCACACGGCAGATTAAAGACTAATAAGTACGGTGAATTAGCCATGTGATGCCTACATATAACAGCATCACCTCAATCTCACCCGTGGGTGTCGTAAAAAGCGACAACGGGATAAATTCGTCTAGGAAATAGGCACCTGTCCCTTCCCCTGAATTAAGAGAATACTTAGGTAGAGAAGTCCAATACGGATGGCATTATTTGGGGGTAAAACATATAAAAATTCTAAAGTCGTTTATTTTTTGTACGATTGCGTTATGTGTGTCTGTAGAGCATATATTACATTTTGTGTAATTTTTGACGCTTGCATAAATTTCCGATTCAATGTATTGTAATTCATTTATTAAATTAAATTTTTAAGTGTTAATTATTAAACTAACATAATTAAATCTCTGAGTATTGTCAATGTGACAGTTAATAAAGTGTACAAACCCAGTTTGAGTCTTTTTTATCCACTGCATACTAAGGTTTGTTAGCATATACCTAAAATGACACAAAATAATAAATTAGGTACGGCCAATTATTTCTGTGTATAACGAGAAAATGCAAGAGATTTGAATATAATAGCAAAAAAATTTAATGCTTAGAAAAACACGAAAAAACTGGAGTAAGCGAATTGGATTTCGTGAGAGACTAAATTACGAATGTGAATGTTGGTCAAATTTCTGACACTTAGAAATCGAGCTCCTTTGACGAGTCATGACTCTTTCGTTAATATCATTCTAGAACTTCACGCACCATTTCCCTTAATTGTTGTTTAAGCATAATTTAAGAAAAAAATGTAAATTGTTAAATGAAGTGCCGTGTGACGCCGGCTTAGAATAGTATCACCCCATTTCTTTCCCGTGGGAGTTGTAAGAGGCGACTAAGGGACTTGAGGGTGTGTATTGCTATTTTAGGCGATGGGATGACAACCTGTCGATACACAATTTTTCTAATGAACCTTAAATATTTGTCCATTAGTTAACTATAACGAGTACCTATCACGTTTACTACGCGCTAAGCCTGCTATGCAGGCTTAGCTTACACGCCTACTTAATATGGCTTCCTCAGGAAATAGCTCAGAGAAAGATGTGATGGAGATAGAATCAGAAGATGTAAAAGAAAAACAGAGTTTGATGCCGAATGTGATAGTGATCAATAAATCGCAAGATGGAGGTAGCGGAACTATAAATAATACGGACGAGAATGCTCCAGAACGAGCAATAAAGCGCGACAGAGAAATAGAAGAAATAGAGTGGACTAGAGTCGAGAAAAAGAAGAAACAGAGCGAAGTAAAAACGGAAATTATTATTTCGAGCAAAGAAAAACTGCCTAAACAGTTTGCGATCGCGAAATTATTTACTAATCTTGGATTATTGGATATCACCAAAATCAAATATATAAACCCATACAAATTGAGACTTGAGGTTCCCGGCTATGACTACGCAAACAACGTCATCAGCTGTGAGGAGTTTAAAAAAAGGCAATGGCAGGTTCAACGGGCGACTGACGTTAATGTTACCTACGGCATAATAAGGAACGTAGACATGGACTTAACAGAAGAGGAAATTCTCCAAGAAATTTCGTGTCCAAATCAAGTCTCAATTATTTCCGTAAAACGATTAAATCGGCGTGATAACAGTGGAAAGTGGGTTCCTAGTGAGGCTGCCCGAGTTGCATTCAGCTGTCCATACCTACCGGCATATGTTATTGTGGGCCACATTCACATGAGGGTGGAACCGTATGTATTTCCTGCCACTCAGTGCTCGCGATGCTGGGAATTTGGACATTCCAAAGCTAGATGTGGGTCAAAAAATATAATCTGCCCCAAATGTACAGGTTTTCATGAAAATTGTGAAATTAAAACGTTTAAATGTGTGAATTGCTACGGGCCGCACATGGCACTAAATAGATCGTGCCCTGCTTACTTACGAGAAAAACGATTAAGAGAACTAATGGCAGAGTTTAATTGTACCTACCGCGTAGCGTGTAGTTTATACGTTAAACCAGAACCGAAACAGCAAACGTCCATATATAAACCAGAGGATAGAACGTCAATAATTGAAACCTCTAATAATTTTGACGGCCTACAGACGGAAAGTCACACATATACTCCGTTTTTTCCATCTTATGCTCAGTTATTTTCAACACCTAAAAAATCGAAGTCACCGCAATCAGTACGTAACAATAACAATAGCAGCTCAGCCGATACGAAGCGTAATAATAGCGCAAGCGCAGGTACTTCCGAGCAGACCGGTCGGCGCCGAGAACCGCCTGCGGACCGCATTCCTGAGCGACCAGCTGATTATAACGACGGAACTGACTGTGCGCAAGATAAACGTGGGGTGCATTTTTACGAATTATTGGAAAGATTGAAGAATATTATATTTTTAAGAAATATTAGTATGTATGAGAAAATTAAAAGTTCGATAAAGTGTTGTATAGAATGGTTGGTTCTAGTTGTAGTGGATAACATCTCTGATTGGCCGATCTTGAACAGTATTTTAGATTTAATAAGCCCACTTATTGATGGATAATAAGGTATTAAAATTAAAGCTCCTACAGTGGAATGCGCAAAGTTTGACACCGAAAGTAATAGCCTTAGAAAATATTTTGTTAATTGAAAAGGTTCATATCTGTATTATTTCCGAAACATGGCTCAAACCGGATAGTTGTTTAAAAATTCGATCTTATAATATTTATAGACAAGACCGAGATGATTCATATGGGGGGGTAGCAATTATTTCCCATAAATCGATAAAAACACAAATTAGTAAAATAATTGTTTATAACCAAGGTATACAGGTTATATGTATTAAAGTATTTAATTGCGGTTTCGTGGAAAACATAGTTGCAGTTTACTGTCCACCTAACGTGAACACGACTGTGGAGGATTGGAAGAGATTATTCTCATTGTGGTCTTGTAAGACAATAATTGGGGGTGATTTTAATGGGTATCACTCAAATTGGTCATCTAAGAACAATAGGAGGGGTTCTCAAATTCACGATGCAGCAGCGGAGTATAATTTTGTATCACTTAATACTGGCGGCCCTACGAGAGTTAAATTAGTAGCAAATAATTGGCAGAAAAGTTCTCCTGATATCACATTTGCATCTTCAGATATCGCTTTACGTTTTAATTGGAGTATTTTTAACGAAAATTTGGGAAGTGACCATTTAATGATTTTTATTACATCGGAAATAACACTTAATAAAATCATGGCCAAAAAAAGGAACTTTAAAAAAGCAGATTGGAAAAAATATAAAGAAATATTAATCGATAAATTTCAAAACATTTCTCTTTCTAATGATGTTCAACAAGTATACGACACTATTCTTGAGTTAATTAATTTGGCGGCAAATGAATCTATTCCTATTACTAAAATTTGCTTAGACCCAAGTAACAAATTTAACCCCAAACCTTATTGGTCTCCAGATCTCTCGAGGGCTGTGGCAGAGCGTAGACGGGCACTAGCTATACTTAGACGCAACCCAGTACCAGCAAATCTTATTATTTTTAAACATAAGGTGGCTATAGCTCAACGCCTTATTCGTAAAGCTCTTGCAGAGTCATTTCGTCAATTTTGTAACAGTATTAGTGAAATTGTTTCTAGTAGTGAGATGTGGAATAAGATGCAGTGGTTAAAAGGTTATCGAGCTATCAAATCTAACTTGGATTGGGAAAGAGCTTGTGAGTTTTTAAGGCAGCTAACACCTGATTATGTTTTGCCGCCAACTCCAGTTTTCACATCTAAAAATGTACAGTTAGAGGCCCCAATCACATTACAGGAACTTAATAATACACTAAAAATAAAAGATACTGCACCAGGAATTGATGATATATCCTACTCTATGATATATCACTTTTCTAAAAAAAAATACTTAGTAGACATGTTTAATAAATGTTTAGTTCAAGGAGTTATCCCAACGCAGTGGAGAGATGTAACAGTGGTCCCCATACCTAAACCAGGACGTGAACCTGGCCCAATTTCATCGATGAGACCAATATCACTTATATCGTGCGTGTGCAAAACTTTGCATAATATTATAACGAGGCGACTTGAATGGTACTTTGAGAGTAACGGATTGTTTTCTTGTAAAACAGTAGGATTCAGGAGAACACAATCATGCTTAGACAACTTGGTCAGATTAGTGACACAAATTCAAATAGGTTTTACAGATAAACAAAGAACTCTGGCTTGTTTTATTGATATAGACAGTGCGTACAATAATGTTGACATCGTAAAAGTTGTTTCTAAGCTGGATGAAATGGGAGTTGGAACGTCTATTTGCAGATACATTTGGGAGTATCTTAAAGAGAGACACATCACTATATTAGAATCAGGAGGTAACAGTACAATAACTAGGTGGACATGTAAAGGTTTAGCTCAAGGTGACCCTATGTCACCTATTTTGTTTAATGTTGTAACTAGTGATATTTGTAAAACGATTGTCGGTGTTTTCGCATCACAGTATGCTGATGATTTTGTTCTATATGTTACTGGATTAGACTTAAGGTTCATGACAAATAATCTTCAAGAGGCTATCAATAAATTATCAGAATTTTTGAAAAGTTTAGGACTAGAATTATCACCCAGTAAAAGTAAGCTATGTTTATTTTCAAGAGGTAGGTCATTACAACAGGCCAGCATAAATATTGGGAATGCTAGTCTGGATAACGTTGCTACAGTTAAATACTTAGGACTTTGGCTTGATCAATCATTACGATGGGGAAAACAAATTAATGAAGTGGCCGAAAAGACATTGAAATTTTTGAACGTATTTAAAGTATTAGCAGGAGCATCATGGGGGGTACATCCTAAACATTTGAGACGTCTGTATATTGCTATTATTCGCAGCAGACTAGATTTTGCAAGCTTCCTTTTCGATAATTGTGCCAAAAGTAAGATTGCAAAATTGGACAGAGTCCAAAATCTGGCTTTAAGGCTAATAGGTGGTTTTATTAAGAGCACTCCAATACATGCTATGGAGTCGGAGCTATGTTTACCTCCACTATTTGTAAGACGTAAATTTTTAGCGAATAAGTTTTATTTAAAAGCCAAATCTAATAGTGATAGTGAAACCATTTCTGTTATATCTAGGCTAGCATCCATTTGCGAACAGGTATTATATTGGAGAAACAAAAAGAAACCACTCATGGTCCTTATACACAACAGATTAGCAAACGAACAGGTACATAGCTCTCATGTATTAGGAATGTTTTCATTATCAACATGGATGACGAATATAGACATAAGGTCACACACATTTTTGGATATTGATAATATGGAGGGCCCCAAGAGAACTTATTCTTCTACGTATTTATGTAAACAGTCGGAGAAAACAATTGATGATAGGCATCACAATTCTTACCAAATTTACACGGATGGGTCCAAGGATAGTGATGGAGTTGGATCAGCATTTTTCGATCCTCAATGTGATGTTATGGTTGGATTTAGGCTGAACAGCAAAATACCTATAATGGGAGCGGAACTACATGCAATATCTGAATGTATGTCGTATATAAGCTCTTGTGATCAAATTAACTATGTGATATTGAGTGATTCGAAAAGTGCTCTTCAACATTTAGCTCGGTGCACTTCGGGTAAGCGAGGCCGCCCAGAAGCTTATAGTATACTGGATCAGTTTTTGTCTTTGAAAAGTGAAGGAAAGAACATAAAGTTTCAATGGATCCCATCACATGTGGATTTGGTAGGGAATGATGAAGCTGATAAGATGGCTAAAATTGGGATTAGTGAAGGCATTGTCGTTAACCACTTGCCCTTTTTCACTGATCTTTTGGTTGAGGTTAAAAGTGACTGTTATAAATTCTGGAAAGAATACTTTGACGAAAGATCCAAAGAGAAGGGCATTTGGTATAAAACAATCAACTCAGAACCGCCGAAAGTACCTTGGTTTTCAGAAGTTCGTATAAACCGACAGTTGGTAGTTATGAGTATGCGCCTGCGCTCCGGGCACATACCATTGAACGCGTACGCACACATGATGAGGGTGGTAGATTCACCAAACTGTGCCGTATGTAATGTTAGAGAAGACACATACCACGCTTTAGTGGAGTGTGCTCGGATCAGGTTAGAAAGAGAAAATTTGGAGATAGAAGCATGTTGTAAACTGCACGAAGTGGGCAATTTCAACATCATTTTGTCGAATCCTTCTTCTGCAGTTGCTATTAAATTGTACTGCATGTTACTGAAATTAATTAAGATTAGATAAGGATCTTTTTGTCATACCTAACGGGGCTGACATAGTCGCTCAGCGACTAAAGCCTTCTTTTTAAATAAAGATTTAAAAAAAAAAAATATTTGTCAGACGTGGCGTGTTGTCTGTTTTTTTGCGGCCGTTTACGCTCTGCCTACCCCGCAAGGGATTATAGGTGTGTAAGATACTATTGAAATTATTTTGAAACATTTTAATCGTGATTAATTAAAACACTTTCTATCATCAGCTTTTGCATCAATTTAACAAACTTAACTAGTTATTCTTTCCCGGTACTAATTTAGATGTGGATCCATCTTATTATCTGTGTTGTTAGCAAGTTTTAATTAATGGAAGTGAAATGGCTAAAACGTTGTTACTTCGTGTTGGTCTTAGAATTAGAAACTTTACTTGCTGGAGTTTTGGATCTTTATTTATCTTTTTTGGGAGTTTTGTAAGCGATCAATCTACAGGTTTGTGGAGGAACCCTGGTCCTCTTTTTATATCTTGACCCTAAGGTTTCTGATTCATAAATAAAAACAAGAGAATGTACGAAAATAAGTTCATCCATTTTTATTCCTTATCCATTAAATTTCAACTTCAATAATTTTGAGAACTTAATTAATTTATAAAATAATTCTGTAATATTTTGTCAAATAAGTTTCTTTAAATAATTGAATAAAACAAAATCAAATTAAACGACTAATTTTTTAAAAAGGTCTTCAAAAAGTTTCTTTAAAGAGTCAGTAAGTATGAGTACTAATACAAGTTGATCACATCACCCAATTCAACAATGTAGTTTCATAAAAAACGTGAACTTCTGAAACCTTTCACAAAGTTTGTGAAGTTCTATACAAAACAACTGCATTTGGTTATAACTAAACACAAAAAGATGCAGTCTACATAACTACATCGAAATACAGTCAAATATCAACCAGCCTGCATTTTTAACGTATTGTTATAAAAATATAAACCAATATTATTTTTGTATTTAATTAATAGTTTTTAACGTACCTACATAAAACTTTATCAAATGAAACACTTATGGTATGAGTTAGTTCACTCTTAACTTGAAAACTAATTGTTAAAAATATATCTTCAACATTTTTATTTTTGTGATTCTCGACTGAGAAATGAACTCGGGATTTTCTGAGTTGATATCAGTTACATAAACTGCCAATTAAATGATACAAAAAAAACTCATGTTGCATTGCATTGCTGTTCAAATGCAGTCCCTCTGCACATGCTATTTATGAACGTACAGGTTTTTGAGGAATAGTATTGCGTGGAAAGTAGTATAAATTTGTGGACTTTTTGGGGTGGTATGGGATCTACCTCCTAGCGGTCCACCCCGGGCAACGGCAACACAGGCTTGCCTGTAGATAAGTCCGGCTGAACGATCCCACCAAGCGGTGGAAGGCTCCGTAAGGGGCCGCCTGGCTCGCGACCACCATCCCACCGAAGTCTGGCGCCAAGTAGCTTGCTGCGTTCCGTCAGTGTGTGGGAGTGCCAGTGCCTTAACAGGCTTCTTCTGGGTGAGCTCGCTCCATCTTAGACTCTGTCTCTGCCCTATGACCTAGACTAGAGTCAAGAGCAAACCCATCATTAATAATAAAAACTACATTGCTGTTGAAATGCAGTCGTTGATCTCAGGCTCAAAATTATGGATAGACAGACATCTGAAAAAGTATATTGCATGTTAAGTAATATAAAATTTGTGTCTACATATCTGCCGTGTGATGTCGGCTTAGAATAGAATCACCCCATTTCTTGTCCGTGGGAGTCGTAAGAAGCGACCAAAGGACTCGAGGGTGTGTGTTGCAATTTTAGGCCATAAGCTAACAACCTGTCTTTATTGCGATGCTCAATTTGTCAAATGATGCGGCCGTTTACACTCTGCCCACCCCGCAAGGGATTGTAATCGTGATATATGTATGTATGTATATCTGTTGAAATGCAGTTCGTCTGCATAGAATCAAAGTTGTGAACAGACAGACATCTGGTGAAGAATATTGCGTGAAAAGTAATATAAAGTTGTGAACTCGTAACTCGAAGCTCAGCGGGTTACGTCGAACGAGGTGTGGGACTGGTAAGCAGGGATAACAAACTTTTTGAGTTTGAGTATGTACCTATATTAAAAAGTAATGTTTTTAATATTTTTTCGGGTTTTTGATTTGATTGGATATGTATTTAGAGAAATGGATGAATTCAGACTGCACCGGGTGAAAATAGCTCTGACATCAAGGTTCAAGGACAAAAAATTATGAATGAATAGAAGATACAATTTGCAAATTGCCGTGAGATGCCGACTTAGAATTACCGTGTGATGCCGGCTTAGTACAACATCACCCCATTTCTTTCCCGTGGGAGCCGTAAGAGGCGAATAAGGGACTTGAGGGTGTGTATTGCAACTTTAGGCGATTGGCTGACAACCTGTCACTATAGTGATACACCATTTTCTGAATTCTGAATCCTCGCAAGGGATAAATGCGTGATATGTGTATATAGGTATATGTTCTTAAGTGACTCTCCAAAGTTTGTTTACTCCTGGCATTATCTTCACATGACTTACACATAAACCTTTTGATTAAAGGTGAAAAGTTAAATTTACTGTCCTAACTTATTCTTTGATTAACTTTATGAGCAATAATTCAGTGAAGTTGCGGGGTAGACAGAGCGTGATCACAGACGTGACATTATATAGGGTGAAATTTTACTGGTGACCAATAGCGAAAACTAAAAACAATTTGTTCCTTATCACCAGCATTTGTGTTTATATCATTTACCATACTATTTGATGTTATCCAACACTTTAACCATGTCGTGCCGTGTCGTGCTTAGAATAGCATCACCCCATTTCTTTCCCATGGGGGTCGTAAGAGGCGACTAAGGGACTTGAGGGTGTGTATTAATATTTTAGGCGATGGTCTGACAACCAGTCACTATGGCGATACATATTTTTCCGAAAGACCCCTCAAATATTTGTCAGAATATAGAGGTATAAAGTGGTGTAAATTTCCGTTTTTGTGCCTTTAACTCTGCCAAGCAAGCGTAAATAGGAGTGATATGTGTGTATGTTAACCATTGTCTTACTTTCTTTGGAATAACACCGTAGGCTGTACCGCTGCCTTAATTTAATTTTTGCAAACTTTTTATTTTACCTAAATAATGCCCTGCATAAAAAGAGCTGTGAAACTTTATCAAACTTTAAAAACTTCCTGAGGGAAATAGTCTTGAGGCTGCAAAACATATAGCTTAACTAATATATAAAAATCTTTTATCTTTAATCCGAACATAATCCATAAATCTCTGCTTACTTCTCGTGTAAAATCCTTATAAACTGTTCAGAATCTTCGGAAGACTTAACGCGGTATTATGTCTATAAATACATTCTGTAAACTCAGACACCTACCTACGAACAGGTGCTTAAGCTACTTAGGTACTTTAAAACAACGAATAAAATAAATGATAGATAACTTAAATAAAATAAACTATCAATAAAAGAAGATAATATAAACTAGAGGTGGAGCCCTGTCTGTTACGTGCCTGGTCCGAAGGTTTTATTTGTCAGAGGTGGCGTTTTTTGTGGCCGTTTACGGTCTGTCTAACCCGCAAGGGAGTATACGACAAATACTTGAGGGTCATTCGGAAAATTGTGTACTGCCATAGTGACAGGTTATCAGCCCATTGCCTAAAATTGCAATACACACCCTCGATTCCCTTAGTCGCCTCTTACGCCTCTCACGGGAAAGAAATTGGGTGATGAACTACAAAACACTAAAGCAATTAATAGCTACTTCTAAAGTAACTTACTAATATCGGAAAGCAAATGGTTTTTTAAATTTGGAGCAGAGCTACGAAATAGAAGTTAAAAAAGGTTCAATTAGTTATAATCTGATCATGCTATATTCGTTCCCACTAGAAGCCCCAGAATTCAATTATTGGTTCCGGAATACATTTGACAGCTCTCCTGAAGAGGGTCAGCTTCGTGATTGGCTTCAATCCTGAATCGAAAGAAAACGCCTATAAAATAGACTGAAATGGAGAGATTTATTTTTGAGAATTAAAAAAGTAAGTTAAAACAATTAATTGCACATTCAAAACACAAATAAATAACAGGAAAACTTGAACTAAAAATGCGCAAAGGCGGCGTTATCGCTGACAACCTTTTATGGAGGAGAAATCAAAGGGAAGAAGAGAGTAGTGCATAAAATAAAAGTAAGATTAGACAGTGTACATTAATTAATAAACTTATTCATACCATACCATATTATAATATACTACAATAGATAATACTATAAATCAAAAGTTTAGTATTCCAAAAACTCTGTAGATGACGTTGAACAAAACCAAAAGGCATGAAAAAAAAGTAATTGTTCTTTTCGAATTTATCCTCGTTTTTTGCGCTTTTCATTAATACTCGGTTTTGTTTGTACGTTGTTTTCTTTATGGTTTTCGTAAATATAGAGGAAAACCCATGAAAGTAAATATTTTTGTAATGCGAGTGACGTAACACTGATTGGTTACGTTTCGTTTTTCGATCTCATTTATTCAAGTGTAACAATCTAAAAATTATGTGACGTTCCGTTCCATACATTAAAGTACCAAGTACATCGCTATAATATCCAACAACTAGGGAAGGCTTCCTATTGAAGCTAAATACGACAGAAATATAGTTATAGCTTCGCATTTAATACGGCGCTAAGTAGTTCTAACCAGTGTCACATTATTATTCTATTCTATGCCAGTGTCAATACTACTAATTGTTCTACCGTGAAAAACTTATTTTAATGTCCTTTTAAATTCAGTGCAAATATTTTTACCGTGAATTCTACTAGTAAAACTAAACAACTTTTTCCCAATAAACATAGGACGAAATATGAAGAAAAAATTGGACCTCCCATACAAAGTTCCACATTTCTGGGTCATTTTTGTATCGGAGGTTAAATTACTAACAAGCACATAATCCTTTAAGTCAGGAAACGGCTTAAAAAACTGTAGTTAATTAGGTCTGCCATCATTTTTTAAACCTTCTGCGATATTCCCGATTTGCCGGCTTTCTCGCTTTATTATTTAGTCTTCTACTTTTTGTGTATGATACCGAGTCGTCCAACGACCCGATGAACCCTGGCGTCAAAGTTTTTCAACCGCTTACACTAGGCCTCTGACATGGTTGTGTATTTAGTAAAAAGCATAATAGCGTTACCTGTTTATCGCGAGTGACCCGGTTATCCATTAGATTGCTTTTCACTATAACTCCATGACGTCACACCCGCCATCTTTGATTTCTAGCCTGCGTTATTACTGGCCACGTCACTCTAACAGACGCATGAGCACGGGACACCCGCGGGCTTGTGTTGACGTGATTTATTCGTGGACGCTGATTAGATTTCAGCTTTGTACCGCTGCCAAATGCTTATGGGAATGAGCAGCAGTGTTTCATGTGATAAAACATCTTGCATTGCGCTTGCCAATCCTCCTGCCAACCATATGGCAACACTCTTCAAACAGGAGTAGGTCCATGTCCAGCAGTGACAATTGTGACTGTCATTGTGCGTATGTGTGTATATTTTGCCACCTACCTACAGTTCATTAAAACGCCAGCAAGGTCATTACTCTATTCGATACATTATTATAGAATAAGGGAAATTTTCTATAGAATGAGGTCCTTTCATAGTCTTCATACATACATGATTGTTTTTATCATTATCAGTCCACAGCCACCCACTGGTATAGATCACCAAGGTATAGACTCACTACTGCATAAATTCTCACGGTCTTCTGGGATGCTCATCTATTGAGATCTCGTTAAGCTGATCTTGTCCATTGGTGCTTTTGCTGCTTGAATCCATCATACTTTTTTTTTATAAATCTTTATTACACAAACGTAGAAAATGGCGTTCCTAATGCCTTGCAGCATTCTCTACTGGCCATCTTTACGGCAAACACAGAGCTCAAAGCGGTTGCACTCAAATGTAGACTTATCCTTACTTACCAAAAGACCTGCCTACTTCTACTTTACTCCTCTTACTTGCATACCTAAATTCTTAGGTAATTTTAATTAAAATAAACGGGTTTCACCTAGATCAGGCCGATGACTCAGCAGAAGGTGTCACAATAGCGTCACAAGACGGCTCAAAACCAATTAAGTGATGACATCAGCAGTATCATTGTACTGCCTGAAACCTGGCTGCGCAGTGGCTTGCCACAGTAGGAAGATATTTTAAATTTACGATATGTTGCATTTACAAAACGTTTATTCTGTAGTGCAGGGATTGTATTACCGATATGATTTTGGTTAAAACAGTAAAAGGTCATACTGAAATATTGTGTTATAATGGTAGGTAATGGTACTGAATATTTCTGTCACTGTATCGTTTACTTTACCTTAACAAGTATCAAAACGGTTTTCTAAGTTTATCTCTTACGATTCCGCATAACTTGATAGAGCGCAATGTATTTTTAGGTAGGGGACCGCTGTTTTTTACCTTTACAACCTTACTTTTAAAACGTAAAACGGTACCGATATTATACCGGTAGTTTAACCCTGTATCTTAACTGAAAATTATCCTTGCTGTAGTAACACAACTCTTTATTCCATTTGTATCATCTTGTACTTCTACTTCTTTGCGCGTCGATAGGAAACACACACACACAATAAAATTTTACCAATGTGTAGCCACACGAACAGTTCTATTGGTCTCCAAAGTCCTCCAGCGAGCAGATGTCGGTAACAACCATTTAATCTATATTTTTTTCCGAGGTGTGAGGTTTTTTGTAGAAGTAGAATAACCGACTCCTCAAATACCACTGTAGCCATGTATTTGGTAGATTTTATCATCATTACATCCACCTATAGAAGTCCACTGCTGGACCTAGGCCCTCGTCCTCAAAGGATTTGCCATTAGGCTCTCGTTTTTGCCAACCAGTCACGACCAACCACTCATTATAAGTCATCGTTCTAAGAGGAGCTTTATCCTTGCGGATAAGACAAATCACTAGTGACGAGAGTTTTTGTGCAAACTGCCAAGCACAACAGGTAGAAAATATTTGAATATCAAACTGTGAGACGTCTGCTTTGTGTCTACTGTGGCTGAACTGTGGTTCAGCCGCTGAATAGGGGTCGCTTCTTCGTGACAGAGTGATGAATATGTTAAGGTGCTCCGACATCGCCTGCCATGATGAATAGTGTTTATAGAATTTGTAAACGTCCGCGTTCTTTATAGAAGGTGGGAATTGAGATTAATGATCGGATACGACAAAAGGTTTATGTCAGTTTTGTTTCTGAGCTTGAAACATATCTGAAATATGGAATAAAATGTCTTTAGACCTAAAATAAGAACCTTATACTTTTTAGGCCAATTGTGCTAAACAAAGTATCCGCATAAGCACAAAATGTTTTTAAAGTGTTGTTTGTTGAAGTGGAAATTATCTTGCAAACTTCTACTTTTCGTGTGGGACACCGAAACGTCCAACGACCCGATGAACCCTATGACCTAGACTAGAGTCAAGAGCAAACCCATCATTGATAAAAAAAAACCCTGGTGTCAGAGTTTTTCAAACGCCTACTTCTACTAGTTAAGGGTCTAAGTAGTCTAGGCAGCTACTGGGACCGACGACAGCTTAACGTGCCAGACTGGGAATAAATTCACAAAGTGATAAATATCAACTTTGTGAGTGCCCATCAAGAATCGAACCCGGAACTTTGACGTCGCAGGCAGTCGCACTACCCCTACGCCACATCTGCAGTCAAAGTCGCAAATTTAACAATTCCTTTCAGAATCAACTCCGCAAGAAAATAAGAATTACCATTTTTATTCCAGGAGCTTATTACTGCAGGTAATATAAAAATTCAGTTTCGGGCAGGTCAAAACAAACGGTTGTTGTTTGTTTGTTTACAAAATCTGTCTGCATCAGCCGAGTCAATTAAGGCAAGTGTAGCCGTAAACGACCTCGACAGTGGCGCCACTTCACAAAAAATAAGTTTACTCTCTATATTAATACTGTTGATAAGAGGAAAGAACAACAACAAGCTTTAAGGCGAGTGTAGTCGTGAACAACCTCGACAGTGGCACCACTTACCAAAAAATATTTTCTCTTTATACATACAATCTATCCGAATGTCCGTTGCCCAAGTTATCCAAAGGTAAAATTAGAACCTACTAACTCAATGAAATATTCGATGTAATAAAAGTTATGGAAAAAAGGGCCTTAAAACGGCTTTTGGTATTATCATAACTTTAATTACTTACAGCAAATATTTCATTGACTTTGTAGGTTCTATTTTTACTCATGGATAATATGAAAATCTTGGGAATTAGACATTCTGATAGATTGTTTGTATAATATAGAGATTTTTTTTTGTGAACTGGCGCCACTGTTAAGGCCATTCACGACTACAATCGCCTTAAAGCTTGTTGTTGCTCTTTCCTCTTATCTGCAGTATTTATTTACGCTATCAAATAAATTTTACGTATTTCCGTGGACCCTTGTTTATAGGAGACAACTTGGAACTTTTACGTTTTCCTCTGATTTTCGTTTTCGTAAACTAGAAAACATTATTTTGAAACCAGTGGTATAACGGCCGATGTGGTGCAGTGGCAGTGCGACTGCCTGCGACGCAAAGGTTCCGGGTTCGATTCTCGGTGGGGCGCTCACAAAGTTGATATTTATCACTTTGTGAATTTGTTCCTGGTCTGGTCAAGACATTGCAGCGGGAACCACCTGATTGTCCGAAAATAAATGGTTTCGTGGTTTGGAGGGCACGTTAAGCCGTCGGTCCTAGTCCCAGTTGCTGTCTACTTAGATGGCGGTCGTTACACAACCATGTCAGAGGCCTACTACTAGTAGGAGGCGGTTGAAAAACTCTGACACCAGAACCCATGTTATACACATGAGAAGAGAGAGAGAGAACGGTATAATAAAAAAACAGGCAGTGGTATAATTAGCTTTACAGGTCAAATTCGATGTTCATTGCGTTGTCGGTTAGCCATTATGATACCTGGAATATGAACCGCCTATGTTATGTACTAATAATTTCACTTGTAGACTTTTAGCATGAAGTTTCATAACAGGGCAGTGATGTACTGTAAACGAAATTGTTTTTAAGCATGATTAATCTTAACAGCCTGTAAACGTTAAAAGATAGGTACTTGCGTATAAATCAGCCGCAAAATTTTAGACAGCTCCAGGTATAATCACGACCGCGATTTTTTTACTTTGGTAAGATTACATAAACATTAACAGCCACAACAGTCCAATGCTGGACATGGGCCTCCCCTTTTTGAATTAGGAAGAATTGGGAAGATGCTATTCAAAGCCAGCACCACACGGTAATTGGAATGATTACTTATTTTTCGTAAAAGGAACCATATTTATTGGTTATTCTTTTCGTGTGGAATACCGAGTTACCGAGTCGTCCAACAATAAACCCTGATGTCGGAGTTTCTCAACTATCTGCTACTAGTAGTAGGTTTCTGACGTGGATGTGTAAAGATCGCTGTCTAAGTAATTATTGACAGCAACCGGGACCGACGGCTTTACGTGCACTCAAAAACACGGAAACATTTTTCTTTTGGTCAAGGGTTTTTTTTTGACAATTGAATAGACCTGCACATGTGTTTAAAACCTGGAGAAACTTGCTGTCGAAATCAAAAGAAAGCAGTTTATTGAAATTAAGCTTTTGCCCTAAGCACGTTTCTAATAGCACGTTCACACCATGCACCTGCTCCTGCTCCTGCCGCTGTCGCAAATATTGCTCGAAATACTTCCGCGGAAGTACCAACTCGAGTGAGTGTTCACACACTGCCGACATACTTTTCTCGCACCAATATGAGTGAGCGAGATACCACTACATTCCACACACGTTCGTGCTGCCGTTTCTTTCACTCGCATGAAAAGCCGACATTCGAGGGAACACGGGAAGTGGCAGCGGCATAACGAGTAGCAGCGCGAGTAACCTGTTCACACATTCGCGCTGCCCACTTCCCTTACTATTTATCTGCCTATATTGACATTGTGTGAACGTGGTATAAAACAAGAATCATGCACTTATTGGAACAAGATAAGTGTGGCTTGTACATAGCGAGCATCTCTTTAGACACGAAAGCTGGAACCATGCCAGCAATAACCAGGGAAATTTACACAATGATTAAAGTCACCTCAAATTCAATTCAAATCGATTCAATAACTTTACTCGTTTACAGGTTACACCCAAAGCACATTTAAGTAATAAATTTATTATATAAATATTTTAATTATAATAAACTATGTCTAAAGATATAAAATTTAGGTACTTACACGTTTATCTTGCAAAAGCTGCTGGACTGTTAGTCTGATCAATTTACTTTCAAGATTTTTGTTTATCAAAAGAGATGTGGTGCAATTTTAAACAAATTAAAGATTTTGAAAAGTTCATGGTAGGCCTCTGTTGAAGAAAGAAATAGAAAATTCTAGAACAATAAATTTGCAGAACAAATCGATACTGAGAGCTTTCTCCATTGCCCTTTGTATAAGTCGCAGCCATCTTGAGCTTTTATTATTCAAGCCTGGCTTTTTAAAGCTAAGAATATTGAATTGAGTGGTTCTGAGTCGGTACAATATAACGTAAAATGCTGTTGTACGATGAGAATGGAGTATTTTATACGATTCGAAACGATTCTTGGTGGAAGAGACTAAGTTGATATTTGGCAATTTATCGCTTTGTGAGGTTATTCCCAGTTGCATGTCAAATCTCCAGTACTACGTAAAAAATGAAGGGCATGTTAAACCGTTGGTCTCGGTTGCTGTGTCCACGTCGTTCACTCACAATTAATAAAATTTTCTCAATACTTAAGTAGTTTTTTAGGTAAATGTACTTTACTGATGAAATTAATGACATCTAAGCCCTCCAGTCTAAACCGTTTGACTTTGATCCAGATTTTAAGCGGATACTCTAGATAACTTACAGTAACAAGACTTAAAAGGGACTTAGGTACCTTACTTTGTGGACTATGCAAATTGTTCGTGAAATCCGCAGTGTCTCGGAAGGGCTCTACCTTTGTGGTACTCTAGTTAGAGTACCTCACAGATGTAAGAGGTAATTGTTGGAAACTACGTCAGAACAGGAGATCAAGGTTCAATTTCCGTTCGAGTCAAATCAGCGAGAAGCTAAAATCCAAAATCCTTGGAACACATTCAAGTGTTTCTCGATACAGTGAATCCCAGTGGAGTTCATAAGTTTGATCAGGTTTTTTGGTACTTTATATGTTTAAATTAACGTATGAAACAAATTAAACTGGGTGTATCGCAATAATATTATATTATAATATTATAAAACTAAGTCACTACGATTATTTTTCTTGAATCTCAACAAAAATGTTCCAACCGAGCCGAGACCGCTAGCTAGTGTAAATGACACAACTTTCACATCTCTGTTACTATGCTATTACATCCCCTCTAAAGCTATTTCGTGGCATTTCTAAGCTTGGCTTAAAATAGCATCACAGCTTTTCCCCATTTCTGCCCGTGGGTGTCGTAAAAGGCGACTAAGGGATGACTTCAGGGAATGGGCAACAGCGTTTCCTGTGAATACAACACCTTGCACTGCGCTTGCAAGTCCACCTACCAAGCATTTCATTACATTTCTTTATTGGCCACACATACAAGTATAAAAGGTCTTAAAATGTATTAACAGTATCATGCACCCGGATAGGGCATTGCGATTAAGGCATTCATGCGTTTGTCGTTACAAAAGTACAAAAGCTTGGCAAGTATGGCGAATACCCCCTACTTGGGGGAGACGCATGTCAATTGTTGTGGAAGTTGAAGTTAACATTTTCCAAAAGATATTTTCTGCAGTTCACTCACATATTGACTGTTTGTGTAGTAGACGTAGTTTGTTGTATACTGAGCTATAAAGATTCAGCTTTTTACGGTCGGATGAGGAAAGACATAAAGCAAATAGAAAACGTGTTCGGGATTCGAATAAGAGAAAATATCAGGATGTTTCAGGTTCTTTAAATATTTGCGGCAACAAAGTTGGAAATAGTAGTTTTTGCTTGTCGTGTAGGAAAACGGATCAACGAAAAACCAGTGAACCTTGACGTCAGAGTTATTAATACGCTGCTAGTTCTGACTTGGTTGTGTTAACGATCATCGCCATCTAAGTCAGCAACCGAAATAGACTTTAACATGCATTCTGGAACACGAAATCATCCGCAGACAGATTTTTCAAATTGACATGGGAATTAGCGATAACTGTTAGTATACCTCACTTCTATGTACAACGCTAAAACGACAAAGAAAAAAAAACAGAATGGTTAGTACAGTTTTTACGTATGGTGCCAGCTTAGAATAGCATCACTCTAATTCTACTCGTGGCTGTCGTAAAAAAACTAAGGGATCGACGAAATGGATAGCAGCGTTCCCTGTAAATGTATTTTTTTGCACTGCGCTCGCCCATACGTCTGCCAAATGTGGTAAGTATGGCGATTCCCCCCAAATAGGGGAAGGTCCATGTCCAGCAGTAGACTATTGTGGCTAGTAATGTATGTACAATTTGTAAAAGTAAGTTGGTCCTGTTATGCAGAATTTCGATTTGCTACTGATAGCACCCATGGATATCCCCAAATTCAAATTCTCAAATCGCTGCAAATTGTTAGCTACGCAACTTTTTGTTGCGTATTATTAGTGTCCAAATAGGTTTTAATTTCTTTACAAGTTAAAAAGTACCAAAAACTGATAATCATGTTATCCTCTTAGGTAATGATATAGCGAGGACCAATCATTCATATAGGTTATCCTGTTCGCTTAGTTCGAATAGTAGTACAGTGTAAGGTAGAATGGACCCAAACATAAGTTCTTTGAGCCGGATCGCATTCGGGTCTATCCTTCCTAACATTGTACTGTTCGAACTTAGTAATGTCACTGGGTAAAACCTGTTTATTATTCAAGCTTTATACACATTTAAAAGTAACGTAGCGATAGCGAGTTTTAAAAACCTAGTAGCGACATCTATTGTCGACGCATCGTCAACAATCCCACAAAACTGTACAACTTTTTCTATGGATCAAAGGTACCTCACCCCCAATCTTCTTCTTTTCGTGTGGGACACAGAGTCGACGAACGATCCGATGAATCCTGATGTCACAGTTTTTCAACCACCTTCTACTATTTGAGTAATCATAACAGCGGAATCATCTTTGTTACGAACAATCAGGTGGTTCGGCCAGCAATGTCCTAACCAGATTGGAAACAAATTCACAAAGTGATAATAGCCTCAATTCGGGATACAAATTCCTAACGTTAAATTAGTACGGTCATTAATTATACCCTGAATTGAGGCCATTATCAACTTTGTGAGTGTACCACCTGTAATCGAACCCGGAATCTTTGCGCCGCAGGCAGTCGCACTACCACTGCTACACTAGCCGTTGATCTTTATAGCTTACTAGATTTCCACCCAGAGTTTGAACCCACTGCCACTCATTTTCCCGTGGTAAAAGTTGTTTTTCCGTGGTAAAAAGTGATCTATGCGTTATTCCAGGTTTCTACCTGTGTTTCAAATTTCATACAAATCGGTCAAGCCATTTGAGCGTGAAGAGGTAACAAACATACATACACACCAAACTCTCCGATTTATAATATTAGTACGGATGTCCAAAAAAAGATCTTTGGAAACAGTTGTTTGTAATCATGAAGACAAACCATGCCTAAGAGTTTAGCAGATACTTAGGTGCAAATACACTTGTATATTAATCGCAATGTAAGTTTGCATAACCAAGCGGGAACCGTGGTTAGCAAGTTTGATTACCTTCTAACATGCTCATTAAGTTCGCCTCAAGGAAACACGGTAAATATTTACATAAAGATACTTGGACTTAGGTGGTTTTCATATAATACGCCACACAATGATGCGGTTTTCGACAGAAGATGACAGCCGCACGACGGTACGGGGTTGTATGTACTTTTGCATACAGTTCCAATATTATAACTCTTTTTGTCATGACATAAACTCTGCACAGCTATTTTGTATGAGACGCATCATTATTATTTTTTATTAATGATGGGTTTGCTCTTGACTCTAGTCTAGGTCATAGGATAGAGACAGAGTCTAAGATGTAGCGAGCTCACCCAGAAGAAGCCTGTTTACTCTTACTTTAAAGAAATACCCTTAGATATTCGTTTGTTCGGAAAAACAATGTGGTACCATAGACCAAGTGGTATTACAATACAAAAACACTCAAGCAGCAAGCAAATATTGTACAGTCGTTTCTTGTAAAACACTGTTAATTATCTGGGAGATGTTGTTTAGTTTCATGTGTATTTTGACGTATTTTGACGATGGGCTGACAACCTGTCACTATGGCGATACACAATTTTCAGAATGCCCCTCAAATATTTGTCAGACGTGGCGTAAATGTCCGTTTTTGCGGCCATTTACACTCTGCCTACCCCGCAAGGGATTATTGGCGTGATATATGTATGTATGTATTTTGACGTAATATTTCGTTATCATTCTTTTTAAGATACTTATATACCTACTTAAACCTGGTCTCGCTAACAAAAGGCAAAAACGTCATCTAAACATGCATGTGCCAGTCTCAAATTCCATCTTCATTTGTAGAGCGTGCGGAAAATTATGCTGCTCCCGTATCGGCTTATACAGCCATGAAAAGTCTTGCCTCAGACACTGATCAAATCATCTGTCACAGACGTGTGAGGCCAATGATAATATACCTACATATGTCACGTATGTATCCCTCGAGATATCATACACGAATACTTAAAATGCAGAATATAATCGTCTGTGCAAACCATAAGCAACTTAGGTCTAGAATCCTAATCTACTCGCAGGTAGAACTAAACACACGTTTAACCACATAACGTAGAACTCGAGCATTTCATAGATTCAATAAACAAGTTAGAGGTAGCCTTGCAACTCCGAGCATTGCTTTTTCCAATTTTAGATTGTACTTCGGAGAGTGTGCTCAAGAGCTTCACGACCTTGTTCCACCAGCTCCCTTCTACCACCGGACATCCAGACGCACCGCCGGATACCATCCATATCTGGTTGCCATTCCACCAATTCGGACTAAGCGCTTCAAGTCATAATTTATAATGCGCACTGCTAAAGAGTGGAACTCACTACCTGCGTCTGTGTTTCCAAACGCATACAACCCTAATCTCTTCAAAGTAAGACTGAACAGGCTTCTTCTGGGCGAGCTCGCTCCATCTTGTCCTATGACCTAGACTAGAGTCAACAGCAAACCTAACATTAATAAAAAAAATCACAAATAAAACAAATCAAAAAAATGGCACCAATGAGCTGGCTTAAGAAAAATAACACAAATTTTATTTCTTTAAGGCAATAAGTTGGCTTCAGAAGTATAACTTCCATTTCATTTCTCTGAGCCCACAAAGCTCATTAAAAAGGTAGATCGATTTCGCTTCTCGGAATCGCTTCAAAGCGAGATTAATGAGTGGGTGAAATAGCTTAGGCTTCTCGAAGTATAGGTAGAGACGAGAACTAGAACGTCAATGATATTCAAGTCGCAAAATCATAAAAAAGTTCTATTTCAGCATCTTAACGTTGTGCTCTGTCACCCCTAAGCGTGAGTTCTTTGTTTGAGACCAAAACTCAAAATTCCTTCGAGCAACACGGTCTTCCGTCTCGTTCCGACCCGCAAAATTCTATCAGAGAAACATGTTACTCGGTTTGGTAATTCCTGAAATACGTGAGTCCAAACCACGCCAATTTCACTAACATCCATTCACCTTTCTTCACACTTGCCTGCCGGCCGATGTGGCGCAGTGGTAGTGAGACTGCCTGCGACGTAAAGTTTCCAGGTTCGATTCTCGGTTGGACACACACAAAGTTGATATTTATCACTTTGTGAATTTGTTCCCGGTCTAGTTAGGACATTATAGGGTGAAACACCTAAATGTCCGAAAAAAAGATGGTTTTGTGCTTCGGAGGACACGTAAAGCCATCGGTTCCGGTCACTGTATATGACTACTTAGACGGTAGTCGTTACACAACCATGTCAGAGGCCTTCTACTAGTATTAGGCGACTGAATTACTCTGACACCAGGGTTCACCAGGTCGTAAGGCGACTTGGTGTCCCACACGAAAAAAGAAGAAGATACTTGCTTGAAACATTAATGGACTTACTGACAAATATGACATATTAAACAAATCTGGAAATGAGATACATAAGGATCGAATTGTTAGATTCCTTTTAAAAGTCCAATAAAACAAGGTTTTAGGTGAAATGTTTAACATGTTTTTGCCACATTTTGATTCGCACGATAAAACACAGTCAATTTGCGGACGGTTTTATTACTTTTATTTGTAACGTGTTTTGGTTCTTTACGGCCCGAGTCAACGACCATACAGCCTACTATACCGGTTTTGATTTAATCTCATGAAAAACGGCAATGACCCCTCCTAAAAAATGACCTAAATTGCGTCACGTCATGATTTGCGTCAGTTTGTATGAAAGATCTAAGGACATTAGGTATAGATGAGGAATCAATATCCCAATTCTTCTTCTCTTCTTTGTGTTGGATACCGAGTCGTCCAACGACCCGATGAACCATGGTGTCAGAGTTTTTCAACCACCTAGTAAGACTCTGACATGTGTAGCGATCGCCGTCTTATAATTGTAGACAGCAACCGGGACCGATAGTTTAACGTACCCTCCGAAGCACGGAACCATAATTCTCTCCATGTCCCAATTTTTTCAAGCAAACAATTGAGTCTACAAGCTGGAGTACGCAGGTCGAGGGCAGGATACGGCTGGTATTATTTGAGGTTATAATTTATAATTTACAATTGCCGTGTGATGCCGGCTTAGAATAGCATCACCCCATTTCTTCCCGTGGGAGTCGTAAGAGGCGACTAAGGGACTCGAGGGTGTGTATTGTATTTTAGGTGATGGGCTGACAATCTGTTACTATGGCGATACACAATTTTCCGAATGACCCTCAAATATTTGTCAGACGTGGCGTAATGTTCGTATTTGCGGCCGTTTACGCTCTGCCTACCCCGC
This sequence comes from Tuta absoluta, assembly GCA_027580185.1. Lineage (NCBI taxonomy): Eukaryota > Metazoa > Arthropoda > Insecta > Lepidoptera > Gelechiidae > Tuta > Tuta absoluta. The sequence continues at coordinate 8,289,956 of JAQAHW010000026.1, forward strand.
AAGGCGTGATATGTGTATGTGTGTAGGTATGTATAATTTACAAAAATTCTAAAGTCGCTTATTTTTTGTGCGATTGTTTCTTTTGTTTCAATGTAGTAGATCATTTTGTTAAATAACATTCTTGAGTGTCTCAATTTAATTAATACTATCAAACATAATATCATCTATGTGACAGTTTACTCAGTGCAAAAACCTAGTTTGGGTCAGCTTTTATCCATTGCAAAAGAACATATATGTTAGCATACACATAAAATTGCACAAAATAATAAATAGGGTTCAGCCAATGGTCCAGTATATAAAGATATAATCTGCGTCTAGTATCCTGTATGGTCGTTAAGGATTAGGCCAATGGTCCAGTATATAAAGATAAGCTGCGTCTAGTATGCTGTATGGTCGATGGTTATCCACGAGTCCAATGACCCTTTTTATGGAAATTGTTCAGTTTCGATCACGCATTTCTCTCGTATCCACTTTTATTGATTATTGCTTGTCGTTACCACAACGATTTTAATGATAGATATATCATTAAAATGCCATCCAGAGCACGTCACCGTACGCATTTATACGATAAACATAAACATAAATATACTTTATTGCACAAAAACAAGAAATGGATATACAGATAGAAAAAAAAGAGTACAATATGGGCGGCCTTATAGCTAGGTAGCTATTTCTACCAGACAACCTTAGGGTAAATGAGAGTAGATTTGAGATGCAGGATAGTGCTTTTACGTTTATATAAAATACATATACATATACCTACATATTTTAGATAAAAAACAATATGAGTATACTACTACATACCTTATATTACAATAAACTAATACATATACATTATTATAAGAGAGAAATATGCATATTGTATCAGAAGCGCTTCAACTGTATGTCCCGGACAGTTACCTTCGCGGTCGCGGTCACAAGCTGCTCGCGCTGCCGGCTTGTCCCACAGTAGCGCACCAGCAGTCGCCGATACTGTGAGGGCTTCGTTTTATGAGGCAGCTCTTAGACGAATATCCAGATACTGATATTTTTGCAGACACATGGTCAAAATTATGTAATAAGTGTTTAAAGTTATGTGAGAGGGTATAATTTATCGTTAATTCTTTATAACTTTCTAATTTTGGTATTATTTTAGTTGTAAGTTGATCTCAATATGATCTCATTGCTTTATTTACATACATAGATTTAAGGTTAAACCTGTTACTGTGTAATGTTTTTTGAATAAATAAATAAATTAAATAAATGCATGTTCATTCAGATTAAATGGACAGGGGAGAAAAACAAAATAAGTGAAAAATCACTTTTCAACCTGGATTTTTATAAAATATTAAAAACTAGCGACTCGCCCAGTGATTTCAGCCGCTACAAGGGTTTTTGTTTTACGTTTTCCTGTAGGAACAAAACAAAGCTTTTTCCCACAGTAAAAGGCACTTAAAAACCTGCCTGTTGAAACGCTGTACGTAAGTATTAGAAAACCGTATCAAAGTACATTGTGAATTTCTAAAGATCTAAGCATATAAAAGACACCATGATACCACCTAATTCTACGCTTGGGTGTCGTTACAAGCGACTAGGTATAAATTCCTTCAGGGAATGTGCAGCAGCGTTACCTGTGAACGTATAAGTATCTATCTAAAAATAAAAATCTATATCTTCCGCTGCACTCGCCAATTTGCTTGCAAAGCGTAGAGAGTGTTGCAATACCCTGCATCAGAGGCAGCCCTATGTCCAGTGGTAAACTCGCTGTTAATGTAATGTGGACATAAATTTTGAAACAAAGAGCATGGAACTATTATACTGGTATTTTTTGTAGTTTTATAAAAACACCGTGTGATGCCGGCTTAGAATAGCATGACTCCATATCTTTCCCGTGGGTGTCGTAAAAGGCGACTAAGGGACTCAAAGGTTTGTATTGCAATTTTAGGCAATGGGCTGACAACCTGTCATTATGGCGATACACAATTTTCCGAATGACCCTCAAATATTTGTCAGACGTGGCGTAAAAGTCCGTTTTTCGCGGCTGTTTACGCTCTGCCTACCCCGCAAGGGATTATAGGCGTGATATGTCTATGTATGTATGTATGTGTATAAAAACACCTATTTTTTATTTTTTAAAATATTTTTGAACAGAGTAGTCTAGATGTCTAGGTAAGCCTTCACAAATAAAATACTCTCTCCAGAACAAAATTTAAATTCGTACGACGTAGATTCCACAACTGAACCGCAAATAGCACCGAAACCTTACCTTACAAATGCCAAGATCAAACATAGGTTTGCTGGTGGAAACGGCTGAGTTTACCTAGCTGTTGGAGGGGTGGAATGTTCGTTTTGTGCCGGCAGCATATCAAACTAGACTGGATTTCAGGGAAGTCGATTTGTAGACCGTGCTCAAAATCAAATTCTCAGATTGTTTTATCTTTCATGTTTCCCTGGTACCTGGAATCTAGCTGTGTTTAGAAAATTTCTCTTGTTTGTATAGTTATAACAATATTTTGAGAATTAAGTGAGTATTAAGTACTATATTTTGTGGGTGACTCTTGTTTTGAGTTCTGAAAAACTTAAAAGAACTCGATGAAGCAGAGAGAAGGATAACTACACAGTAAGAAAATTTCATAATGTTTGGAATTCAGAAATATATTAGGCATAAAATAGCGGTAAATAATTGAACGAAAAATTTTCAACAAATAAAAGAGAGTCAAATAAGAAAAGTAATTTACTTTTGTCTGTATATTTCAGTTGTCTATTAATACCCACTTAATATTTCTATTAAACACATTCTTTATTATAGAAACTTTTTAAAAGTAAAGAATAAGTTCTTGACATGATATCACAATAAACTAAACAATTATATATGCGAAGCGACGTGTACTTTAGACTGGCTGTAACTCTAATCAAGTTTAAGCTCTTTAAGTCTCTAAGTACGTGAGGTGATAGCGAGCTGACGGGCTACATCTGTCTTCCCATGCCCCCCTGGTACCTAGAATGTAGGTACATATCAGGCAGATTTTTAAATTTGGTCCTGCATTAATGTGGATAAACGATTACATATTGAAACTTTTTTGGTGACTTATATGTGAGAATTATAAAATCATAAATAAATACAACTTAAATCCGATTAAAATAGTTTTTTGTTATAAGTGTCAGTTATTATTTTCAGCGAAGTTCATTGATATAAATGTTACTAGTTAACGATAGCGAAACTCCTGATTGATAATAAGAAACATAGGTCTTTCACCGAGCAACATAGGTCAAAATATGAACGAAATGCAATAATCCGAACCACCCAACGGATCAGGATAGGTTTTTTTAAAGCATAAAGTGTTCAAGAGGAAGGTTTTTATGTATGATTTATGTCGGGAAGAGGTCTGTTTTTCGCGGGAATCGGTTAGCAGGGGTGAAACCACTGGGCGGGCCGCTAATAAAGTATATCTCTCGAAATGGTATTGAAATTATTCTTAAAATACCGAATTGGTCTAATAAATTAATGGTGTTCTTAATAAGGTACCATTATTGCAAATATTTATCCCAAAATAGAAAGAAAATAGATTGTTAGACTTGTATTTTAGTAAGAAATACAATAATTTCAAAACGTCTCAATTAGTATTGTAGGTATCCCTCCCTTCATTGAGCACGAAAGTTCGCAACAAAAATTGGCCATAGTAGCCATCTCCGAGCGTATCAGCGACGCTCTGACTAGGAGTTTAGTAAAAAAAAATGAAGTGGTCGCCATGGCCAAAATCGGTCGGAATAATCATCATTATATTCACCACACATTGACAGTGGATGAGCTTAAAATCAGCACTGCGCTGTTCATACCTTTTTTTATCAGTGTCTATGTATTTATTACTATTATTCTGTTTATACCTGCGTAATGTTTTGTATTTTTGCCTATTTTTGATAAAATTTCTATGGAAAATTTAGTAGTATGCAAGTAATTCCTTTATAATGAAACTATTAAAATGATCCACAGGTATGACAGGTGTTACTTTGGGTGTTACCACTGAGCCTTCTATCGGGAATGATCGGGGTCAAACAGGTGACAATGAAGATTATACGAGAATTCCCTTGTCAACGTTTTAGGAAATAATAACATCTCCTGGTGCACGTGATCAATAAATACATACATACATATATCACGCCTTTATCCCTTGCGGGGCAGGCAGAGCGTAAACGGCCGAAAAAATGGCCACTTCCGCCACGTCTGACAAACATTTGAGGGTCATTCAGTCAATTGTGTATCACTATAGGGACAGGTTTTTTAGCCCATCGCCTAATATTGCAATACACAACACACCCTCAAGTCCCTTAGTCGCTTCTTACGACTCCCACGGGCAAGAAATGGGGTAATGCTATTCTAAGCCGGCATCACACGGCTCAATAAAGTGATGTTTAAATCCAATAAGAAATAACTTATTTGTTTGGTTTCATGGGCTGTGCTGTTAAGTCGGTTAAATACCATTATAATGAATTACTCAGCTTTTAATAAGTACCTCTATATAATGAATTTTTATTATTATTTATTAAAACATTTACAAAAAAGCTAAACAACAATTACAATAGAACGCAACAAAAACCTGTCAAGGTTTGTCCGTGCGGTCTGATATCGCCACTACGGTGGCGCTGCTCGATACAATAAATAAATATAAAAATAAATCATTAATATCTGAAACATCAATCTCTAGTAAAATTTCACCCTGTATACATTGTGTTCGGGAAAAACAATGTGTTAACTACTACAATACATAATCGCTCGAGCAGCAACATAATTTGTATGGAAGGATAAAATTCAATTTTTTTATTTCAAAAAGATACAAAAGTATATATTGTTCAGTTTCACGTCTTGAAAATTTAGTCTAAAACACGCTTCACACAAGCATTTAATTAACACACCGTTTATCATTTGGGGAAGCTAAATAAATAAATATCTCAGACATTTCACACAGCGCCATCTATAGTCCCAAACTAAGCATAGCTTATACTATGGGAACTAGATAGCTGATATTATTTTTTTACGATCTCAACCTCTGCTGCCTTATTCATCCTCCACGATGTTCTTCAAGTTTTACCAAATATTAATAGGCACTTTATTTCAGGCAGAATATTTTCATAAATTTGGTCGGACGGACTTTAACTTCACACAACTCCCCCCACCTCTTGAAACGCGACTTAAAAGGAAATAAAAATTCAAAGTAAATTAATATCTCAGTGAAATGTAACCCAAAACACAATTACTGAGACTGAAACCGAGGGAATAATTTAAAAAGCTTTGTGCCATTTGCTGGGCTTCGTTCCGAAAATAAAATTATTTCTCTTATTCCTTAGATGTTTAATATGACAAAGCTGTAGCAGTATATTTTAAGGGTACGCCAAGTTGTGACAAAGATATCGGTAACATTTGAATGAGCAAGGGAACGAGGAAGGAAAGGAACACGCGCAGACGTTTTGTGACAAAGGCAGATAAGGTGTGGCGTAGCTATTCGACTAAAGGAAATGTATAGTACTGTGGGGCTACAGCGACTCCGAGCAATTTCGCATCTCCTCAATTGCCCTGCGTACCTGATACCTCGGTTAGTTTACATGCAAATAACATATCCTCTGAATCTCTCAAAGGTTGACTGGAAGAGATCCCTTAATGTGGTAAGTCCGCCTTTGTGCCTCTTATTTCTAGATTTATTTCTGTAACTGTTCTTTTAAATGTGTCTGGTGGTACAATACAGTTATTACATACATACATACCTCCATGCTTGAAAACCTATGGGCAGCCACTCCAAATGCCGTTCATGTGTCAACATATTGGATAAATAAAATTTGATTCGCTACGACATGCAAAGAAGAAGAAGTACTATTGTGCTACATTAACCATTGTACAGTTACTATCGTTGTGGAATAGCTATTAATTGTTATTTTTGTTTGTTTGATTCGAACCCGGGACCGTAGAATGCCGTCCCGCTGCTCAGCCAACTAAGCTCTAATACGTGCTGTGGCGTTGTACTGTACTTATCTTTGTACAAGAGTGTTTGTGACAAATCGAAATTAAATCATGGTGGAATCGGAAAATGGCGTTTCTACTGAATCCAAAATACGCCTCTCAAATTCCTTTCAGCTTTTGTCACTTCTCTTTATGGAGAATAATCGTTTTAAAGTGCTGCGTTAACCAAATTGTGCGTAACGTGACGTCATCACAGTCTTTGAAGGTACGTGTGAACAAAATGCCAGGGTAGATGGAGTCTTTTCTTCTTCTTTTTTTTCTTCTTTTTCAGCATAATAATGTCCACTGTTGAACGAATGCCTCTTGATGCTTCCTCCATTCAGATCTATTAGCGGCGATTCTGGTCCAGGTCGGCCCTGCCGTCTTTTTGATATCGTCCGACCATCTTGCTGGTGGTCTGCCAACACTTCGACTTCCTGCACGGGGCCTCCAATGTAACCAGCCTAGGGAACAAGCGGGGTTCAGAAAGGGATATAGCACAATCGACCATATATTTACAGTAAGGCAAGTGATACAAAAAAGCTACGAATATAACCGGCCACTCTACCTTGCCTTCGTAGATTACGAGAAAGCGTTCGATTCAGTGGAACACTGGGCGGTGATGGATTCCTTGCAGAGGTGCAAAGTAGACTACAGGTATATTCAGCTCCTTAAAAACCTATAGTAATCGGCGACAATGACGGTACAGATCCAGGGATCTACGACGAGCATACCAATAAAACGAGGTGTACGGCAAGGTGACGTAATTTCACCAAAACTATTTACAAGTACACTCGAAGACGTTTTTAAAACGATTGATTGGAGCGGTATTGGGATTAACATAGATGGACAGTACCTTAACCACCTTCGCTTCGCCGACGATATCGTTCTGCTCGCTGAGACGCAAAGCCAACTAGAAAGCTTGCTCAATGATTTAAACCAAGCGTCCCTGCGAGTTGGCCTAAAGATGAATTCGGACAAGACAAAGTGGATGAGCACCAGTGGAACAGCCACTATTCCGATAGTAGTAAATGGCACAACGATCGAACAAGTAGAGCAATATATCTATCTCGGGCAGAAGATCAAACTTGGCCAGCAGTCACTCGACACGGAAATAGATAGGCGAATACAGCTAGCATGGGCAGCCTTCGGCAAACTAGCGGACGTTTTCCGCTCTAAACTGCCACAAACACTTAAAACCCAAGTCTTCAACCAATGTGTGCTTCCGGTAATGACATATGCTTGTGAAACATGGACGCTTACTGCCGGTATGGTGCGACGCCTCAAAGTAACTCAAAGAGCTATGGAGCGCTTTATGCTTGGTATCACTCTACTCGACAAAGTTCGGAACGAACTCATTCGCCAACGCACTAAAGTGACTGATGTTGGAAAAAGAATTGCGCAACTGAAATGGCAATGGGCAGGACACGTGTGTCGTAGAGATGACGACAGGTGGAGCCATAGAGTGCTACATTGGAGGCCCCGTGCAGATGGAGTATCGAATACAAATGTAACCAATGACAACTTAGCTAGGCACAATTGGTGAAAGAGAGATTGTTTGTTCATTGGATTAAAATTGTAAGGTAATTTTTTGTACCACAAAAACTGCCGATAATTTTACATCGTCTTGCTGGGGATCGCGGTTTAATCAAGAATCCGATCCAAGATACTCACCCTACAATACCAGCGAGTGTTTGAAAATATTGAAGAGCTGAAAAAGTTTCCTCAAATCGGCAAAGCCTATTCTGACAACCCCGATGCAGCCAATATTTAGGTACATAAAGTCCAATTCCCAAAATATCCAACGCTTTAAAACTGTCCAATGCCCACAATGTCCAATTCCCACAAAGTCCAATTCCCACAACGTTCAATTTCCACAATGAGTGTCAAACCGTGGACCATAAAATATCCCCTGACTTGAAACTTTGTTAAACCTGCAGAATGCTCCTTGGCCAAAAAGCTTCTTAAGTCTTATAAATGAAAAAAAGTGTTAGCGACCGCCGGGAATTAGACCATGGGATACCGTCCCACTGCTCTGTCAACTGAGTTACCGGCGCCTCGATTGATACTTCCAAATGTTCAATCTCTTGGCACTCGTCTCGAACCGATGTACGTTCCTTAGTCGTCTTGGAAAGTAAATATATTGAGTACACAAGTGAGTCACAGCAGGGTTGACTTATGCAAGAGGGGTTATAGGTCTGACTCACGTTGTGACTGCGGAGCCGTGCAACATCCAACCGGTGCCTTTATACCTATTCTGAATTTCCACGGCACAGATAACGCTGTAGCGGTGGCCAAGTATTGGTCAAAGCATATCTTATTTGAACCAGTCGACACAAATTATGAAGAAAAAGATCGCTCAAACACTCGACCTGCCAAACAAAGTAAAAATTTCAAAATATCCACAATATCAACCCACACTTCCCTGAACACCTTTATGAAAAAGGGAATGATATTAAAGCAACAAATTTTTCATGAGCGGACCATTTTTATTATATTTCGAAAAAATGGTACTACAAAAAGTTTATTTACACGTCTAAATTACGCACTGAAAGTTTGTACAGTCATTTCTCTAACACACTGTATTGTGTGCTTTTGTTTCTTAGTGGCACAAAGATGGCGTGTATATCTTATATTTGTTCCAAGTGCTTCGTCTTCCTTACGATTCAATCCAATCGCTTAATGGAGCCAGGTGAAAGCTATGCACGAAATAGATTAGTGAACGCACAAAGATTGAGCTCGTTAAGGCGGATGGGGCGGAGATGCGAATTTGAATGGCCCCTTAGCCCTTAGCCGCCGTTAATTCGAAACCGATAGAAGGATGCTCCTACCGCCATTAGGGAAACATCAATAATACCTACAATACGATACTTTGATATCGAATGCAAATTTTCCTAAAAGGGAGTAAATTTTGAATCAAAGCTGGTAGATCTCAGATTTGTATAAAAACGGGGCTTTTCAGGGACGTTTAAGGTGAGGATCACACTTGACGTCCGTTGCTATGCATTTTTAGCTCCGATCTATTCTCACACAGTTAAGGTGCATTAACGGATAAATCTTTGAAACGACGAAACCGTTAATGAAATGTTATTGCACCGACGCCATCTTTGTATGGGAATAAGATCGGAAATTGCAATTCCCATTCGTCTGACGGACGCATGCGTTACGGATGCGCTAATAATACGCAGAAACTAACGTTAAGTGGGTGAACCGCCGTAACAGCAATTCAAATTGCAAATTGTATTTTTATACGAGCCATTAAATTGTACAAGTTATCGTAAAAATATATTGAAATTGGTTAAACAGAAAACGGAGTCGCAGAAAATGATGTAAAGTCTAAAAAATGGCGCAACTGAAGCAGGTCTGTTAACTTTTTTGTGACGAATTTACAAACAGTTTTATGTTTTGAAGTTCCATCTCAAACTGCCTGTCAATGATTTCAACATGTCTGTATGTTGACAACAGTAACACTTTATGTATCTTGCTTGGTGGTCCTCTCAAAACAAACGTTACAAAATTTTCAGGTATCAACTCTTTTTCACCTCCTTATCATAGCACTATCAGCTCAAGCCGTACAGCCTGATGTAGAAAAACAAGCTGGAAAACAAGCACTCGAAAATAATAAAGATGAATTCACTATACAAATAAATGAAACAATAGACGAAAGTGTCAAAACACTGGCTGAAACCAACGACTCGAAACTTGGTATCGCCAACATCAGAGATCTTAAAAAACAACCAGAAGAACTCAACGGCACGGAAGTAAATGACACGCTTGCAAATCAAAATAATACTCGACGGAGAGATAAAAAAAGTGGTAAAAAGTTACACAAAGAGGTTTTTGATGATGTATTATTGATGAAAGCCGTTCAGTAAGTTTTTTTTTTCAAAGCAATAATCTTGAAACCTGATGAACACTCAATAGCCTGTATTTTAAAAATCACTTAGCCGATTTTAAATAATTTTGTTGCTATTGCTACCAAAACAAACATTGGAGTCTACCATTATGTTTCTGAGATATTCTTACAAACAAATGCGCACTTGCTCAAAAGCCTTTAGAGACGAACATAATATGTTAGAGTTCTGAGAATGTTACACGCATACGGGCAGATTGAATTATAACGAGGGTACTCTCTTTAAATTGAAAAACTATTTCTAATCTACAACTATTATCTAACAATCAGCCAGTGTAATTCCGGTTTAGAAAAGCACTACGAGTACCACATTTTTTCCCGCGGGTGTCGTTAGTGGCGACTAAGGGACTCGTGGTTTTTATGTGAACAATAAGTTTAGGTGACAGGCTGACAACTTGTCACTATAGTGATACTCGATTTTTTTAAATGGCCCTCAAAAATTCGTCAGACGTATCGACAGCGACCGTGTTTCACGGCCGTTAACATCCTTCAAGGGATAAAACGTGATATGTGTACGTGTACCTAAAACTTGTTATATTTTTACAGTAGCCAGAAACACAAAGATCGTCTGGAGAATCGTAATAAGATGAAGGTCCGGGTCGAGGACTGGCTCAAAAAGAAGAAGCACCTACAATCATCATCATCAATATCATCAGAATCAGAATAATTTAGTTGTGATACAGCAAATTTTAAGGCAATGCTGATTAAACTGGTTCCTACTCTACCGAAATTCGTCTGCAAGTGTGCTAGGTTGTTTTTAAGTATTATCTATCAACAGCTGAACGAATTATATACTGTTTGTTCCTGTTTGTAACATTATATAATCTTTATTATAGTAGTAACCTATACAGTTTGTCATTTTGACGAATTTATATTACCCTGTAATTTTTTTTTATCCTACAGTAGTGCCATTTTACTACCAAATATTTTTTATCTAACTTTGGCGGAAGAATGGCACTAGTATAGGTTGTCACTTTAGGCATGTTAGCGGCTTTGAATGCGTAGAAATATTAACTACATTGCTACACAGCAATTTTCGATACATCGTTTTTATAAGATATTTGTACTGAATTTATTGATTGTTGTGCCTAAGATGTGATGCAAAATAAATATATTTGTATTTGTATTTGTAAGATTCCAAAAACACACGAACTTAAGCTGTCTCCTGTAAAATGTGGTCAATGTAATTTGTGCCGTCATTATGTCAATCTATATTAAAAAAGAAAAAACAATGGAGGTTGTCATTTTTTTTGCTATATACCCTTAGCTTTTCAAAAATTCCGTGTTCATTTGTGTATTGTACTAAAACCGGGAAATGTATCGCCACATAAATCAAAACAAACCGTCTCATGCGCGACAATCAAACAGATTAGATTTCAACTTGACTACATGCTAACACATTTGGTCATTATGTTTGCAGAGGTTTCACGATTTCATGTTTCAGTGTTTTGTGATTTTGCCCGCAAATGTTGAGGAGATGATTTATGTGTGTACTAACAAGCCACAAAATTTACCCATTGAATTAATCAATTGAAACTGGTAAATAATATTTATAAAACGATGAGTAATTTTCAATTGGTTGCATATTGGTAGTATTAATCACGAGAGATAAAAGTCACGTTTGTATTTGAAACTCTGGGCACAGTTAATTGTTGAATGATGAGGTACCGTTTCTAAAGGCTAGACCACGTATACAACTATGTAGCCGGAATCTTGACATGCCTTATATGTTCACGTGCACTGCAAAGCAATATCGGCTACTGCAGTCACATGAGGGCACACGAGCGGGCAAACCAGCAAAGCCCCCGCTCCTCATGCAGTCGCTGTAGCAAAATCGGCTAGGTTGGACATCATCATCACCGCTTCTATCGTGTAGAACACAAAATCGACAAAAGACGCAATAAATATTCAGAGTTTTTCAACCGCTTTTACTACAAGTAGGCCTCTGACATGATAAAGACAGCAGCCGGGAGCGATGGCTTATGAAGGGCTCCAAAGCATCGAACTACCTAATTTATGGAGCTGCAGCTGATATTAGGTTAAAATGTATAGTTAGTTTAAGTCTAAGTTAGGTAAGACTGCTAACATTATTGTAAATATTTAGTCTTACGTATCTAAGACAATCCTCGTTATAACATACAAAGTTAGACGTCGTTTAAGCTCATCACAATAAAACAAAGTTCCTAATCTCTTAAAATTAAGAGTGACAGGCTTCTTCTGGGTGAGCTCGCTCCATCTTAGACTCTGTCTCTGTCCTATGACCTAGATTAGAGTGAAGAGCAACCCACTCACTCTTTAATAAAAAAAAAAACAATTTTAAACGGATTTAAGTCGTGTTTCTTTTGAATTTTACAATTCCTACGTTTCGAGCTTTTTACAAAGCCCATGGTCACGGATGACTTAGGTGTTTAGAAAGAAAGAAAACACGTTTATTTCGGTCCACATTGTTAGACGTCATTATTTAGAATATAACTTATTTTTGTTCTACCACCATCTATTTCTTAATTGCCTAGCGTAAAGTCCCGGTTTCACGCAAAATGCTGAAACGGTATCTTGTGTAGTAGGTCTTACAGTATGTTGGATCTGGTTCTTCCGCTATGTAATCAGCGGAGTCCAAGTTGATGAGATTCCCCATCCAGTATCTCTGTTGAAATTCGGATGTTTTTGAAACGCTAGGAAATTAAGATGGCCGTGTGATGCCGGTTTAGAATAGCATCACCCTATTTCTTACCCATGGGTGTCGTAAGAGGCAACTAAGGGATTTGAGGGTTATGTGTATTGCAATTTTAGGCGATGGGCTGACAACCTGTCACTATAGTGATACACAGTTATCTGATTGACCCTCAAACTTTTGTCAGACGTGGTGTTAATATCCGTTTTACGGACTTTAGCGCTCTGCCTACCCCGTAAAGGATATAGGCGTGATCTATGTATGTATGTATGTATGTAGGAAATTAAGAAATAGATGGCGGTAGAACAAAAATAATTAATATTCTAAATAGTGACTTCTAACACCTCAGTCATCCGTGACCACGGGCTCTGTTAAGAGCTCAAAATGTAGGAATTGTAAAATCCAAAATAAACACAATTTAAATTCGTTTCAAATTGTTTTATTGGGATGAGTAATAGCTGTGCAAACTCAAGAAAATATTATAGTTAAAGTTGTTTGTCAACGTGAAATGGTATGGAAAAATAATTTAAACACTGTCAACACGTGCGTCTGACTTTTTTATAATAACACTGATATGACCAACTGAATGTAGCAATTCTAGCGCAGACGCCAAATACCTACAGCATCAAAAGAGGCCGTGTAATTTTTTTATGAAAATCAAGTCAATCTGTTTTTTATCCCGATATTTTTCCGGCACGATTAATTAATCACTTGTGGGCGCTAAAAGTTGTCGTGACAAAAAAAGCTTCACAACAATCAATCAAAACTCATAATTGAAAATTAAAATGTTCCGGTGCTACGAGTTGCGTGGTGATCAGAAATTCAGAAACTTGTGGCGAAACGTTTTTCCACTGCGCTCTTTTCTTTGAGGGATGCCGGTTTAGAATAGCATCAACTTATTTTTGCCGTACGTATTTATTATTCACTTATTTATTATTTATTAAAAAGACATTTAAAGCATCAACTTTACTTCGTGCCGTTAATCCTTAGAAAAGTTTCTGTCGGCACTCCTCAGTTTTACAAAATGAATATAAAATAAAAAGACAAACCAATTTCAAAGATAACCTAAACTTATAATTATACATTATACAGGTTAATTTGACTATGCAATAGTATGCATATATCTACATTGATTTGCTTGCTTGCTCTGTAAGCTACTAAAGCATCTACCAGTTCCTACCATGCTCCAGATTGTTCTGCTTACTTATTATGTGACACATGAAGTCGCCGAACGAATCGTTACATCCTGGGCCTGAGTTCTGCTAAATGAAAATCGTTTTAGTTGTGTGTCAATGAAAATGAAAATGAAAAATGAAAATGAAATAACTTTATTCAATGTAGGATAGCATTATCACTTATTGACGTCATGATCGGTCATTGTAAAAAAAAGAAATTTGCATAACGCAATCTTCTTCTTTTTATAACAATTTTGTATTGTCCTAATAGAAAACCGGCTCGGGCGGGATAAAAAAATAAAAATAAAAATAAAGGCACTGCCTCGGGGCTGGCCAGGTTAATCACACAGCACGTAACTTTACGCCACCACCATTTGTAAACGACATTTGTTTCAAATTTAAGTCAAGATTTCCAAAGCGTGTTATTAACATGCGTATAATTAACCGGACCCCCTGAACAGGAAAAACCCCCCAAAAAACCTGCCCAGAAGTGCTCCTACTCTAAATTAACAATCTTTCTAGGCCCTAAACTGCCCTAGCTAATTTTGGAAATAACGAATAATATATATGTATAGCCCAAAAATGGCTACAAAAAAAAATATAATAATAACAAAAAATTGCAGTAGATAAATCTACTTGTTTCGTCTAATAAAATATTTACTTTATACATTTGAATTAAACCCATGGAGATTTACCTTGCATATAGTCTGATATTTCATAATAGCCTTTCTTGTACAATTTTTGTTTAATTACTGGTTTAAATTTATTTAAGGGTAAGTTTTGAATGGCTTGTCAGTGTGTCAGTTTTGGTCATTTCGATTTCTGCTAAAAGTTTGCAGTATAGAAAATCGCAGTGACACAATGTCACAATTGTCATTCAATGGCATTGCAATGACAAACACATTTAAAAATCAGGGCCCTGGTATCAGAGTTTAGTAGTAATTATGCTACGGTCTACGACGCGTAAGTTGCTACTGCATAGAACGACCAATTCTTCTAAACATACTAATATTATCAATGTGAAAGTTTGTATGTTTGTTTGTTTGTTACTTCTTTACGCAAAAACTACTGAACCGATTGTAATGAATTTTGGCACATGTATAGATGGTGACATGGATTAACACATAGGATAGTTGTTACATACATACATAAATGACGCCTATATCCCAGTTTTTATCACCACTTATATGGGAACGCCGCGGATATCAGCTAGTACAATATTTTTGAAATTTGTTTTCAAATTTAAGAGATAATAAATTGTTACGCGGTAGAATAAAACTTTTGTTGAGAAATGTGCCCGAAGCCGGAAGGGGCTTGGGGAGTTTTGAAAGAAGTTACAGCATGTTTAAGGTCCAATTTCATCAGTTTAAAAACAGCGTTTTCAAATATTAAACATACGTTCAATTTGGTATGTATTTTTGTTGGATAAAATTAATCAATAAGGTTGTAGGCATCTTCTTACTTACTTGAAGTAAAGATTACATCTCAATAAGAAATGTTTGAGAATTGAACTTGGAAAAGAATAACGAATTATGAAAGCATAACTACAAATGGAATGAAATCATTTATGAATTGATTAGCTAGTGCTGGCACTAGTAGTTTGATAATATCTGGATATTATCAAACTACAGGCTACAGTTTTACATAATGAAAAAACGAAGTTGCAAAAAATGTTAGCGATAGTAATTATTACTTATTTTAAATATCTTACACTAAATTTAAATAACTGTCGCTTGTACGTAGCTTTAAGATGAGTATCAAGATGTTGAAAATTTGAAGTGTTCTGTTGGGGCGCCGATAGCTCAGTAGCAGAGCGGTAGTATGGTACTCCATAGGTTTCAGGTTCAATCCCCGACCGTCGCAAAAAAAAAACAATTTCTTAAATTCATTACTGTGAGCGCAAAGTACCGGATAGTGCAATTTGATGTTCATTATATAGTTAGTTACCCAAAATGCTACCAGGAATATTAAACGGCTACGCAATGTACTAAGAATTTCACCTGTACACTTGTAGCATGTCTTTTTTTTAGGATAGGTTTTCTCTTGACTCTAGTCTAGGTCATAGGACAGAGACAGGGTCTAAGATGGAGCGAGCTCACCCAGAAGAAGCCTGTTCACTCTTACTTTGAAGAGATTAGGGTTGTATGCGTTTGGAATCACAGACGCAGGTAGTGAGTTCCACTCTTTAGCAGTGCGCATTATAAATGATGACTGGAAGCGCTTAGTCCGAATTGGTGCAACTAGGTATGGATGGTATCCGGCGGTGCGTCTGGATGTCCGATGGTAGAATGGAGCTGGTGGAACAAGGTCGTGAAGCTCTTGAGTACACTCTCCGAAGTACAATCTGTAAAAAACCGACAAGCAGGCAATCTTGCGGCGATGTGCCAGACTAGGTCGTTTCACAACATAAGATAAGGCACTGATATTGCGGACGACACTGGTTCAGAATTATTGATAAAATATTGGTCTAACTAATATTTCCGTGATTATATTTGTGTGTCCACTGGGGCCGCATGCACATTTACATAAAGTAATTGGCTACTTAAATGTGTTGACGACAAATGATGGGTTAATCAGTTACCTACAATGTACGGCGCAATGACCGAATGACCACACCAAATTAAATTCGTTTCATCACGGTAAAATAAGTGAAATTTCAATTTATCAGTGTGTTTAGAATGTTTGAAGCAATACTGATTTCCGGATATGTTAATAGGTCAAGGAATAAAAAAAAGTCAAACGAATCATACTGGCAAAACAATAGTTTAATTATGTATGTAAGTATTTATTTCATAAAAGATTTGGTGTAAATAAAGTTTAGAGGAAACTTATGGTCTGTATTATTAATTTGAGACTTATTTCTTATCATCGTCACTAATTCACAAAAAAAAACCTGACAGAAAGTTTTATAGGGTAAATTTTTTTTAGTGACTGATAGTGAAAACTCAAGACGGGCTGGTGATAAGGAACAAGTTTCCCCAATGAAGATAGATCGAAAAAATAAATATTTGGACACCCGTGCAAATTTTCGATCAGCTGATTTGAGTTACTATTAAAACCAAAAATATGTTTGTCATATTACCTTTGTTGGTTGGGGAAATATGTACCTTATCCAACTTGAGATTTTGCTATCGGTCACTAGTAAAATTATACCTTATATAACAAATAGAAAAGTACATACCCAGTTCTTTATCGTATCTTTTCTATTTTTTTAAGAAAAAAATGACAAGTTCATGTAGGACTCCCCACCGAGGGTTCCGTAACATGCCGATCAAGTTCTTCATACGACATGAAAAATGATTCCCCATTTGAAATAAAAGACTCCATTTTTTAATTTTGTTTTTACTTTTCTTGTACGAAACCCAAAAAAAATATAGACAGAGGTGTTAACTCATTTAAATTATTTGAGTATGAAAATTCAATAGGTATGTTAAACGTACCTCGGCAGATAAGTAATAAATCCATATATTATTGTGTTTGATAACTTGAAAATAATTATAAGAAAAGTTAGGTCCTAATTCGAAACATGTTTCTCACTACCATTCATGAAAATTGCACGTGTATAAAATAACAATCACTTTCTTACATAATAAAACGAGATATGTATGTCACAGGAACATTTATTCAACCATATGCAGTAGGTAATACGGCAAAATCATTAACTTTATTCTGCCATCATTATTAATATTAAACGGTTTTTTGTACACAATAAAAACACACGGGACATACATAATGCATCAGTTCACAACAAGTCTACTTATTTCTAAAAATAAATCTCTTCCAGCAGACCTTGGGTAGTAAGATCTCATAAAGTAAGGCAGATAAGGCGTGCACAATCACATACAAATCAAAATAATCATATTGGATTTACTTGAAATCACTTGCCATTATCCTAAACAAATTAAGAAATTTTGCCAAATTACTAGGGTTTGGACTGCTTTTTTCTTAAAACGGGTTTTTAATGGAGTCAACAGTTTTGTCATATTCTGACCCGGGATATGGTCGAATTCCTTGGATTCGAGAAAAATTCCTAATCTTGCTATGTCCCTGCGACATATAATATTGAAGATATAAATTTTGTATTTGGTAAAGCTCTATAAGTAAGTAATGAGATACGTATGAAGAGATTTATGCTTTTCAAATATCTTCATAAAATATGTTTTTTATTTTTCTGTACAAGTACAGGATTGATATAAAAAGATCAAATATCAAGAAAACATATGATAAAAGGGATGTTTGCATTGGGTTGGGACGGCTTCCTATGATCCCAATCTCATACATTGGGATGTTCACAGATTTTTGGTTTATACCTTTTAGAAGAAAGAACGAAGATGCCTTATCGTAATTATTTCCCCTGCTTGCTACGCCGAGGGCCGTGGGTTCGATCCCCACAAGACACAAGTATTTGCTAAATTATTTTCAGTTAGTTTATTATATTTGTGTTGTTAGTTTGGGTGTTCATCAATTTAACATTATGTATTTGTTTACAAGAAAAATATAAGTATTAATATCAGCTATTTAGTTCCTATAGTAGTACAAGCTTTGCTTTGTTTATATATACCTCTATATATATATATATATTGTGTAGATAATAAATTATACAGAATCTTTTTTTTTACGCTACCAAATATCTTAAAGCACGTCTCACTTATTTTTGTTATAAGACCGTTTGTGTTTAACATTAACATTATCTTGACAAGGATGTCTTTTTACAAGACTGCCCAACCAAAAAGGAGTGTAATGTTTTCAGAGATAATGTAGGTATGTATATATAAATGTGCAATTTTTTAAATGACTGAAACTCGTAAACCACTGTACAGATTTTAATGGGAATTGTATCGGAAGAATCCTTACATTATCCCGAGTATTATATATAGGCTAGGCTTAATCAAAACACAGTATGTTTTTACATTTTTAATTCATTATGCGTATTACACTTTGCCACGTTAACCTCATCCATTTATATTGAGAACAATTTGAGGGTACTAAAATGGGCAACCCCCTTGATCCTCCAATATTCCTAAACCCCTGTTTATTCAAAAGCCGAATGAGGGCATAACGAGTCTATCATGTGATTAGGCGTTAGGCACACAAGTTTCATCAATATGTAAACAATCTGGCTGCAGCGTAGACAGGGCTGTAGTATGGATTGGCATGAGCTGCGTTATGTGATTACGCGTGTGTGTTAGCCTTATTTGCGATACACGTTGGTTGATTTACCTCAATTCTCAATCAAATATTCGAGATCCATTGAAGTTTTCGTTTGACGTGAGCTTCAGAGGTTAGGGTTTAGGCAATCAATGCTACTCTGTGCAGAATTTATACTAACGAGAATAGATAAGCACTTACAGATTAGAGTAAGAGTTAGAGTGCTCTGGGCATATGTTGTCCCTTTCTCGCTCGCGGGTGGCGGCGTGCGCGCGGGCCGCCTGTAGGCGCCAGGCGGTGATTTCTGCACCGCAGTCAGTCACTCGAAAACCGTTCGGTTCGGACGTCGAGTATCGTGTTTGTGCGGATTTCCCGCCACGAGTTTTGTGATGCCGCGTGTAATGGACGATTCAATTTGAGATAGGTATTGGAGGTGTAGATGTGCCTGACGTTCGGGGTCAGGTGAACTTCGAGTTTACATTAGGTAATACAGGTACAGGGGTCAGCTATCATGCCTCAGCAGTGGTGCTGGATGAAGTGGTAGGGAAACTTCCTCAGGTTCGGTTACCGTCAACGGTACGAGGGTTAACCACAGGCTTAGAGTTAGCTGATCCTGAATTTGATACTCCTGGTACGGTGGACGTTCTCCTCGGGTCAGACGTCCTCGGGAGATTCTGGTGTGGCAGAAAACGGGTACTTCAGCAAACTGGTTTAGTGGCCGTTGATACCACAGGGGGGTATGTTATTTTTGGCCCAGTTTGGAGACCTCAGGACCTACCAGAGGGCGATACGGTTCTCTATGGTAGTGTGTTGTCGGAGGACTCGGAGGTGCTGCAGAGGTTTTGGGAGTCTGAGGAGCCACCCACAGCGGATAGACGGAAGCCAGAGGATGACGAGTGCGAGCTGTTCTATCAGTACAACACTGCACGAAGTTCGTCAGGTAGGTTTGTTACCAAGCTGCCATTTCTCCCAAACCGCCCCTCCTTAGGTAGTTCGCGACAGATCGCGGAACGGAGACTACTGGCTATGGAGAGAAAGATGAAGCGAGATGCAGCACTTCGGCAGAAGTATATCGAATTCATGAGGGAGTACCTAGAGTTAGGCCACATGTCGGTGTCCAGCATAGATTGGAGGTGTGTCGAGCATTACTATATACCACACCTGGCTGTTTTGAAGTCACCGGAGGCGAAGATACGGGTAGTGTTTGACGGTTCTGCTCCTACATTGAATGGTGTGTCTGTGAACCAGTGTCTGCACGCGGGTCCCAAGTTGAACCGGGACATTGTGGACATCCTCACAGATTTTCGGTTGCACCAAGTAGCGTTCGTCGCAGACGTCAAAATGATGTTTCGCCAAACAATTATACACCCGGATGACCGTCGGTACCAGCTGATTTTGTGGCGTGAGAGCCCTGACGAGCCGATGGTCACTTATGAGCTCAACACGGTAACGTATGGTCTGAAGCCAAGTCCGTTTTTGGCAGTACGCACGCTGCGAGAGTTGGCCGCACAGGAAAGGGTAAGATTCCCTCGAGCCGCAGCAGTACTGGATCGCGACGTCTACGTGGATGACATCTGCACGGGTGCAGATAGCGTGCAACAAGCACTGCTACTACGAGACGAGCTGATCGCGATCATGGAATCAGGAGGTTATGAGTTGCGGAAATGGCTGTCCAGCTGTCCAGAGCTCCTGGCCGGGTTGCCAGGTGAGTTCCAGCAGGACCCGCACCTTTTCGAGAACCCGGACAATCCAAATACGTTGAGCATCCTAGGGGTGCAATATAGGCCAACGCATGATGTCTTTACGTATCAGATCGAGCCAGACCTTTTGCAGAAGACTTGGACGAAGCGTTCGGTATTATCGACGATCGCCAGAACTTTCGATCCTAACGGGTGGATCGCACCGGTGACGTTCATGGCGAAGTGCTTCTTGCAAAGGTTGTGGATAGCAAACTTGGGTTGGGACGACCAGCTCTCCGGAGAGCTGTTGAATGATTGGACCAAGTTTGTGACCACCTTACCAGGGATCGTACGCATCGCCATACCTCGCAAATTGCTCCCATCGGTGGGATGTAAGGCTACCCTACATGGGTTTTGTGATGCCTTTGGTAGAACTTATAGTTAGGGATCGTCACCAGAAAAACTCGCATGCGGGCTGCAATGCACTTTTGGCTATTCTGCAGCGCGAGTTTTGGATCTTGTCTGGACGACGTGCGGTACGGAGCATTGTGTTTCGGTGCTTGCCTTGCTATCGGTTGAAGGCAGCCACAATGCAACCTCAGATGGGAGACCTCCCACCGGACCGGGTGACGGAAGCCTGGACGTTTGCGGGTGTGGGAACGGACTTTGCGGGGCCTTTTATGGTAAAGGCATCACGCCTTCGCAACGCGAAGTCAATCAAGGCGTATTTGTGCGTGTTTGTGTGCCTAGCAACCAAGGCCGTCCACTTGGAACTCGTGGCCGACCTCACTACGGAGGCTTTCTTAGCAGCTTTAGATAGATTTGTGTCGCGAAGAGGGCGACCAGCGCTGATCAGGTCGGACTGTGGTACCAACTTTAAGGGCGCTGATCGATGTATGAAAGAAATTATAACGTTTTTATCGGAAAACGAGGAAGCTATCGGCACGAGCCTCTCCCGTCAGGGCATTAACTGGGTGTTCGATCCACCAGGATGCCCCCACTGGGGTGGTATATTTGAAGCGGTTGTAAAGTCCGCTAAGACGCATTTGATGCGCGTTATAGGTTTAACGATATTAACCTTTGAGGAGCTAGCGACCGTGTTTTGTAAAATTGAGGCCGTTCTCAATTCACGTCCTTTGTGTCCGCTTAGCTCAGATCCGAATGATCTGGAGGCCCTGACACCAGGGCATTTCTTAATTGGCCGACCACTTAACGCCTTGCCAGAGTACCCCTACACAGAGGTCAGTAGCAATCGTTTGACGCGTTATGAGTTGCTGCAGCAAATGTCTCAGAATTTTTGGAAGCGATGGTCGCTTGAGTATTTGCACATTCTGCAGCAACGCCTTAAGTGGACGGACAGAACTGAACCCCCTCGCATCGGAGATCTCGTTTTGGTTAAGGATGCCAACCTGCCGCCACTGCGATGGCGCAGAGGGCGCATTCTCAACTTGTTCCCAGGTAGTGATGGCACTCCTCGAGTCGCGACAGTTCAGGTAGGGGATTCAGTTCTTAAGCGAGCAATAGCAACGCTATCTCGTCTCCCCAGTAGTGAATAGGCCTAAGGGATTCGGCCTAGGGCGGGTGAATGTTTAATTTAGCGTTGCTATGCTGGGGTAGGTTAGGTATTGGTGACGGTCTGTGAATACGCCGCGATGCTCGCCCGCACGCATCGCTCTGGGCATATGTTGTCCCTTTCTCGCTCGCGGGTGGCGGCGTGCGCGCGGGCCGCCTGTAGGCGCCAGGCGGTGATTTCTGCACCGCAGTCAGTCACTCGAAAACCGTTCGGTTCGGACGTCGAGTATCGTGTTTGTGCGGATTTCCCGCCACGAGTTTTGTGATGCCGCGTGTAATGGACGATTCAATTTGAGATCGCGCGTGTTGATGCATCGTATTATTGCGTTTCTCCTGGGTTGTACTGGAATGCCAGGCTTAGTGATTGTTGGATGTCTCGACGTCTTCCACGTGAGCGTCGCGTTGAATAGGCATCAGGTGGCCATTTTGGCCCGCGTTTGTACGGCCCAAATTCGGGTTGGGTCACGCGTAATGACTAATATCAAAGTGGAATACGAACAGAAGCTGTGAGTGGTTTGACGTGAATAACGCGCCAAGGCTGTAGTGGAATGCTGGGTGTCGATATCTTTTCCACCCAGCCCTGTAAGTACCAACGGAATTCCTATTTGATCCATTCCCTGAACTTCCTTTCTCCGTTGGGTATTTACGCATTTGCGCCGGCACGTGACTGTAAGTGATAAACTGTTTATTCGTGTTAATGGTGTGTTCCCTTTAGTCATATTTGTTGTACCATATCATTGTGACTCCTTAGTACGAATTGCGGAATTCGTGGGGTGATATAATTTGGAGGTACTTACTTATAATCTAGTGCTAATACGTGTGACGTAACGCCAGATCGGCAGACGGTATTTACTACCGACTTGAGTTATGTAAGGGTTGGAACACATCATTTGCCAATTTCAATCAACTTAGTTAATTAAGTTAAATAGATTTAGGTTCACGTTTAATTCATAGTATGCGCTGCTATATTGTGCAGCGTATGCTATTTAGCGCTGCGTAACGCAGCCATTGTCTGCCTCCAGTTGAACTCCTGGTATTTTGTTCGAAATTTACCTGTGTAAATCGCTTCCACTGCGGGAGTTTAGCTTGGAATTAGACAGTAGGTATAACTAAGTAAGTAGGTAGGTACTTGTTAATCCAATAACAGCCGGGAGCCATTTGCAAATAAGGATTTGTTGGATTATAAATACACTTCGGTGTAAATAGACAGCTTTTTAGAAACAATTCGGCGTGTTAGGGACGGTGTATCGATAACTTAGCAGGCAAATTCAGACCATGAAAATGAACAAATTTTTTATACAGTATAATGTTAGTAAACGAGATTTACTTTGATCTCCCATACAAAATTTTCGATCAGCTTACTGACTTCCTATGGAAACTAGGAAAATTTATCGTTTCCCAACATAGGCTCCATAATAAAAGTTGTTCAGTTTCATGATCTGATCATGCTTGCAAAGTTTTCGGTACACTGTCCCTTACAACTTGTATATAACAGTGTACAACCTACGTAGTTCAAGGGTGGGTGGACTGTAATAATACATTTCTATCGCATTTTTTCCTACGAAAGAATAAAGGTAAATAAAACTGCTTGGCAGATCGCTAACTAAATTATTTTATAAAATATAAGTTGAAAATACAAAATGCTGCAAAACTTCTTGAGATAGGGAGTTTGATAAAATTACAGAACAAAACTTTAATTTTCTTTTACTGTGAAACGGATGTGTCCCCGTGTCAGTTGCATTTCAACCGACTTTATAAACAAGCATAATATAAAAAATACGTCTGCTTTCTGATATAAAGCCTAGCCTATAAAATTTCGGATAATGTAAGAAATCTTCCGATACACTTCCCATTAGAATCTGTCCAGTGGGTAACGAATTTCAGCCCTTTCAAGAATCACACATACATACATGAACTCTTGAACATTACACACTTTTTTGGTTGGGCAGTCCTTTAAAACTTTTTGACTTACATACATACATACATATATCATGCCTATAATCCCTTGCGGGGTAGGCAGAGCGTAAACTGCCGCATAAAACGGACATTTACGCCACATCTGACAAATATTTGAGGTCATTCGGAAAATTGTGTATCGCTATAGTGACAGGTTGTCAGCCCATCGCCTAAAATTGCAATACAGTCCCTAAGTCGCCTCTTACGACTCCCACGGGCAAGAAATGGGGTGATGCTATTCTTAGCCGGCAACACACGGCAACTTTTTGACTTGTGTGCATGTAATCCGTACTAATATTATAAATCTGAGAGTTTGTGTATGTATGTATGTTTATTACCCCTTCACGCTCAAACGGCTTGACCGATTTGGATGAAATGTGGAACACAAGTTGAGTATAACCTGGAATAACACAAAGAGCACTTTTTACTGCGGAAAAAAACTATTACCATGGGAAAATGAGTGGTAGCGGGTGAAACTGGTGGCCGGAAATCTAGTATTCAATATTTTACTCAGTGCTCCAGGCAATGTACATTTTGATAAGCGTATGTGTGTTTGTGGTCGCTTATTTTATTTATGAGATAAATTGTCTCATTTGGAAATAACAATAAATTCTAAATTATGTTTCACTGGAAATTTGAAATCGGGTCAAACTTTGACTTTTCTTCTTCGTATACTCGTGTCCGTTACATTTTAACAATCTAGAGTTTTATTAACTTGGTCCGGATAGAGAAAATAAATTTCTTGCTTGCTGTTACCTGGGGCGGTATTCTGCTATTTGAAAAACGTCTCAGTTGTCGTTCAATAGAGTGTCAGTTGAGTGGTTTTGGCTATTTTGTATTCCGCTAACAGTTAGAAGTATAGAATAACACATGTGCAATAGAGTGACAATTAAGTTTCTATGGTATTACAGAAACTAAAAAATAAAAGAATCGGGGCCCTGTATTGTAACTGAGTTTGTGGTTGAGTACTTTATTTGCAGTGGTCGTAGAATATCATCATTGGTCTTACACGTCACGACAGACGATTTAATCAGTGTCTGAGGCAAGACTTCGTCGTAGAATAAGGTAACGGTGACTTTACCTTTAATCAAGCCATTTTTAACAATTCCATTTAGTTATTTCCTGTTTTAATTCATTATTTCCTATTATATACGTACGATTTTAATTGGTAATTTTTAGATAATATAAATCCTCGTAAGAGCAAAATTTAAGATGTTTTTTAGGCAGTATGCAAACTTTTTCGCGTGATCTCATGATTATGAATAACTTTTACTATAGAGTCGATGACATAATAGCAAAAAAGAGAAACAGGTGTTCTTTACAGTTAAAAGGTGTTCTTTACGATTAAATTACTTACTAGACCAAAACGTAAGAAAAAGCGGATTGGCAGATAGTCCCAGTCTATAATTTGTTCATAACCATAAGTAGAATCACCCTATAAAGTTTGCGTACTGACTAAAAATAACCCTGTTTGTATGTATAGACACAGTGAAATAGCTAAATCAGGAAATCGGCCGTATTCCTAGGAATTTGTCGAAAAAGCGCAAAATTATAGACTACTATATTTCTAAACAAATCGAGATATTGGGCCAAATTAGGTTGTTTTTAGTGGTTTAGGAATATGGCAGAACGAAGCGACATGTATACTTTATCTTCGCATATAATTATTTCAAAACCTATTTGATCTTTTACCAGAAATGCGGTGTGATGCCATCTTAGAATAGTATCACCCCATTTCTTACCCTTGGGAGTCGACCAAGGGACTCGAGGGTGTGTATTGCAATTTTAGGCGATGGGCTGACAACCTGTCACTATGGCGATACACAATTTTCCGGAAGACCCTCAAATATTTGTCAGACGTGGCGTAAATGTCCTTTTTTTGCAGCCGTTTACGCTCTACCCCGCAAGGTATAATAGACGTGATATGTGTATGTATTTGATCGATTTAAATGATAATTTTCTACAGAGAAACAAATCTTGTCCATTCTTTGAGTCAGACCAGGGAGCAAAGGAAATTATTCGCTCCCTTTAAGCCTTGGCTCGAAACGGTCCAGTGTTTGTGGCATCTGTCCGGACCTACACCCCGCATACTAATTCTGTAACCTTCGTGGCAAGTGTAAAACTGTGTAAGTTCAGTTAATACAATTTCCCAAAATACATGTAGTATTTTGGTGCATTTGCGATGATTCCTTCTTTCTACATCCAAATATTTTTTTCAGTATCAAATTTCCTCTATCTAAAACTTCTTTCAACTAAGTCGTGTCGCCATCTTCTTCGAGGCTGGTATCGTCGTCGGTAACCAGGATAGATTTGTATTTTTGAGGGTTTTTTTTTCCACATTTAGACTCGAAAGTGGTCCTTGCTTTCGTTAGCCAACCCAGCTCATTCCAGAAGCACAGAAGTCTCCTCGGACGTTCACAAGCTTCTTGGAGCGACCATGGAGGATTTGTGCGAGTCGGTTAGCTACTCCCTCGCATGCCAAGACGTGAGAGGCAATTTCTTCCACGTCCAGGTATCCCCTGTACAACGGTCCGTCTGTCACGTCGATGGTGAACAAATGCTTACTGAGTTGGTAATACCCTGTGAGCATGCTAACAGTCTTTTGGTCTTATTCTTTTCGCATTGAACACTGAGTCATCCAATACACCGTATTTTGGTAAGTCGCGGTGAATATGCAGGTACCGCTTCTTTTGACTGTCTACAGGTGGTAGTTAGTGTTGGGTCGGCCGATATGGCGCAGTGGTAGTGCGACTGCCACCATGCTCGCTCGGAAAGGTTCCGGGTTTGATTCTCGGTGGGGCACTCAAAAAGTTGACATTTACCTATCCCTTTGTGAAATTCGCAGTCTGGTTAGGACATTGCAGACTGAACCACTTGATTGTCCGAATAAAAGACGGTTAAGCAGTCGTTAAGGCCCCGATTGCTGTTTATAATTACTTAGACGGCGGTCATAACCATGTTGGAGGCCTACTACTAATAATAAGAATGCGGTTGAATATACTCCAGGTATCACCAGGTCATTGGACGACTCGGTGTCCTCCTCGAAAAGAGGAATATTGTGTTGGGTTCCATAGTTAATCCAGTACTGTTAAAGTAAATTGCATTTCATTCTTAGAAAATTTGTTTTGATTGGTCCCCTATCTCACCAGAAACTTAGACCGAGGTAGTCACCACCCACCATCACCCGACTAATTCCGAAGTCGTTTTAATAGACGTTGCTACCGCCGCCGCCGGACGCTGGGTCACAATCACAAGCTTCCATATTATAGACTAGGAGATACTTACCTTCACCATTGCCGTGTAATGCCGGCTTTGATTGCCGTGTGATGCCGGCTTAGAATAGCATCACCCCATTTCTTACCTATGGGTGTCGCTTACGACAGGCGACTAGGAGATTCGAGGGTTGGATGTGTATTGTAATTTTAGGCGATGGGCTGACAACCTGTCACTATAGTGATACACAGTTATCAACTCGTCTGTCGCTTCATACTATAACTAATTGTGGGTAGTTAAGGTTCAAAATTGTTGTCCGGCTCCCGGTACGTGACAGACAAGTGGTTATCTGATTCAAAATATTATCAGACGTGGTGTTAATTTTACGATGTTAACGCTCTGCCTAAGGGATATAGGTGTGATTTATGTATGTATGTAGGTACTTACATAGAGTAGAAATCACATAGGGATGACACTCTCGCTCCAGACGCGCTCAAGGTCAATCCGTCTGGCTGTCGCTTAGAGAACAATTCAGTCGGGAGTGCGCTTCGCCGCGGAAACGTTCGTCGTGCGGGTCGAATTTTCATTTTTTGTGAAAAATTTAGCAATGCCGAATTATTGTGGTGTGTATGGCTGCAAAAGTAAGTTTTTTTAATTTGCCTAAAGATGAGCCAAGGTAAGTGATGGTTTTACAGTAAATACCTAGGTACCTACCATTCGTTATTATACGTAATTGTTGTGTGTACTCCTATTTTACTTACGTAGGTACCTAGTTTCCATTTTCTAATTTAAACTACCTAGGTGCCTAAGTCATTGTTAGCTGATAATGATAAATAAGCACATTCGTATCGTAGGTATGTTTTGCACCTATTTTAAAATTCTGTACCTACCTATTAACAATAAAATGGTAAGGTAAGACTTTAAAACGGGTAAATATTTTGTTCCCACGGGAAAACTGTTAGCAGCGGTCGCAACCGCTTGACTGGCCGCTAGTCTGGAATAAAATTATTGGCACGTGACAGCCCCGACTGAAAGCGCGGGAGAGTGCGGGGCGTTACGGGCTGCGGGGGGAAGTAGGTATTTAAAGCGCGGCTTTTGGGGCCCAGAAAAAGGAGTTTCGTTTCTATACGCAGTATTATTATCTATTCTTATGGTACTTACCTGGACCCGGATTCTCATGTTTGTACCCTTGTAATGTCAGTGACCCTCCACTGTCATTTTAATGCTGCTGTGATTTTCTATGAAAAGCATCACCCCATTTCTGCCGGTGAGTGTCGTAAAAGGTGAATGGGATGAATCCAGGGAATGGGCAGCAGCGTTCCCTGTGATTACCACACCTTGCACTGCGCTCACCAATCCGCCTGCCAAGTATGGTGAGTATGGCAAATACCTCCCGATTGGGAGAGGCCCATGTCCAGCAGTGGACTGTTGTGGCTGTTGAAGTTAAAGTGATTTTCTATACTTCAAACTGTTAGCAGAATACAAAATGAAATTGAAATTGAAATTGAAATTCTTTATTCAATGTAGGATAGTATTATCATATCACTTATTGACGTCATGAACCGTCATTGTAAAAAAAAGAAATTTGTATCACACAATTTTCTTTTTTTTATAACAATTTTGTAATGTCCTAATAGAAAACCGGTTCGGGCGGGAGAAAAAAATAAAAATCAAAGCACTGCCACGGGGCTGGCCAGGTTAAACCAAAACTGTCCCACTAACACGCCATTGACACACGAATGAAACGGTTTTTATTTAGCAGACTCTGGGCTCAGATGCCGAAAACCATGTGATGCCGATTTAGAACAGCATAACCTTAATTCTATGTTAAAGTAAAAAACAACACTTGCATAGTGCAAGTTGCACTGAACTCGGCATTTGCAAAGCTTGGTGTTTATGTGAGTGCATAATGCCCAATTCATAAAATTTCCAATTTGCTAAATACCCCCATATCCAAAGAGATATTTTCAAATCAAACATTAGGTCCTGAGACGACTTAAATTTAGGTGCATTTATCGAATTTAAACCTGTTCGTCGTAAAATTCAATAATTTTTCATTTTCACAACTCTTAGTCTATGACTGGCTCGTTCTGCCACTTTGCTAATGGCTGTGACCCAAATTGCGGTCAACATTTTGTCTTTAGTTTGCATCGCATACTAATTTGGTAAAGAAAAATAATTATGAAAAACTGCTTTTAGTAAATCACTACAAAGTACGAAAAAAATAAAGTTGTAGGCTCAGCTCAGCAAAACAAAGCAACGGATTTGATGTATTTAAAAAAAATATGTGTGGTGTTTCAAAAGAAACGTTTTTAGATATAATACATGCCAGGAAAATGTCTTATTCCACTGTTATCAAACCACGTAAACCATAACGTTTATTACTTTTGATGTTTTTTTGAAGCAAGATTAGCGCACTTGCTTGCGCGCAGTGGCCGAAGAGGTAGCGAGTTGCCGACGGTAAAAATAATAGAAAAGGGTAGGAAAGAATGTTGCCATGGTTCCGGTTAAATAAACGGTCTCTGCACAAGTGTTGTACCACAAATTGGTTCTTTCTGCACAACGGCTTAGCTCATATTGATAGCCATTGACGTTTTCATAGCCACTGAGATTTTGATATCCGTTGAGGTTTCGTTATATGTTGAGGTTATACAGCCATTATAGTTAGGAATTAAATTCGATTATAGCGTGGACCTTCTTAAAATGTTTTTTCGGAGGCTGTTGCGGATCCTATTGGTCTGATTGTTCGTCCATCGCGGTTCCTCTTGGGGCCTAGCATCACCTCCACGACCAGCGGAAGTTTTTTAAAACTGGTTTTAGGTTTCTAAATTGAAATTGAAATTCTTTATTCATTGTAGGATAGTATTATCATATCATGATGTGGGTTTACACGACTTACTTGTTGTATAGTTTGTAGAGAGTTTTATCCCTCTACGTTTCGGCTGCTTACGGCAGCCTTCTTCACGGAGGTTGACAGATCACATACGCCCGCCCGTCAGCTGTGATTGCCGAACACTGAAACGTAGAGGGATAAAACTCTCTACAAACTATATATTATTATCTTTATCTTTTATCTTTTAAAACCGGCTCGGGCCAGTAGAGCTTTCGCTATAAGATCTCAATTTTGCATACTAAAAATTTATTTTGCATTAATATTTATTCGATAGCATAGGTATTTTCGTGACAAAACGCTTGCAAAGAGGGTGCAGAGTAGTTATAAACTACATAATTTTCAATGGCTAGGTATAAACCTTTCCTTACAAATGCTAAGATCAAACACAGGTTTGCTGTTGGAGTTTATCTAGTTTATCTAGCTGTCGAGGAACAGGAACGTTTGTTTTGTGCCGGTAGCATATCAAACAAGACTGGATTTCAGGGAAATCGATTGAAAACATGCTCAAAATCCTAATGTCAGATTGTTTTGTCTGGTCATGTTCCCTTGGTACCTAGAATAGTGTTCCTTGTCGAAAAAACCTTTATTTTGCTCCTGAATTTAGTAAAGCTATAATTTTGCATTGAATTAAGTAAATAATAGTACTATTTTTAGTGAGTAATTTTTATGAGTAGCTTTTGTTTTGATTTCTAAGAAAAAAATATAAGATATTTGAGTGATTAAAAAGCAAAAAAAAATTGCTCAAAATATTTAATAATATTTGGAATGCAGAAACACATTGGAAGTACTTAAACCCTCATCTAAGTACCAGTAGTATAGCGTGTCTACCATTGATTATGAACCTTACAACCCTCACTTTAGGTTCAAAACCTGCGAAAGAACATACCTACCATAGGTGAATGAATCCAGGTAAATATTTGAGCGAAAATTACTTTTGTTCACAGATAAAATATATCTCATTATACTCGGTTGTTTAGCAAAAATATTGCTTCCTCACATACTTCAAAATATTTCTATAAACCTTTTTCTTTATTATAGTAGAAACCTATTCAAAAGCCAAGAATAAATTTTTGAATGTACTACTGTCTATGTATGTATTAGATTGTATTTTAGTATTAGTAGTATAATATATGTAGGTGTTTTCACTATCCCGCTTATATGTTTGCACTCTCGATATCACCCAAAGGTTGCCTGGAAGAGTATGCTACTTTACCATTAAGGCCGTTTCATTGTACTGTGGCTTTGTTTGTTGTTTTTTTTTTCAATATAACTATATTTTTTTGCAATAAAGTGTCTTATTCTAACACTTTAGACTAGCTGTAACTCTAACCAAGTTTCGGTCTCTAAGTACGTGGAGCGATAGCGAGCTGGCGGGCTACATCTGTCTTCCCATGTTTCCCTGGTACCTGAAATGTAGTTAGTTGCTTCTGACAGATTTCACTATTTTGCACCTGCATTGTGTGGAGAAATGATTTTAGATTAAAACTGATTTCTTGACTAAAGATGAGTTTATTATAAAATATGTGAACGATACCTTATTCTTTATTCTATAAGGTCCTATTAAATTCAGTGCAAATATTTTTAGGCTGAGCTCTACTCGTAAAAGTGAACAACTTTTCCCAATAAACATAGGTCGAAATACGAAAAATAAAATTGCACCTCTCATACAAAGTGACACTTTTTTTGAACATTGTTGTATGGTAGGTCCAATTTTTTTTTTCATATTTCGAGCTATATTTATTGGGAAATGTTGTTCAGTTTTACGAGTAGAACTCACCCTAAAAATATTTGCACTGAATTTAATAAGACCTTATATACTATACCTCATTCTCGGCTTTCTTTTGCAGAGAATGACGAAAATGTATCTTATAAAACCATTTAGGAGTGCAAGAAAGATTTCCCATTATATTTCATTTACTTTAGTAAAACCAGTGACGGCCCATAGACAGGTATGACAGGTGTTACTTTGGGTGTTAACACAGATCCTTCCATCGGGAATGATTGGGGCACGATTGGGGTCGAACAGATGGCATTGAAGATTATACGAGAACTTCCTTGTCAACATTTCAGTAAATAATAACATTTCCTCGTGCACGTTAACAATACAGTGAAGTTCAAAACCTCACTCCGATTCGTTCTTCCCAGAAAAGTCTTCCCAGTCTAGATTGGGCTGGTTGTTTGAACAACCACACAAACTTTTCCGGGTGAGCTCCTGCTCCCCACCAAATAGTTAGGTGTGGATTAGTCGAGTCAAGAGATAGTCGGGGGCTAAAATTGCAGAGTCCAGTTTTAAAATAAAACAAAACATATTAAAAGTTAAATTAAAAAAAAAAAAAGTTTTGGTCGTTAACTGCAATATTTTATCAAACTTGTGTTTCCGCCCGCGGTTTCACTCAGGCATTCTGTTTTTGTACGGAACACCAAGTCAACGAACGACAGCCCTAATAAAAACTTCAAATACGTACATACTTTTTTATTTTAACTCCTAAGTCAAAACAAAATATTTGAAACAGATCACATTTAAAATCATGATTTTCTATAGAAAATTCCTATCATCCTTTGTACCCCTTTGAGGGTCAAATAAAAAAAATGCTGAATCGCTTATTTGGTTTAGCTCCTTAGTTTTATCCTAAAAGTTAAAAGAAATGCGCTTCAAGGCCCACAATTTTCATACAAACGTTAAACCCCTTTTTACCCCTTTACGGACTAAAATTCAAAAATACTTTTAATGCGTAAAAGGTATTTTTGATTTTGATTTTGCTGACGGCCGATGTGGCGCAGTGGTAGCCCGACTACCTGCGGAGCAAAAGTCCTGGGTTCAATTCTCGGTGGACCACTTCTTCTTCTTCGTCGAGTAAATGGCAACAGTTAAATTTTCCGTGACCAATATTTGGCACCCACAAACTTGTTATTATCACTATGTGAATTTGTTTCCAGTCTAGTTTTTGCAGGGCGAACCACCTGATTATCTGTGAAAGATAGTTATGTGTTTCGGAAAATGATCATTCACTTCTATTGAAAACTTGCAACATTTTCAAGCGCGGGCAGGACGTGAACCTGCTACTTTCGCATTACTAGTGCCGAAGCCTCTTCCGTCTGGGCTCCCGCAGCTCATTCCTTGCCCGCCAATTTTGCAAGTGTATTTTAATGTCAGTAACGCGTGGCAAGGCTCCATCTACCGGGTTAGTTTTGCAACTAATACCCGGCGACTAATTCTATCTTTACAGATTAAATGTAGTCTAATTCATGAAAACCCGCGATAAATTGTATACCGAATTTTAAAACACTTCCCGTTTTAAGTAGGTATACAATTTTTGAAATCTAGCAAAATTTTTAAGCGCGGGCAGGATTTAAACCTTCGACTTTCGCATTAATAGTGGCAACGCTCATCCATCTGGGCTACCGCAGCTCATTCCTTACGCGCCAATTTAGCAAGTGTATTTTAATGCCAGTATCATTAACTTCACTCTTAGTATTTAACTTGCTAGTTTTGCCACTTTGCTAATACTCATACTCATACTCATACTCTTTATTTCATAATAAAAATATTACATGTCAAAATATTTCAATACATTTACATTAATTACAATACTATTTAAGAAATTCATTTACTGTATAATAAGCACCTTCAATTAATGATTTTTTCAAATTATAAATAAAATTATGAGAGTTTTTTATGTCATCTGGAATTGCGTTGTATATTTTTGGACCCATTGCATGGGTAGTCTTAGTTGATTTGGCAAGTTTGCATTTCACATTTACTAAGTTGTTTTTGCTTCTTAGGTTATGGTTGTGTAGTTGAGATTTTTGCTGGTACATTTCTATGTTTTTGTGTGTGTATTTTGCTATTTCAAAAATATATTGAGAGGGAAGTGTCAATATTCCTAATTTATTAAATAAAGATTTAGCTGGAGTACCAGGTTTAACGTTAGAAATTATTCTTATTGCGCGTTTTTGAAGCACAAAAACACGATGCCAGTCAGAGGCCGTCCCCCAAAACTCCAATCCGTAGCATATTTGGGAATGAAAGAGTGAGAAGTAGCAAGCACGCAGCTCCTGAGACGGGAGAATGTGGGCTAGTCGGCTCAGTGCGAAGCACGCGCCCGATAGTTTGCCACACAGTACGTCTATATGCGTCTCCCACGTCAGTGCCTTGTCGAGTGTAACACCCAAAAATTTTGATGCTGCTATCTGTCCCAACAATTGACCACCAACCACGACAGAGAGAGGTCTAGGGGGCCTACCACCGAGTGAGAAATGTAGAACATGTGTTTTGGCTATGTTTAACACTAGTCCGTTAGCTATAAACCACTCTTGCATTTTTAACATATCACTACTGATTTGGGACTCTAAACCAGTAAGTGTTTCAGCTACAATGATGTCACAAGCGTCATCGGCGAACAGGAACATATTGCCATTCACTACCTCGGGCAGGTCGTTAACTTGAATTAGAAAACACAAATTGGCCAGGGATGACCCTTGCGGGACTCCGATGTTAACCGATCCGGTTTCAGATCTTGTCAAGCTATTATTGATTGCGACAGTCTGCTGTCTTTTGTTTAAAAAATTTCCTAAAATTTTTAAAGTTGGGCCCCTTAGACCAATATGTTCAAATTTCAAATTTAATATGGTATGATCACATAAATCAAAAGCACGGGTCATGTCACATAACAGAATTGCGACATGACTGCCACTATCCTTTGCAGACAATATGCCCTCTAGCACGTTACGGATAATATCTGTGCAAGATCTTTTTTGTCTGTAAGCAAATTGTTTATCATTTATTAACATGTTTGTTTCTAGAAATGAATAAATTCTTTTAGTAAGGCCGCATTCAAATAGTTTTGCAATAGTAGGTATAATACTTATCGGTCTGTAACTCGATAGATCATCTTTTTGGCCTTTGCCTTTGTATATTGGTACGACTTTCACATTTTTGAGAACCTCTGGGTATTGCCCATTACAAATTAAATAATTAAAAATGAAAACCAAGTCAGATAGAAGGATCGGTAGTGATGTTTTTAATAACTTTGTGGAAGTGTCATATATATCACAGGTATTTTTGCATGCGATATACTGCATAACGATTGTGTACAATTCCCTATCGGTAAATGGGGTCAGTCGGATGGATACCTGACTAGGTGCGCTTGCACTCAGTAGTAGTTTCCCGGCGGTGTCTGGCCGTGCCGGTGGTGGTGCGTTTACGGTCAAGGGCGCAGATAAGAAAAAACTATTTATTTTGGTCGCTAATTGTGTTTTAGACGTGTAAAAGTGACCTTGATCATCTTTAATACACTCCAAGAAGTCTTGTCGTTTTGAACTACCTACTTTTGCCAGTGTATTCGTTTACAATAGACCACATTGTTTTGTGCTGATTGGTGCTGTTATATAATTTGTTTGTGTAGTACGACCGCTGAGCGTAATTGTACATAGATTCGAGCTTAAGGCTGAGACGAAGAACCAGATCCTGAATGTGTTGTGCATTCTGACTATCCAACGGATCAACTTTAAGTAAGTCATATAAAAGTTGTTTTTGCATTATCATTTCTTCTGTTAGCCACGGACATGTGTTTTTACTACTAATACTTTTGTTTTGAAATGGAAAACAAATATTAGAAGCATTATTTAATATGTTAATAATCTTTGTTAGTAATTCGATTGGGTTATTACATTTATTTCTCAAAGTAGGCCAGTCAATCGACTGTAGGTAATTATAAAAATTAGCTAATTTTGTGTTTGTAAAGTGGCGGAATTGGCACTGTTTTAATTTGTGGATGTTTTTTATAATTGATAGCTTTTGCGCGTTATGGTCGGATAAGTCAGTTTTTATATCGGTTATTAAAGGGTTCGATATGTGAGTAAGATTATTAACGTAAATGTGATCTATGCATGTGCCACTAATAGGCCTGGTAATACAGGTTACTAATTGTTTGAAGTCAAATGAACTTACCAAGTCAAATAAATCTCGCTTAAGCGGTGAGTTAATCAAAAAGTCAATGTTAAAATCTCCCATAATTATTATCTTTTTAGTATTAAAATCAATTAATTTATGTAATAACTTTTCGAACAGTCCTTTAAACGTAGTAAAATTATTATTTGGGTCTGGATTATAAATACAAATTATTGTAATATTATTTTTAGTTAGTTCTATAGCCGATACTTCCATGACGTGTTCTTGCGACAACGAACACAGGTCTTGTCGTTCTTTGAATAACAAGTTGTTCCTGGCGTAGATTGCTGTTCCTCCACGAGTCATACTTGTGCGGCAGTAGGCAGAAGCGAGGTGGAAGGACGGAATAGATATATTCTTAATTTCTTGAGGTAATAGAAAGTGTTCGCTTAGGCAAAGAATGTCGCAATGAAGGTCATTACATAGTAGTACTTCTAGTGCTTTCGTTTTACCGCTTAGGCCGCGAATGTTTTGGTGACAGAATATGAGACTGCCTTCATTATCATCTTGGTGATGTGATGGTGTTCTTTTGGCGTTTTGATACGATGCTGTGTTACTGCTATTTTGCGTTAGGCTCTGCGATGGTTGAGTCATCACTTTGCCTTTTACTTCCTCTTTTTGCAAGAAAGGGCTGCCATTTGTTGAGTGCGATGTTCAATGGCCAACAGTTAGGGTCCATTATTTTGTCATAGATAGAACTCGGTATACCTATTTTATAAGATTTATATGTGTCATGTTTAGAACTGATTTTTTCAACGGTGTAGTTAGCACTTTCTATACTTTTGAGATGTTCCAGTAGTTTATCAGGGGTGGAGTCGACGTTGAAGTAGCAGCCATGTACAAATTTAGGTAGGTCAACACCGCTAAATAACTTTGTGTTAGTGGCAGTACCTTTAATAATAGTGCGTTTAGGGTGATTACGACGGGGAAGAACCTGAATCCATTTCTCATTTTCGAGTTCATTGTCTTCTTCACAGTTTGGTTTTAAGCTTTCTTTGTCTGGCGTGGCTATGCTGTCATTTTGTAAAGTCTTTGGTGTGGATGTGTTTGACAAGTTGTTTTTGGGACATTTGCTTGGTCCTTGATTATTATTGGTCGAAACCTTAGCAGGAATCTTTCGTACCTGTTTAAGATTGGTTGCCGCGGCGATAGCGGCCTGTCGCTGTCGTTTTGCTATTGGTGGTTCTGCGCGGTGCTCAATGCGCTTATTTTTTTCAAGCTTTTCGATGTTGTCGGTTAACAACTGGATTACCTTTTGTTGTTCGTTGATTTTACTCGACAGTTTTTGAAGTAATTGAAGAGATATTATATTATCTTGTTTCACTGATGCTAAAGTTTCTTTGCAATGTATTATTAACTTCTCGGAATCACTTAAATCCATTTTAAAGTAAATTATTCGATAGAGCACTATCTGTCTTTCCGACTGTCAAGAAGTCAATAGCTGATGTATTGTTTTTAGTTTGCATTACATACTAATTCAGTGAGGAAACATAATTACTATGAACTATAAATGACTTGCGACCTACTCAGCGATTTTATACTTTAGTTCCCTTTGGTGAGAATAAAGCATTTCCTGTGGAAAAAGGTACTTAAAAAACTTTCTCTTTCATCACTCTATTTATCTATGTAAAAAACCACATCAAAATCGGTTACGTAGTTTTAAATATCTAAGCATACATAATATGAACAACGGAAAGTGACTTCATTTATACTATGTAATGATTCGCTAAAATCTTTTACCACCAAAATAAACATTTACGTCTTGTACCTATGCCTAATTTATTTGAATAACGCTTAATTGTATCGATGTTACCTCTAAACACTTACAAGCACGAACTATTTAAATGGAGTCCATGGCACAAGTCTACGGGTATACATTGGCTTTTATTAGGTACTTCTATATGCCGTGGTTTTTTAACAAGGCTGACAGTATAAACAAACATGTGAAAAATGTTCATTAAGCTTGAAAACAATACTTTATCCCCCGTGGGGGCCAACGTATAATGTATATGCGTGCCCAAAAGTTGCTCAATTATAACTCGTGGAGATTTCTGTGTCAATATTTCATAATATGGCTGAGTTTGTTTATTACTCGTATGAAATTTTGGGTTTTGAGTGGATCTAGGCATGCCATCAACACAGTTGACTTGGTCAAACGAATTTGGCAAATTCTTCTCAGCTGGCTGCCTGCACCCTGACAAGGCCATTGATTCAAAATTCGTCTGATAAATTTTCATTTCATTTCAAGGAGAGTTCTGTGTCAATATTTCATATGGCTGGGTTTGTTATTATGGAACTTTGAGAGATTCTAGGCGTGACATCAACACTTTAAGTATGAGCAGTTGACAAGGTCAAACGACTCGTACATCTCATCCACCTGGACTCCATTGATTATACAGCGGAACAATGCGTAACTTTATTCAGGCAACCAAAAGTCATCTCAAGTACCTACCTGCTAATAAATAATAATAATGATACTACTTAAATCCGTGTAAGTTGTTTCACTGTGCTTGTCAAACAAATTTGGTTAATTCTTCTCAGCTGGCTGCCTGCACCCTGACAAGGCCATTGATTCAAAATTCGTCTGAAAAATTTTCATTACGCCTGAAAACAATACTGCGTTCCCTCGTGGAGTACCTTCATATACACTGCCCCAAAAGTTGCTCAATTACTACTCAAGGAGAGTTCTGTGTCAATATTTCATATGGCTAAGTTTGTTATTATGAAATTTTGCGGTTCCAGCGTGGTTTTAAGGGGCTCCTACAAACTAAAATGGCTAGGTTTTCTCATGCCGAGACAATGGGCCCCTGGAGCCCGGCTGCCGAAGCTTTCTTAAAGACATTTTGGGTCGGCTTATCGAGGCTTTGGGTAACCTGAGGGCTGGCAGTTATTTCGCTCGAAAAATAAATTTGGCAATACAGAGAGGTAATGTTGCCAGCATTTTGGGTACTCTGCCACGGTGCGCCACTCTAGAAGAATTTTTTAATTTCAGCAAATTGTAGTTGTTTGTTTTAATATTTATTGAATTAAACATTATTTTTTAATCATAATATGAATAAGCTTAATGTGACCGTAAGTAAGAGCGACTCGAAATAGGTAGTTTATGTATTTATACACACACACACACACACACATATATATCACGCCTATAATCCCTTGCGGGGTAGGCAGAGCGTATATGGCCACAAAATGAAACATTAACGCCACGTGTGACAAATATTTGAGGGGCATTCTGAAAATTGTGTATCGTCATTGTGACAGGTTGTCAGCCCATCGCCTAAAATTGCAATACACACCCTCGAGTCCCTTAGTCGCCTCTTACGACTCCCACGGGTAAGCAATGGAGTGATGATATTCTAAGCTGGCATCACACGGCACATATGTATTTATGCAATTAAAAAAGTCAATTTTTAATTCAATAATTCATTTGAGGATTAAAAGCAAAGACTACCAAGCTGGTAATCAGAGTAGCTCAATAATCAACAAAAGCTTTCGGTCACTATTCTCCGGGGAGAGGCTGACACAGGCTTGCCTTTGGGTGGATACAGAACGTATGGCAAATCTCAGAGGAGGAATATTATTTCAGAAGGAAGAAATTTTTTCACCGTTAGCTCTAGCTCATGTTTATATAAGATTGTTTTGAAAACTTGCAATTCTGCGACTTCCGCATTACTAGTGGCGCCGCCTCTTCCAACTGGGCTACCGCAGCTCACTTCTTGCCCACCAATATGTCAAAATGTATCTCACAAGTAATAATGCGAAATCGCTTTATTTCTTTTTCTTTGGTATATTTGAGGCAATTAAGCTAAAACTTTCTCAGATTTCGCTTTTGCTAGATTCATTTTGCAAAAAAACACGCTATTTTACTCAAACAGATTTAAAAATATTACTATG
Organism: Tuta absoluta; assembly: GCA_027580185.1. Lineage (NCBI taxonomy): Eukaryota > Metazoa > Arthropoda > Insecta > Lepidoptera > Gelechiidae > Tuta > Tuta absoluta. Next base: position 8,329,988 of record JAQAHW010000026.1, read on the forward strand.
ACTTGTGAAAAGATTACTGTACATGATTTATTGCGCATATAATTATGTTTTACACCAAACCTGATAGCAATTAGTTTTACAGTGCTTCGTTCAGGTTATTCGCTGCGTTCCCTCTGAAACAATATCTTAGTCCGAGCCGAAAACTAATTACTGTGATGACAACAGCTGTAGGCAATGTGGGGTCAAACGTTACGCAGGAACAAAGGTAACCGACTATTTGCTATTATTGTGTGTGTACGATTTAGTTACCTATAGGTACGTAATTTCGTTACCTATAGGTACGTATTTGTAGACTCAGCTCGTTGACCAGAAACTGTCAAACGATGGAACATGAAGGTTTTGAAGTGGTAACTATGAATTGTAAACCGTGGTGTAGGATGGCCTTCTACTAGGGCCGAAGTCTGCTTAATAAAAATTGTTTCAGTTGTATGTAGATAGCGTGTCAGTGGCATGGTTTTGGGCGTTTCGTATTCTGCTTACAGTTTGAAGTTTAGAATTTTATGGTAAAAAATAAAATGGGGTTGAGAAAAATAAGCTAAACTGCTTGCAACGGGTTTGATTTTCCGAGGAGCACTTACAAATTTGATATTTATCACTTTATAAATTTGTTCTGGTTAGGAAATTGCAGGCTTAACCACCTGGTTGTCCGAAAATAATGATGATTCCATTGCTTAAGCCATCGGTCTCGGTTGCTCTCTATGATTATTTAGACGGCGGTTGTTTCACAACTATGTCAGAGGCCTACATGTAGTATGCAGTTAAAAAACTCTGATACCAGGGTTCATTGGGTCGTTGGACGACTCCGTGTCCCACAGAAAAAAGGACGAAGAATGCCGATGAATGCATTTATTACTTCAGTTTATCTTCTGGTTTTTAGTAAGGCCTTTATGTTTCTTGCCCTACCGAGTAAAGTTGGTTGATCATACTATCTTTTCCAACTTCCGAGTCGAATCTGGGGATTTTTATGTAGTCGAAGGTACTAAATCGATGGTCTGGGTTTGTTCGTGGCCATCGAGAGCTTCTTTCGGCTCACTGAGCTTTAAGTGACTTACACACGCATCGGACAATATTGCGGTTTGTGACAGGAACCCAGCTGATAAAACAGGTATTTATTAACAGGTAACATACAAATTGTTGTGGGATGGCAGCTTAGAATAGCTATCAAAACCGTTTTATCTGCTGTATTTAACCGCCGCTGGAGGTCGCTTATTTGTTCCCCATTTTGTAAACTACCGGCACGTGCCGGGTAGATTCAGACCAATCCGTTCTTCCCAGAACAACTCGTAAGTTATTGCAGTCCCATTGAAAAAAAAAACTAAAATAAGCATCACATTTGTGCTATGCCGTGTGATGCCGGCTTAGAATAGCATCATCCCATTTTTTGCCCGTGGCAGTCATAAGAGGCGACTTAGGGACTCGAGGGTGTGTTCTAAAATTTTAAGCGATGGGCTGACAATCTGTCACAATGGCGATACACAATTTTCCAAATGACCCTCAAATATATGACAGACGTGGCTTAAATGTTCGTTTTTTGCGGCCGTTTTTGCTCCAAGGGATAATAGGCGTGATATTATGTGTATGTATGTATGTATGTACATTGGTTCTAATCGTGAGTTCGTAAAAAGCGACTAAAGGAATATTGTATTTAGGGAAAGGGCAGCAGCGTTCCTTAATTGCTTTTTACCACACCCACGTGGTGTAGAATTGGGTTGATGAAATTCCAAGCCGGCACCACACGGCAAGACACCGAAAATTATGCGGTGCGTGTGGTAACCGCCTTATAAGCAGCTGGGAGAGGTGTTGAGACTTAATAACTTAATTCTCCAGTTCCTACAAAAGATTCCGGAATTTAAGACTTTTATCAGTAGGATTTTCATTGTCTTTTAAAGCAAATTTATTGAAGAAATTTCAGAACGCAAGGAGTGCCGTATTGAAAAAGCTTTTTAGTAATAATTTCAAAGGATGGTGTCCTAAGTACATCCAGAGCTTTTGTCCCATTTATATTATATCCGACTTGAAGCGGCTAACTACGAGCAGTATTTTTCATTATGGCACCATCAAAATTGGAAGTAACGGTCCGCAGATATCGTCACCTCCACAAAACTAACGAATCTGCATTTTTTTGATTCATTAAGTCCACATTTTATATGGTTTGTACGTAAAAGTTGTACTAGTAGCTGTAGGCATCTGACGTGGTTGTGTAACGACCGCCGTCTAAGTTATCATAGACAGCAACCGGGACCGACGGCTTGACGTGCCCTCCGAAGCACGAAACCATTTCTTTTCGGACAATCAATTGGTTCACCCTGCAATGTCCTAACCAGACCGGGAACAAATTCACAAAGTGATAAATATCAACTTTGTGAGTGTCCCACCGAGAATCGAACCCGGAAACTTTGCGTAGCAGGCAGTCGCACTACCACTGCGCCACATTAATAGAAAAGTAAACATTGAAAATTATTCCAACGACAAGAAGCTTACTCTTAGTTTTGCAGAAGAATAATTGTGAATTTTCTTATTTAAATAAGCCAAAATGCATGCAGTTAAAACACCGATTCCAAACACTTAGCACTGAACATAGCATTTGTAATACAGGCGTTTAACATCTCGCATCCATTAGTAGGTAATGGAATTTCCTGTGTCGCGTGCTGCTCAGATCGTATCACACCATTCTGTTCATCAAAGCCGATTCCACAAAACATTACTGGTTATCTTACGTAATACATGATGGTCCTCTGAATATAACCAGCAACGTATGCCGAATCATGCTCGATGAATAGGGCGGTGTAATAAAGGCCACATCACACACATCGTTTATCGACAGCTCTCACATTCCGGAGTACGAACCAAAACAGAAACGTCGGGAATTCGATTAAATAGGCGCCAATTCGTGGGATCGTGAAAGATTTGCGTTTGAATTGTATTTCGGTCAATGAGTGCTTGAAATCTGGTATAGACGACATGGGAATGACAAAACAAATCTTCTTTATTTCAATAATAGGTTAAGGGTTGCTAGGAGACAATCATTCTAAAAGTGTCCGAGATTTAGACTCTTGCTCCAGAACCTCCAAAAGGATAACTTTTTGTTGATAACTAGTTGTTAGTTTTTAAGTTATCACTACTGAAAGGTTACAAACTACGTATTTTTATGTTATTTGGTCATTATAGATCTAGGGCATGTAACTTTGAAGCTTATCTTCATCTAAGTCATCTACAATTTTCATTTCGTTATTAATGCTAGAATTTTTTTCTGAAGTAAGCACTTTTGAAACATTTTACAAGGTTTTGAAATATTTCAAAAGCATTGCCTACTCAAGTACGGTTCCACAACAGTATAGAAGGAAAAGAGGGCTTTGCCCAGCAATAGGACGATGTTGGCTTATTAAGAAGAAGTAGAAGATTAATCAAGAGCGGTAACCAACGATATATAATATTCATCATCATCATTGGCCTCACACGTCTGTGACAGACGATTTAATCAGTGTCTGAGGCAAGACTTTTCATGGCTGTATAATAATTTGGCTATGTAAAACACGTAGTAAATTTAACAAGGTTCAAAAATGCCTTAGATATTTTTTCTCTTTGACCATCATCGGAATAAAAGCAAACATAATGATATATGCTTTTCAGGGGTGATAACTTTTGGAGCAAAATACGACCTTTTGACCTATTTCTGAAATAAAAGGTTCGTCCTTTCCATGTCGTCTATAATCACTCATTTACTAGACAATTGGGATTTTATTTAGCAATTTAATTTTTTTTTATTAGCTTATTAAAAGACTTTTCATTAAATAGAGACACAAATAATAATAATAATAATAAACCTTGCATCGGGCGGGTGCTGGCTCTGGGTGTACTTCTATAGTGCAGACAGAGCGAGTATCCGCTTGATGTACACATCACAACACATTATTTGGTGCAAAAAGGCATCTGTGCTTTTGGCTTCGGCCCCACTCATGCCTCAAAGGACCGGATCCCTGTGGACCCGAGATTCGGAAACGTACCAACATAATAATTAAGCCTTTTATTTCATAATTTGGTATGTCAGAACACAAACAAACCCACACAAAAAAAGGTATATTTTTCTGAGTAAATTGAATCACTTGGCCACTTGATTTTTCAAAATGGTTTCGTGCAAATCAGCGTATGGCCAAAAAATCTTGTTAATGATAATATGTATTGTTATAATGCCGTCTAGTTTCTGTAATTGTTAATCACTCTCGTCAAACTACTTATTTCCAAATGCAATCACAAATTATCGGTTGCTAGATTTGTTAGTAACAAGTTTGGTAGTAGCAAGACGAACAAATTATTCATTAAGTCTTCTTCTCGTCTAGCGTTGCTCTTGTCGGTGGAGTTTCTGCTAGTTTTCTCAATCTTCTGCTGCCTTGTTCTTGCCTTCCCTGGACGACATGACTATTATTTATTCATTTATCAAGAAGGTAACAGAGTAGAGGCACAAAATAGAGAATGTACAGAAGGATCACTCGGCCCTTTTTTTGATTATTTCCGCTTTCGGCAAGGGCTGCCACAGTTTTCGTACCGATTTTATTCAATGAAGTAGTTACCTAAACATACAGGGAATAAAAGAAAGGCTATATCAAGGCGAAAGGTGCTCATAAAACTGAACAACTTTACCCATTTCCCCACTTTGACCTCCTTGCGGTATCAAGCCGTAGCCTTACCCTTTCTGTTACTCCCTTTACGTATACTACCTACATAGCACAATTATTATGAAATGGGGAATGACGAGTAGGTAGATATCTGCTCTGGGGCTGTTGAGACTGAGCATCAGCCCATTTCTTTCCCGTGAGAGTTGTAACAGGCAACTAAGGGACTTGAAGGTGTGTTGGGCGATGGGCTGTCACTATGGCGATACACAATACATGTCTTTACAATGTCTTTACAATTTTTAAAATGAACCTCTAATGTTTGTCAGACGTGGCGTAAATATCCGTTTTTGCAGCCGTTTACGCTCTGCCTATCCCGCAAGGGATAATAGACGTGATATGTGTATGTATGTACATCAAAAATGAAAAGTTGCCTTTATTTAAGTATTAACTCAAATTACATTATAAAAAAATATACTGATTAGAGTTATTAATCTTGTTTGTTCTTTTATGAAATCAAGTTTTTATATAAGTTGGTAAAAAATATTATACGAACATTGTACAAATCACATCGTATACTAATAAACCTATTTATTACCTATTTATATTTTTGTGAAGCCATTTTGCACGTCCGCACCCAATGCGGTTGACACTCGACTACAAGTGTGTTTGGATTGGTTTGGATTTCCTTGTAAACGGCGGCGTGTCATATTGTGGAGAGTTTCGTGACGTTTGCTTGAAGTGAGCTCTCTGTATTCGGCGCGCAGCCGCCAATAGTTACTTTGTGGTAGAGGACAAGCACCATCACGTTGGAGTGATACAATACAAGACGCCACTCACACTGCCATACAGGCGGCCGTACACATGGCTCAAGACAGAGAGGTTTGAAAGATGGTGACGATTTTAGCACAGAAAAGTCACGTCACGTTCCTCAGTTATGAGGATACAACGAAGAAGAAAAAAATACAGCATTTTTTTCTTAAAATATTTCATAGCAATAATGCTAATGAAAGCCACACAAAAGCACTGACTCGATACTAGTATTAATAACACGTCCTGTCTCTGGTCCCAGCGCTAGTTAGTATTCGATCCTCGTCCGGTCGCTTATTGACACGTTTGTGCCCTCAGTACACCGGTTCAGTAGAAAAGGGCACGCGGTCGTGTAACTAATATTGGTACCTACTGCAGAGACCCCGAGGGCGATCCCTGAGGCACTCAGTGACTTGGTAGGGTTGCTTCCTCGAGGAGCTAGGATGGCTCGAGTAGTGAGCCCCCACCCTGTACGCAAAATAGGCGCAAGAAGACGATACTTTATTTATTCTAGAACCTCAAAGACGCATCGTGCCTTAGTAGCTGTAATACGGCGAGGTGTTGTCGTGTTCGGACTGGTTATATTTACCGCGTCACACAGCGCTGCTCATGTATTTTGCCAAATCTAGTACGCGCGCGGGCAGCCCGCTTGACACAGCGTTGGCGCTTATATTTACAGGGTACGCTGCTGTCTATTAACTTGTATCATCCATGTAGACACAGAAAGGATATAACTATGTGTGAAGGGGACGACGTATCTATCGTTAACTTTGGAACGATCAGTCTTAAAAACTGAATAAATTCCCCCAAATCCTATCCTAATTATAGCTTGCGTTCTTATTGTAGATAAGTCGCAGTTTTAGAACAATGTGTATGTAATGTTTTTTATCGCTTTCTTATAATTATAACAATCCTCGGAAAAGTTAATTTCATGAATGTTCATGTCTATACCTTAAGGTGCTATTCCGAACCGAGCGGCCGACGGCCGACGGCCGACAGCATATGCCGCGGCGGCCGACTGGTTCGTATGGATTTGTATGGGATACGCTGTCGGCCGTCGGCCGCTCGTTTCGGAATAGCACCTTTATTTATAATGGCAACGCGTGTCAAATAATGGCAAATCTTGTTATTACGAATGTATATAATGTACGTTCAATTATTTGTAGAGAAAGAATAAATATAAAAATACATCTTCTTATAATTGTGTTGTTTATAGACTTGTATTTACTTACTAATCAAATATTCTAATAACTTAAAGCTTTTAGAATTTCTTTTGATATTGCTGAAGTTATATTTGTATTTACTATTTCGCGCAATTCATATATTACTCGTAGCAATAATAGCAATGCAATTAACTATTGAGTATTAGTCACTTGACAATATTGTCGTGTGATGCTGGCTTGAATAGCATCACCTTTCAATTTCTTTTCCTGGTGTGTATTGCGTCGAAGAACTGACAATCTATATTACAATTACAACTTATTCCCACAAGCAATGAAAGCATGATTTAAAAGAGACCAATCCAATTTGTTTGCAATACCAGACAAACCCACTTATATGTCTGGAAATATGTCCTACGGCGGAAGGGTGTCCTGATGGTTTGATTAATGAATTTTGAAATCTGATCAATTCACAGCAACTGGGACCGACGTTTATTTTTTCTGTTGTAAGCAATAAAGAGTTCATCTATTAGCTATCTATCTATCGATACCGCGTTTCAGGACTTGTATTAAGAGCGCATGCGCGCCGCCATAAAATGTATTAAAGCATAAATTATCCAGAAACTACAAAAACACAACAAGTAGTGTCACGTCTAAAAGCGGTCGAGTTGCGAATAAAATTGTTCCTAGTGTGACCAGTTGTTACCAAGTCGCCGGGTGTTCACTCCGACAACAATATCCTAATGTCATTTGAAATTTGTGAAGAAAACTTTGGAGATAGCAAAAACTGGACGCTGTGTTTGGAAAGTGCTGCTATAGTCTTATGCTACGTTCACATGCTGTGTTCCTGCTTCTGCCGCTGTCACGAATATTACTCGAAATTCGGAAGTACCAACGCGAGTGAGTGTTTACACATAGCTTTTATACAAGTACTCTTCTCGTAGCAATACTACTGTGAGATAGCAATACATTCCATAAGCGCTCGTGCTGCCGTCCCTTTGACTAGCGCACGAAAAACCCACACAATCAGGAGTACGGAAAATGTTTTCTATTAGAACAATACAAAATTAAATTACATACACATATCATGCCTATTATCCCTTGTTCCCATTTACGAAACGTCTGACAGATATTTGAGGGTCATTTGGAAAATTGTGTATCGCCATAGTGACGGGTTATTTCAGTCTATAGCCTAAAATTGCAATACACACCCTCAAGTCCCTTAGTCGCCTCTTACGACTCCCACGAGAAAGAAATGGGGCCATGCTATTCTAAGCCGGCATCACACGGCTTAATACAAAATGTTATGAAAAAAAGAAAAGAAAATTGTGTTCATATTTCCTTTTTTTTATCAATGACGGATCATGACGTCAATAAGTGGAAATACTATCCTACATTGAATAAAGTAATTTCATTTTCATTTTCACCTCGTCTACCTTCATAATTTCTGGTGCAATGTGGACTTTGTAATACTTATGTAGACACCTTTGCGGCGCCTTCTCTTGAAGTATTTTCCCGAGTTGACGCAGTCAGGCATGAGCGTGCGGGCGGACTGTGGCTCCTTTTGCAAACCAACCATTCAGTACTATATGTTATGAAACTAACGACTACAGGTGAAGTTCTTAGTACATTGCGCAGCCGGTTATCATTCCTGGTATCATAATGGCATACCAAGTACGCAATGAACATCGAATTTCACCTGTATAGTTGTAGCCTGTTTGAGTATATCGGGCGCAGGTAGCTGTGACGTGTAGTTACGCGATGCCTATTGATCATAGAACTTCAGCAGTTGTGGGTTTTCATTCATGACTGTGAGAAAACTTTCTTATTCGTCGCACGAACCTTAATATTAAATGCGTTTTATTAGACTGGTCCGTTCATTTTGTAGTAATAATATGCACCGTATCATACAAAATAATACTTCGAATTCAACGGCCGATGTGGCGCAGTAGAAGTGCGACTGCCTGCTATGCAAATGATTCGGATCCTCGGTGGGGCACTCACACCGAGCTGATCACAAAGCTGATATTTTTCACTTTGTGAATTTGATCCCAGTCTTTTTAGGACATCGCAGCCTGAATCACCCGATTGTCTAAAAATAAATATGGTTCGATGCTTTGCAGGGCACTCGGCATTCGGTCTAGGTTGCTGTCTAGCATAACTTCATTAAACAACCATGTCAGATCAGACCATGTTGGTGTCACACAACATAAAGAAGAAGAAACCCTAAAAATACAAACATACATACATACATATATCACGCCTTTATCCCTTGCGCGGTAGGCAGAGCGCAAACGGCCGCAAAAAAATGGACACCCACGCCACGTCCGACAAAAGTTTTAGGGTCATTCGGAAAATTGTGTATCGCCATAGTGACAGGTTGTCAACCCATCGCCTAAAATCGCTATACACACCCTTGAGTCCCTTCGTCGCCTCTTACGACTCCCACGGGAAAGAAATGGGGTGATACTATTCTAAGTCGACATCACACGGCATAAAAATATATTTTTTAATAACTTCACTCAACCACCACTTCTTTCAATTTCATTAATTTTAATCTGCTTTCCCACTTTCACAAACATTGCAGTCAAAAGCCATCAGTACTAACCAAAGGCTTGTTTACCGAAGCTTTAACGCGCGTTTCATATTTTATCTACACTCGTCTCATAATGTTCGAATTATGAATTCGAAAACAGATGCATAATGACCTACTTTATGCATTCTGCCTATAAAAACTAGGGTTTACTATAAATTACAGAAGCGTAATGACTTAATGAGAAAACTCTTAATACGATAAAGTTGAGAAATGAAACGAAGTTTTTTTTTGCCAATACTCTTATTGCCAACTTCCGCCTGTTTCCAAACGTTTGGAAACACAGAGTTCCGCACCTGTCAGTTGTTGTTGTATGGTAATGTTGCGTTTTGTTTTATTAGGTTGTTGTTGAGATGTTGTTTAGTTGTTGTACCGATGTTGTCCAGATGTTGTTCAGTTGTTGTTCAGATGTTGTTCAGTTGTTGTTCAGTTGTTTTTCAGATGTTGTTCCGATGTTGTTCAGATGTTGTTCAGTTGTTGTTCAGATGTTGTTCAGTTGTTGTTCAGATGTTGTTCAGTTGTTTAGGTAAGTCACTCCACATCTAAACAACTGCTAAATTACAGAATTTTCAAAAATTCATATCAAGCCATATTACGTTCTCGTATTGAATTTGTCTTTGTATCGGGCCTTGCAATGGCCGGTGCGTACGTTTAGAAGTGTTTCTGAGTTTTTTTTGAGAGTGTAGATAAAATAGTGTATGCAACTGCTATAATTAGGCATTAGAATGCTCGTGTCAAACTATTATCACACTCGGCTGCGCCTCGTGTGATAAACAGACACTCGCATTCTAATGACCCCCATTATACGACAGTTGCATAAACTACTATTAAACTCGCGCAATTTTCATAATTGCAGGCGCCGCGCCGGCCGACTGAGTGGGGAGAAATATAACGGGTAAAAAGGGTTTAAATACATCAATACAAATACATACAACAAACACAGTATTTAACTTTGGTATTTAATTATAAGTGTATTCGAGTTGTGCCGTGTGATGCCGGCTTATAATAGCATCACCCTATTTCTTTCCCTTGGGAGTCGTAAGAGGCGACTGAGGGACTCGAGGGTATGTACTGCAATTTTAGGCAATGGGCTGACAATTAAGGCGATACACAATTTTCCGGATGACCCTCAAATATTTGTCAGACGTGGCGTAAATGTCTGTTTTTCGCGGCTGTTTGCGTTTTTCCTGCCCTGCAAGGGATTATAGGCGTGATATGTGTATGTTTGTATGTATTATAGTTCTATTATTAACTTTTTTATATATAATGAAATGCTTAAGTCTCTTTATTTATTACACTTGCACTCATAAATAAAATAGTCTAAAAAAGTATTATAACAAAATAAGTATTATTGAAAAATAAAAATATGTCAAAGAAATAATAGGATAAAAAAAACAAAGTCAAAGATAGGGATCCCTGTCTGAATCAACATCCAACCAACAAAAGGAAGAAACTCGTCCATACATACGACCTTCAGGCGCTATTTTGGTCCTAGATTTTTTAGTTACAGTACAATAATGTAGGGATCAACATTATTTGTTGCAAGGGAGGTTCAAAATTTAACATAAAGTTATTCGATCTATGTTGCTTGGGGAAAATTAATTTGTTGCATAAGCTGGTTTTCTCCTTGAAACATTTTTGCTTTATTTTTTCTCTTTTCACCCATAGAGGTAGAAACAGGTATCGCATGCAATGATGCAATACAACCTTTATGGTATCCTTTTGATTAGATTGCCTTGTAGAAACAATATGGTCCTGGTCATAAGGTTACTTACCTTACATTAACATTACAAGCGACAACAGTCCACTGCTGGAAATGGGCCTCCCCCTATAGTGGGGTTTTGCTATACTCACTGCAGTGCAAGATGTTGCATTCACAGGGAACTCTGCTGCCCATTCCCTGGATGATTATATCTTAGCTGCTTTCTACGACACTATTGAGTAGAATTGGGGTGATGCTATTCTAAGCCGGCGCCACACGGCGAAGAAAGCATGAGTTGTAACTATAGTAACTTATTCCTTTCTAATTTAACAAAACAATATTTACCTATAATTGTATCTCGTTGTTTACCCCTTTATCTTATTATTGTGTACTCATCATTATTACATTATAAACAAAGTTATCTGATTGTATACTAGTCTATATATTTGTGGCGTAGTATGATCATGAGTGTTTTAAATGCGAAAGTTAATGACAGTACCCACGTACTCAATACTTCATGTTATAACAATAAGCAATTCGCATATGGAATAAGAAAGATTGTTAATAGGTGTACAAGTTTTATGTTACGATTTTAATACTTACATAAATCTTCATAATCATTAACCCTGACTTCACTTTTTCAAACGTCTCCATCGTAGACCAAAGAAGTCGCATAGAGGTGACAGCGCATGATATTCCAATGTTCTGTGGTCTCCAACGATTTCAAGAAGACCATCTCGTCAGCTACAAAAACCTGCTTGCTATGTTAAAAGTCAAGGAGTCTTTACATTCACCTACTTAAAGCATTTAACAATGATGTGAAAAGTGGATAGTGCTTTCATAATGTTCAACGGGCAATTCGTTTTTAAAATTCTGCCTTTTTCCAAATTGCAGGCGCCGAAGCTAGGTTAGTATGAAAAGGATTCGAAAAATGTGAAATTTTGGCATATACTTCTAGGATAAAATTTTACTAGTGACCAATAACTCTCTCTCTTTCTCTTTTCGTGTGGGACACAGAGTCGCCAACTCCAATAACGAAACCCCAAGACGTTGCTGGTGATAAGGAACAACTTTCCCCAAGGAACATAGGTTGAAATATGACAAAAATATTTTGATATTCCATAGTAACTCCAATAACCTAAACGGCAATTTTGTTTAGGAGGTCCAATCTCTTTTCGTATTTCGACCTATGTGCCTTGGGGAGTTGTTCCTTATCACCCGTTTAAAGTTTTTGCAATCAATCACTAGAATAATTTCACTCCATATAAGAACAATTTGTTTCGACCTAAGGTTTTGCTTTATTTACCTAAAGGTACTTTATATATTTCCTATAGAAAGTAGAAAATAAGTTCTTATTTTACGAAAACTTGTTCCACGAACATTGTCTTCATTAGAGAAACGTACAACGTAGCCTCTTTCAGTCAACGTCCATTGCTTTTCGTAACTTCAGACTGTTATACACAAGTGAAACAAAAGCAGCAGTATATCAAATAAAATAGGTAAGCTTTTACTGCTACTTAACATATTTTTTAACTTCAACATACTAACAAATTTAATAATAAAACAATTTTAACATCACCCTTTTTTACTTCTTTTCTATAATGACTTGTTCATTTTAAGTTTACAGCTTGTTTTTCAACCTAGCCCTCCTTTAAAAAATTCTTCTTAGTTATTTTGACCTGTCTTTAGCAGTACGGATCCAAGCTGGGACAGTTACTTTTTTTTAGGTCATCCTCCCACCGTTTGGTTGGTATGCCTTCTCTTACCTCCTATAATTATTTTTACACGACTGCCTATCCAAAAAAAGGAGTGTAATTTTAATAGAGTTTGTGTATGTTTGTATGTGCGATTCTTTAAAGGACTCGTTAACCACTGAACAGATTCGTATGGAATACAATACAATACAATATGCTTTTATTGTACACCAAAAGAACAGAATAACATTAATAGCTTAAAACTAAATACATTAGTGCACATTTAGGCGGCCTTATTGCCATTAGGCAATCTCTTCCAGGCAACCTAGGAAAAGGAAATATTTTAGAAGCAGCGGGAGCTGACTATTAATAACAAATAATAATAATAATAATATGTCCTCTTCGGAGAGTTATAAAAATATAAATACATAATAATAATAATAAACTACATACTATAAAATACTAGTACCTAGGTATTATTACTATACATAAACTACATGCTAATACATATTTAATGGAAATTGTATTGGAAGAACCATTACATTATCCCGAGTGTCATAGGCTAGGCTTTATCTCAGAAAATAGTCGTGTTTTTATTGATTTTATTTATAATGCTTGTTTAGTGTAATGTACGATATAATAATTGCACCGTCATAGTACAGTAGGTATGCGACCGACGCCCGAAACATAGTATAAAGAAGGGGGGAAGTAGGCCAACTCCGGCCCAATCCGCGCTATAATTACCTACTCTCTCAGGGTTGTCACTTTTAACAAAATTTCAATTCAGTGTCTAGGATTTGGCAAGCGTGGAGAAGTTGTTGTTTTGATCTAACCAAGGTGTCTGAGGTCAGTTTTACCTAACCACACGATGATGAAACCTATTTAATGAAAGAAAGAATCTTGTTTGGGAAACATGAGACAATGAGTGGCACCTGGTTGCACGACCAGCAGACGTGCGGGGCGGAGTTGGTAAAGCATGTCATCTCTGTAAAATACAATTCAATGATGATTGATCATTCATTGATCAATGATCGCTCTTTGCTTTTGCACGCGGTGTCCTTTGTTTGGGAGGCGGCATCCTTTGAAAAATGCCGGAACGCGCGATCGCATCTGAGCGAACGGACTTTACCAAGTTAATTTACGTAAACGGCTTAAAACTATGACAACAGAGTTCATGGGGTCGTTAACGGCTCGGTTCCCCTTCACACGACAAGAAAGGATTTATAATACCTAATGTGAGCAACCGGCAGACTCAACTTGCAGATTAAAAGCACCTATACCTACTAGGAAGACCACCAATAATTATACCATATAAACAACAAAATACAACTAATAAATCTCATCATCGAGTTTAACATTGTGAAATTTATTTATAATAATAAAACAAGTTAATTATTATATAATTATTATTAATAGGTACCTATCCTAGTCAGTAGGTAATTTGAAGACACACATCGGGAATTGATAAATAATTTAGACACAGCAATACTTTCTTTTGCTACAATCAACCATTTTACAATCGTGGTTTCGCGGTACAGGTAAGCGTGACGCGTGAGCGTGACTCATCGTGCGGTCACAGTATAATTAATAGTACTAGCGTACAGTATGGTCACTCCCTGCCTCCCCCTACAAGCGCCGCCCACCCGCGCTCGGAGGACGCTCAGACACCGGCTAGCCAGGACGCGACGACGAAGGTCATTTCATACTGCCGCACATTGCATTCCCGATTCGCGAACGCAAAATGGCGGCAACCCTGACGTGTTGTCTCACACACACAAGCATGGCCCGCGTTCACCTACGCGAGCTTAGACTGTGTGCGTAGCAACGCGTTTGATTCATACATTTGAGCGCCAGTGTCCGAGGTGTGGTGCGGTGGCGACTAGCGGCCCCGACGAAGCGCAGTGCGAAACCACCCGAGATGTGTTCGCGTGTGCGTGCGACGACACATTGATACTATCGCGCACACATACAAGCCACGCGCGGTGCGTTTGTATGAAGATAACGTACTTCCTTGTTTATACTATGCCCGAACCCCCCGCAGCCATGGTCCAATTTATAGCAGAAAACTCTGTTGTAAAGTTTTTATTGGAAACTCGCACGTGTGAAAACGAACAAAGTGTTACTTCTAGTTTCTAGGTTATTTCATTATTTCTCGACTGGATTTAGCTTACGGTCATCAACATGCTTTATTACAATCACTTGAAAATCTCTCTTGGTGACAATATGCGGATTAAGCATTTTTCAATCTGGAATCAGTTGTCGAATGCGTCAGACAGCCAAAAAGCCATATGTGACAGCTGTCAGATTCGTGCTAATGCTATGGCAGAGGGACCAATTTCCTATGTTGCCATCTCGTTAAGTTTGGAACTGACTGCTGTTAAATATGGCTATGGATGGCCTTACTTTAACCACTCGTATTACACGTTTTAGAGTCGCTATTCGTCCTTTACAATTAGGCGTCGTTACACAATTTGCAAGTAGGAACAATTCGTTATCATTGTATGATTAGTTGTTCACTAATTTTATAATAATATAATTTGTCGGCTGATGTGGCACACTGGTAATACGACTGCCTGCGACGTAGAGGTTCCGGGTTCGATTTCCGGTGGGACACTCACAAAGTAACACTTTTTCAGGTTATAATTTCGGAAATCAAATTAGAAAATCGTTAATTGTAAGGCAAAAGCCTTCAACGAAGTATCACAAAGTACTTTGCCACTAAACACGGTCCATAAATCTCAGCTCAGGACAGACTGCACGTCACACAGTCTGTTCCCGTGGACTCAGGCTTGCATACAAATCAGCCTGCCTAGGACCAGAACTCTGCAGAATAATTTAGATGCTGATGCCGTTTTCATATACCTTACAGACGGCGGTGACGTGAACTCTCTGCGTCCTTTCAATTTGTAGTATTTAGAATATTCCAAATTGTATTGAGATACGACAAATCTACTAGCAATCTTTGAAGTCATAATGGGAAATTTTCTAGGAATTCTCAAGTGTCATGTAGAGGGCGCTGAGCTTAATTGAAATAACGTTTCTTAACACAAAAACCTACACTTTATAAATTATTCTTTATTTTTTGTATAATGAATTGTTCTAAATTATTGGTTATTTGTTTACTTACACGTATGACACACAATATAAAAGCAAGACGATTATTTTATTTTTTAGTAAATCAAACTAACATAATTAATTTGTAACGAACACAACATGAAACAGATCCTGTGACAAAACTATGGCTGCCGAAAGCCATATTGAAACGTCAAAATTTCAGTTCGGCACAGCGCCCTCTGGTTTGACATTGAGAACCTATTTTTATTTATAGTGTCAATGAACAAGTTCACACAAACTTTAAATTTCAGTACTTATTGTAATAAAGAACACAGGAAATAAAAACGCTAAAAATAAAAAATTGTGCAGCTGCAAGCATGTCTCGTTCGAGGAGAGAAAATTATTTCTGTCTGCTCCCCAGAGGCTCCACACTTCGAGTCTTATCCCGCTTCGGAAACTTTATCAATACTTTCATCGCTTCTCTTATTTTATTCCCACTGCAATTTTACAGCAGAGTTCTTATTATTTCGATATTGTGACAGGATGCAATACTTACATTGCATGGTTTTTTATTGAAAGTTTCAAGATTCATTTACAAAAAATATATAATGAAATAAGACAATAACATTTAAAAACTACAAATTAAACTGAAAAATTGCAATAAAAAACTACATTGCATAGTTTAGTTAGGTACTTTCTTACTAGTAATGTAGCAGTGTCGTTCGCCTCTTAGAATGTGTGCGCCACAACAGGAAAGGTAAATAAATAATGAATAAAAAATAATACTGGACAATTCACACAGCGCCACCTAGTCTAGCCTCAAACTAAGCAAAGCTTGTGCTATGGGAACTAAATAGCTGATATTAATACAAACATACTTTTTCTTATGATGTAGGTTTACGCGACTTACTTTTTATTTATTTGGAAGAGAGTTTACTTTTCTTATAATTAAAAACTTATTATAATAAATATAAAACACACAGACTAAACAAAAATATCTGAAAAATTTCTAAACAAATATTTGTGTCTTGTGGGGATCGAACTCACAGCCCTCGGCGTATTAGACAGGGGCACTATTTATTTATTTTTTAAAATAAAAAATGCATGGGACCAAGTTTCTAAGAAAAACAGGGCCATCATTATTCTGCAATAAGACAATAACATTATAAATTTTTACTTGACAGTAGTAGTACAGTCTTCATACGTCTTCGTTTCATAATATTTTTTCTAATGAGTAATCTCCTATACTGCTGCTCAGCTTCTAGTTGTATATCATCATCAGATTCAGTTTCGAATTCTTTGTTATTGAAAATGATCTTCACTGGGCCAAAAGGTGGTTGCGGCTTCTTTACATTTCTGACATGAAGCACTGGCAAAATATACAAACTGTAGAAATTGAATACCAAATTTTAAAACACTTTCCGTGCAGGTATTAAAATTTTGGAAAACTTGCAAAATTTTCAATCCTGCCCGCGCTTGATAATTTTGCAAGATTTCAAAAACTGTAAAAATATTAGTTGCAAATATTTTAAGGAGTGAACCTGGACAAGTTTTCCCAAGCAACAGTTAAGTCTCATTCCACCTTGATATCTTTTCGGCTGATTATACTCTTTTTGTAACACCTTGTATGTAATATCAATAGGGCAAAATTTTAATAGCGACTGATACCGAAAACTCAGGACGGGCTGGTGATAAGGAATAATAGACAAATTTCCACAGGTAACATAGGTTAAAATACGAAAAATAATTTGAACCTCTCATACAATACTGCCGATCAACTGATTTGAGTTCCTATGAAAACTCAACCATTTTTTTCATATTTTAACCTAAGTATATTCCGTGGGGAAAGTTGTTACTTATCAACCCTTCATGCTATCAATTACTAGTAAAACACCCTTTTATACTTACATCTGTCATGGGCGTCTTTGGCAGCCATTTTGCGAAAGGCCTTGAAATCCTCCCTCGACTTATTTATCCGGCTGTGTCTCAGTAGATGAACGATAGTGCCTGCAGTCAGACAGAATGCACAAAACCCGATGCAGGCGCGCTTAGCTCTGTGCAGTGCACGTGTTGATAAAATACCATGGCCTTAAGAGAACAAATTGTATCTTCATTAATATTAAAGGCGCGCCGTGAGAAAATTATGTATTTTTGGAAGCACGCAATTTCTTTGGTGGATACAATAAATACCTTATTTGTATGTATAATGATTTTACATTATATTATCTAGATTCTGGTCGCAGGAAAACACGATTAAAGAAAGTTTGCTCTATAGATTTATTTTTCAAAGTTTGGTTTATTCTTACACTGTTTTGCGGAGTGTAAAGCAATCTTATGAACGTAACACATAAATTTTTTGCAAATACAATACGTCTTGTACATTACTAGATTCTTGTCGCACAGTTTTTTGATTACTTGTTTATTTGGCGAGTAATTTCCAAAAAAGTCAAAAGTCGTCTAAATTTGGCTATTTCGCTCTGTTCTTACACACAGGATTTGCCATTAGTGGGAATGGGACGTTTAAAAGTTCAAGGCAGGCCCTTAAGTATATAAGTTTTAATATCAGCTATCTAGTTCCCATAGTACAAGCTTCACTTCTTTTAGGCTTAGATGGCTATGTGTTTGTGAATGATCAGCCATGAGACGAACACTGCATGGGCACTAATAGCACAGTGTTGATGATTTGATACAAGGAACGAGCTGCGGTAGCCCAGATCGAAGAGGCATCGCCACTAGTGTTGTGAAAGCTGCAGGTTCAAATCCTGCCCGCGCTTGAAAATTTTTCCTGTTCTCAATAAACAAAAGGGTTGATGAGTGCCATGTAAGACTTTGTATTCTTAGAAGATGCTTGTCATGTAGGTTATTGACGAAACTTCATCTATGGATGAAGAATGAATGTATAAAAAATAAACTCCACATTTGAACGTGCTAGGGACTTGATATAGAATTAAAACGAGAACAAAAATTGAAAACAAAATGTTTTGATTCCACATCGTTGCACATGATCAACGAAAATAATCAAGTTTTTAATAAGTTCGTATAGTTTCTAACCATAGACTAAAACTTGTCGAACAGGGTGGATACCTATACTTTTTAGGAGTCCGTACACAAAGTGTGAAAACGGGATCCTAATACTGAGACTTCGTTGTCTGTCTGTTCGTCTGTCACCAGGCTGTAAACCTCACAGATGCCATTGTAGCATTGGTTCTTCATCCATAGGTGGACATTGCTTTGCAGATACATCGATATTGATGTAGATGGCACTCAACATTCTTTATGGTAGAAATTTTTCCTGATTGGCAAAACCTATGGTATTATTATCTATTCTTATGCCTATGGCAACACTTTGCCTTCTCCTTGGTTTCAAACGAACATTTTGTCAAGACAATTAATATGAATCGGTGTGTTTAATCATCCGAATGTACAGTTTTCAATGTCAACATTTAAATGTGTAAAGACGATAAAAATATGTTAATATAAATCCACCGAAACTAAGGGGGGCCTTCCGCGAAAAAACCTGCTTTTTATGCTCGTTTTTATTCATAATGGTTTAGAGGCTGTATCTCATGAACGTTAATTGTTGGGCAGTTGAAATTTTAATAGCAGATAGTAAAATAACATAAAATTTATATTTAATGCTGGTGCTTCCATACAAGAAACGTGATGTTTATGCTGTCCAAATTGAGTTATTATCTAGTTTTTATCATGGCACCAGCCAGAGGGAATAACTATCGTGTTTTTCTTCTAATCTCGTGCAAATACTTAGGCACCTACTGTACAACATATCGGAAAGTCTATAGTGTGTAATAAATTTTACTAGTGACCGATAACAAAATCTCAAGAGCGGCTGGTGATAAGCAATAACTTCACCCAAGGAACATAGGTCGAAATATATGACAAAATTATTTTGAGCTGCCTAATAACCTAAATCAGCAGATTAGCAATTTTGTAGGGGAGGTTCAATTTTTATTTTCATATTTCGATCTATGTTCCTTAGGAAAGTTGTTCCTTATCTTGAGCCAGCCTATATCAGCCTATCTTGAGTTTTTGATATTGGTCACCAGTGATATTTCACCCAATCATACCTATGCATTATTAAAATTCGGAAAGATTTTATTTTCATTATTAATATTTTGTTCTTTTCCTAAAACCAACAATATAATAAAATTATAACCCAAACATCAACAACAAACAACTACGCTATTATATCAGCACCTCTACTAATAAACTTGGTTTTACCAGTTCGTCAGTTCATAATAAATCAATGACACCTTTATTCTAAAATCTTTATAAATAGTCACACTTCCTATCTTATCTCTGACACTGCGGCAATACTATCAGAGACAAATAAATAATCTTAACAATACGATAGTGATAATTGCCCCAGACAATAAAGTAAGTAAATTGTTAGTCTTACCTCATCTTACCTTAATCGGTAATTGTCCGACCTCCTGAAATGATTTTAAAATTTTCTTCAAACTGCTGGAAGTGTATGTAATACTTTTTATAATTTCGTTGACGAAAGTCTTTATTTAATTAATTATGTAATAGATAAACTTATATTAATACATATATACGAACTACAAGTAAAAAACGTCTTCCAGTGCGTCTCTAATACTTGAATGAAGACATTTTACCATCGGAACGGGGGTGTCCGTGACGCAAGAAGCGACTGAGGGATAAATTCATTCAGTGAATGGGCAGTAGCGTTTTTTTTTCGTTTTATACGGCAACACTGCGTTACGTTGAATACCAAATTTTAAAACACTTCCCGTGTTAAATATACAATTTTTGAAAACTTGCAAAATTTTCTAGCGCGGGTAGGATTTGAACCTGCGACTTTCGCATTACTAGTGGCGACGCCTCTTCCATCTGGGCTACCGCAGCTCGTGCCTTGCTCACCTATTTTGCAAGTGTATTTTAATTCCAGTAACGCGTGGCACGGCTCCATCTACCTACCGCTTTAGTTTTGCAACCAATACCCGGCGACTAATTCTATCTTTACAGATTGAATGTAGTCTAAACGATGAAAACCCGCGATAAATTGAATTCCAAATTTTAAAACACTTCCCGTGTTAGGTTAGGTTAGGTTAAGTTTAAAATATCCACGCCATTCAATTACAAAAGTTTTCCATATTCCTTACTGCCGAACCAATGTAGGCTTTTGTCATTTGTGTATCGAATTAAACGTAAAATGCCCTAACATTGTCATTTTTAATGACTTGTTGCCAAAAAAATTATTAAAAGGCTGTAACTTATAACTGATGATCTAGAAAGCTTGTTGATCTCATTACTTTTTTATTATTATTAAAGTTAGTTTCACTACTTGCCTATCTAGTGATGATGATGATGATGATTCTTCGGACCGATTTTGGCCATGACGACTATATAAAATTTTCAGAAATTTCGCAGAGCGTCGCTGATGCGCTCGGAGATGGCTACTATAACCAATTTGAACTCTCGTGCGCAAAGAGGGCAGGTGAAATTGCCGTTCACATTTATGTAGTTACTGACTGCGGGTAGACTGGCTTTGAGCTCCTCACGCTAAGCATCGAGGTCTGCTTTACGCTGCTCTTCAAACTCGCGGATTCACTTTTTTACCATCCTGCGCTGATGCTGCGAATCCCTCCCATTGAGTAGGCTCGATTTTGCATCATCTCATGTGGTAGCTTTTGAACATCTTTATATCTGAGGAGTTGTCCGCTCCGTTTCACTTGCCCTTCTCGAGTTCAAAATAAAAAATGCGCTTCGCCACTCTCTCCTCCGCCATCCGGTATACGTGACCGCACCACCAAAGTTGCCGACGCATTAGATAAAGCTAGCTTGGCTCGTCTCAAAACTTCGGTATTGCGCACTCGGTCGGACCATCTGATCTTCATGATAGTGCGAAAGCATTAAAGGTGGAAACGATCAAGAGTGCGTTTATGGTGGCGATACACACACCAGTTCTCGGAGAGGTACAAAAGGTTTGGTAGCACAATCGCCATATACACAGGTATTTTTGTGGCTAACTTTAGGTCGTGTGACCAGAAAGCTTCCCAAATTCTGCAGCTGCAGCACTGATTCAGCTGTTGATCTCAGCATCAATGTCACACTTAGACGTTACAGTATTCCCCAGATAAAATGACGTTTACCTAGAATAAAGTAGGCTAAAGATGTTTACTATTTATATTTATTTTAACTTACTGTTGTGAATTTTGATAGTGTTGTGTTTTTCTTTAATTGTTAAGAAAATATGGATAATTTTAAAACGTAAAAAACGCCATAAATTTAAATAGTAAGTCTTATATACATGGTGTAAAAAAATTAGCTGAGAATATTTTAAGGGTTGAACCAGTACGTGAAACTGAACAACTTTCCCCAAGGAACATAGGTCGAAATATGAAAAAATAATTTGACCCTCCCATACTTAGTGTTTTACCCGGCCGGGAAAATTTGTATGGGAGGGTCAAATTATTTTTTCATATTTCGACCTATGTTCCTTGGGGAAAGTTGTTCAGTTTCACGTACTGGTTCAACCCTTAAAATATTCTCAGCTAATTTTTTCACACCTTATAGATAAACTTTATTAATAAATAAATAAATAATAAATAAACATTGATTTATCTTATTGTTGATATCCAATTAAGTAATAGAGTTACATGGAATGAATGAAGTGAGTGAATTGTTATAATTTAATCTCCTTGTTGACTACTTTATATCTGTCGCATGCGTGACCTTGATTAATAAATATATTAAAAGTCTCATAGTCATTCAATAAATGCTTGTTGGACGTATGTTAACGATGTTTTTATCGTGAACTAAAATAAATATTGTGTCTGTGCTCTAGGAATATAGTGTATCAGATAAGTGTTGTTGCCAGTCAATTGATTGTCGTTGAATTGAACTTATCGTGTTTGTGACGTGGATTAAAATATATATTATAATTTTTATAATAGAAATAGTGTCTACAACGGCAAAATACTTTACACGCAAGTATGAACTTTTTTGTTGTGTCTTCTTGCAATAAATAATAACGGAATTTCTTCCAAATTGTTGTACACAAAGTACCTAATCAACCCATTAAAAAGCAGTTTGCGACAGAATCTTTGCAATTTTCTCCAAAGTATGCATCTTCTATCCCAAGCCCGGGGCAAAATCTGTGGAAACTTTGGCTTAAAGAGTCGTTACTGACGAAATAACAAAGTCCTTTTACAGAAAACTTCGTCCCAGTTGAAAATTTTCTCATACTTTTACATGCTTCTAACTTGTCTTCTATTAAGGAAATATGTTTGCAAATTTCGTACGATTGTATTTTAAGTGCAGAAGTTTTGGTTTGTATTAAGGTTTGTAGGAGAAAATGTTTTAAAAGTTTTAAGAACTTAGTTGTGGCTTTCCTTGAGTAATAAAATCAACAAGCACTGGCTGGACATGCTTTTAAGGGCATTTTTTTCTGTATGTTTGTTTTTATCGGTTACAAAAAACTAGGTACTTTATTTAATTTTTATTTGACACATACAACTCTTCAGAGTGTGAATGGCAAAAAAATCCTTGCCGACAAAGATTTTTCGTCATGTATTTATTTTGAAGACTTCTTTGATAGAACTACCGCCGCGCCCCGGTTCGAGAAAACCCCCATAGAAACAACAAGCAAAGGACAATAACAGATTTGAGTTACAATCATAGGTTATAAATAAGGAAATTATTAACTAATCAACACAACTATCTGTCACGTAAGCAACGTTGATAAACTTGTAAAAATTATAAACCAAGCAATGCCCTGAATTCGGGATATAAATTCTCCTTACTTGCCTTAAATTAGTGTTGTCACTTTCTGTCGAATAGGTTTAAAAAAGGATAGGAGATATTTAAGTCCTTCCATTTTTAAAAAACGTTAATGGATATTTCGCCTTTCCTAGTCAATTAAGTCGCCATTGTTTTGACAGATAACACGAAATTATAAGACATGACACAACTAAAATATCTCCTATCCTTTTCTTAACCTATTTGATGAAAAGTGACAGCACTAATTTAAGGCAAGTAAGGAGAATTTATATCCCGAAATGAGGGCAATAGCGCTCGACCAAATGCACTCAAAGGTTCATATTTCCAGTGTCTTATGCAGTACAACGCGGCGAACCAACCGCAGCGCAGCGGTATTTGGATGAGCAGCTGCAGTCGGCGGCTGCAGCGACCGCGCGGCCAGTAGCACTTCCCGACATCATCTACTACTGCATGCAGTCGAACCCTGCTGAAACATGTTTGGTTGGTACACCTACCTGTAAATTAAGCTACAATTTCTAATATAAATTCCTCTAATATTTAAACCTGGAGAACATGAAACACGTTAACGAAGTGTTAAAGCGAACCGTCTTAATGTATGTTTGAGTCGATCCCCTGGCCAAAACAACCAATTAAGCGGGTAGCTACCTCTTTTCTGCACCACTCCATTCTACAAATTGGCGTACCTTTCCAACACCCGATTGCCCCCTTTTAATTTTTTGGTACAGGTTTAGAATTACATCACCCCATATATACTCGGGGGTGTCATAAAAACCGATAAGGGATAAATCCAGGGAATTGGCAGCAGCGTTTTCCGTGAATACAACACCTACCACTGGGCTCGCCAGTCCACCTGCCAAGCGTGGTGAGTATGGCTAAACATCCCTTCTGGGAGCCATCTGTTCCGCTATGGACCATTGTGGCTGGTATAGTAGAGTGACGCTGCTTGACCTCGTCTATAACTGTATGCATTTAAATCCCACAAAACAAGCTTGGCTGGCAAGTACATAAATAATGGGTCCGCGTTTGACCAGGGCTCGAAGTTTACTTCGAAATTGTTAGCCACTGTGATCTGTTTACAACCAATAACAACATTTCATGCAGGATAAAAACGTCAAAGATCGCAAACAATCTAATCTGTTTGTATAATAGTAGCAATCAGTTCAGCACTTGGTAGGTAATGTAAACATGATAAGATAAAAAAAGAGATAAATAAAGGACGAGATGTGTGTGTGACGCTTTGATTGCCTTATCACAATACTTAGAAATAAAGAAAATTAATATGTTTTTTCAGTCTTTTACATAATATGTTAAAAGTATTTTCCCCCTAATCTATATTCATATAATAAAACAGTCTCAATAAAGTCTGTAAATTGAAGGATTAAGAATATATTAAAGCTTCTAATTCAATTCAAGTTATAGATCTCAAAACAATAGCATATTTTTTTTTGTCTGTTTGACAGTTTGTCTGCAATTCACACAAAAAACCACTTGACGAATTTCTACCAAATTTGGTTTATTTTTTGCGTTTTATGCTCTACTTACCCAGCAAGGGATATACAAGGGATAAAAGTACTTTAATATTGATTGCAGATCAACGGCCTGAGTGGGGTGACGCTGAGCAACCTGCAGGTGCTACAACGCGCGGTGCCGCTGGCTCGTGCGCTTATTTCACGTCAAATGTCCGGCCTAGTGCTGCTCCCAATCATGCGCAACACGGAACACCTGGTCACCCTCTACTATGCGGCGATGTTCGCTGGAACCAAAATATTCTTGATCGATCCACTGTCCACTCAAAGTAAACACCTGTCGAATTGTCTGATACTTTTTACTATGTAGCGACTTGTCCCTACCTTAATAATAAAATATAAGTAGTCCCTCATCTCAGTCGTACACTCTTGGCAGAGTAGTCGTGGTCAGCGCCCCTGCTTCTACTTTTATATCAAAGTATCTCTCAAGAAAATAAAAAAAAACAAAAGAAAAGATACTATCGCATAAGAAAGAAAACCTGTAACCAAATATTATAACCAAACTATAAAACTGTTCAACATTAATTACATTTACCAGCAACTATGTCAGATTGCCTATTAGTAGTAGTAGGCGGTTGAAAAACTCTGACACCAGGGTTCATCGGATCGTTCGTCGACACGGTGTCCCACATAAAAAGATAAAAAATAAGAGTTTTACCAGACGTATCGGGTTTTATCATTAAATCTGTTGACACGTCGTTCTGACGCATGTTTTAATTTAAAATGTTCTTATAGGTGAAGTAGATCACTTCTTACCTCTGGTGGAGCCAAATATGATCGTGTGTGATGCTGACAGGCTAGAAGAAGTCAAAACTGCTGTCGAAACTTACGGAAAACTACCAGCTGACGCTCTACTGACGACTGAGGGTCTCAGTCAGTTTGTTGACGGTCATGATTCTGATCCCACAAAATTCAAGTAAGTAAACAGAGTTCAAACTAGGTCTAAATATGGCTGCCACTGAAACCATCTGCAACTAGGAAGTAATTCCTATTCAATTTCACATTCAATCAATCTACATATGCCATATGATGCTGGTTTAGAATAGCATCACCCCAATTCTACCCATGAGAATCGTGGAAATCGTCTAAGGCATAAATTTATCTAGGGAATGGGCAGCAGCGTTCCCTGTGATTGTAACATCTTTCACTACGGTTGCCAATCCGCCTGCCAGACGAGTATTGCAATGCCTTCCAATAGAGTGTGGCCCATGTCCAGCAGTGGACTGCTCAGTTGTATATAATACTAGATGTTATTATAAGAAAACCTAGAATTGACACATAGTTCTTGGTAACAAGTATTTGCACATTGCACAACAATAAACTATATGGCAAGAGCACAAAGTAAGTATTGGCGGCGAGGCAAAAGCCTCGATCTTGAGCCTCCGACTGCTGTTCTGGAGTTTGGAGAAAGGCTTTAATATCACCTTGCCATCCTTTTCGATGACACCAACCGTCTTTTGGCCCCACTTCTTGCTTTTGTTGCGCATCTGAAAAATGGGTACCTAAAACTAAACTGATTGTTTGAACGTTAAACAGGCCTGTGGCAGTGGAACCAGAAGCATGCGGAGTAATGTTACCAACCAGTGGCTCTACAGGACTGCCCAAAGTTGCGGAGATCCAATATTCAGCTCTGCTCGCGCACCTGCCTTCTTTATGGTATGAATTGTTTAATTGCTGAAAAAATCAACAGCTCTGGGCAAATTGTTAAATGTACTTATACTAGAAATTGTAGCAATTCATGAAAAATATTTTAAGCTAGTGGTAAAAACTGAGCTTATTGTTTTTTCTTTGTATTAAAGAAAGTCAAACATTTCAGGCGAAATTACACAAAATTCCCACGGCCAACAGAACGCGTGTTGTTCTTTTCCACTGCTCAATGGATGACGTTCACTAACCTCCTTACTTGCTGCCCCGTGTTTGGAATCACTATCATCATCTCTTACGATAAGACGGTGTCAAAGGCCATTCACATCATTGAAACTTACAAGGTAGGAATATATATTTTTTTTCGTATGTAATATTCTTTTCAAACTATTTTCAATTATAAACTTTTATTACAGCTTCACTCTTCTAACATCTCAGCACGACAATGCAAACATTAAGATGTTTTTATTCCTTCTTTCAGCCAACATGGCTATTACAAGCCCCCTTCGCGGGATTACAACTGTCGCAATCAGCTCGGCCGGATCAACTAGCGTCATTGGAAACCATCACTCTGTGTGGGGCACCATCGCCAATATCCACTTTGCAGAGCCTCACCATCGTCGCACCCAAAGCGTTTGTCTCCGCCTCATACGGCATGACTGAATCACAAGGCTGGATTGCGTTTGCAACTAAACAAACGCCATTGGGATCCGTTGGAAAAGTTTTCAACATCTTCCAGTATAAGGTAATGCACTTGTTTTAAAATCTGATCGTCATCGTCTTCTTCTTCTTTTTGCTTAGGACAATGAGTCGACAAACGACCCGATGAAAATCGTAATAAACAGCCCAGAGACGCTTTCTCTAGACGCTTCCATAAGCCACAGTTTTGCACCGAATCCTCTCATTCTTTTACGAAATAAAACTTTAGGAACAAGAGTAACGTTGATGTTCTTGAAAATAATGTATTTCCGAAACCACTATCTGCATTTTTTAAAATTAATACAGGTGCTTCATTTTGCAAACCACGTAGGTTCATAATTCAAATTTCTAAGTTTAATTTTCATGTACACTACCTTAGTTAAATACGGTGAAATTTTACTAGTGCCGATACTAAAAACAAAGGACAGGCTGGTGATAAGGAACAACTTTCCCTAAGGAATATTGGTCAAAATATGTCAAAAATATTTTGAGCCTCCATATTTACCCAAATAAGCAAATCGTCAATTTTGTATGGGACTCCCAAATTCTTTTTAATATTTCGACCATTTTTCCTTGGGAAAAAGCTGCTCCTTACCATCAGTTCCCTTACCATCAGTTCGGTTTGTGATTTTGCTATCGGCCTTAAGTAAAATTTCTTCCTGTATAACCTGCCTACCCCGCAAGGGATTATTAGCGTGATATGTGATGATAATTTTTTTTTACAGTTGGTTGACGAAAACGACAAGGTCGTCTCACAAGGTAACAGAGGGGAGCTGTACATAAAAGGACCAACTACTATCAAGGTAACTGACGTAGCAAGCATTCGAGAGAAAAAATATACGAAAATAATCTAGAGACACATTTAAACTAGAAGTAAACATTAGTAAGCCAATAAAGATGGAAGTATAAACCTTTAATAATGATATTATTTATTTTGATAAATGATAACGGCCGTGTGCTGCCGGCTTATTTCTTACCCTCGGATGTAGTAAGAGGTGACTAAGGGACTCGAGGGTTAGATTATGTTTATTGCAATTTTAGGCGATGCTCTTAAAACCTGTCACTATTGTGATACACAGTTATGTGATTGACCCTCAAACTTTTGTCAGATGTGGTGTTAATATCCGTTTTACGGCCGTTAACGCTCTGCTTATTCATGTGAGGGATATATGCTTGATTTATGTATAAATAATAACGCGATTTTTGTGTGTTCATGTTTAGAAATACTTGAAGAATGAAAAAGCCCATCGTGAGACAATGACTGCTGATGGCTGGTTGAAGACTGGAGACATTTTCACTGAAGATGAGGAGCATAATCTTTACTTTGTTGAAAGAAGAACATTCTGGTTCAAATGCGCTGTCACAATGTATCACGTAAGTAGAAAGTTCTGACATATCATAACACAACAATATTATAATTTATTGCAAACAGATAAATATATAAAACCAGTAAGTAAGTATCTACAACCAGCCCGGTTATGATAAGGCGCGCGATGTCAATCAAAATTCTTTACTTCTTTTGATTAAATCCATTCGATTTGATACGTTTAAAGTCTTCTCACGCGCAAGATAAGTTTCTCGGCGGTGCACTTGTTTATGCTCATCTTTTCTTGTTAACCTTGCATATAAATGACATTCATGTTAAGCAATCTTTTGATAAATATTCATAAAAATGAAATACACCTAATAGTGTTTTTGCCCTCTACCAAAATATAACAAGAAGTTGGCTACACGTATGTAAGTAGTAAGTATGACTAACATTATATGATCTGTTGTTTTAAGATATCTCCTGAGGAGTTCGAAAACGTTATAAAAGCGGTAGATGGAGTGATGGAGTGTGTGGTGGCAGGCAGCGAACGCGGCGCGGCGGCGGCTGTCGTAAGGCAACCAGGCAGCACTGTCACAAGAGAAGACATACACAAAGCTTTTGAAAGTAAGTGCACCAAAGAAGCAGTAGAGTACTTGAAAATGAACATATTTATGTATCCGCCGCAGTTTAGTAGGGAATACCAAAAAATACAGATTTTTGGAAAAAGACATTCTAGGAAAAATATTTTTTGGAATACATGAACATTTTAGGACAGTGCAGCCAGTTAAATGTCGACATAAAAATATATTTCTTCCTTACAAGTCCCGGTAGATCGAGCCATGTCACATTTTAAGGCCTCAAAGTAGATTTGTTTCTCACGCAACTAGATCTTGCTTGTCCAATAATGGTAAGGGCATCACTAATCTTATAGAGGAGGTCACATTCAAATCATGCCTGCCATATAGTAAATTTATTTATTTATTAACCGTTTAGTGTACTCAAATGACAAAACTTATAGAACATTATGCAACACGTCAACTTATGTCTAAAGGGACATATCTTACAGCAAACCTAGGATAGTGAGATGGCATAAAAAGAGACAGTTGACGTGTACAACTTACTATGATAAAAATAGGCTAAGAAAGTAAAGTTCCCTAAAATAACGCTTGCTATGTTTGTCTTTCAGATTCACCAATAGACCCACACAAGCGGTTGCGTGGTGGCATTGCGTTTGTGGAGAGTCTCCCACACACGCTCAGCGGCAAACTGCACCGCTCCGACTGCAAGCAACTGATCGCAAGCCTCATTGAAGCCGGCGAGTGCATTTGAACTGGGTTAATATGAATCATTGTACAGCAAAATTCTGAACAAATATGTAATCCTTTCGTATTGTGATCTTCTGCTTCTTCTTTCGTGTCGATGACAAAGTTCAATTGTGTTATTTTTTCTGTACTGAAATACATTTTAATACAACTGATTTCAAATAAGAAATTTTATTTTATTTTATGTTATTGTTCAGGGATTTTACTAAGAAATGATATTGTAATTAGCTTAGACCCAATCAGCATCACTACATGAAAAAGTGACGGTTAATCTTTAGCCAAGCGGGTAGCTCAATCTACCGTCATACTTTTTCTTCACCCCTTCTAAAAACCTTTCCATTAGTTTATCCACGGACATAAAAAAATGAAACAAGATAAAATAAGCCGCATTAGGAATTATGTTAATAATTACGAAACCTTAATCGAATCCACACCCTTATTCACTGAAATACTCGTAGCTAGCAAAAGAACTTTTCATAATCAAACCACGCACAAATCGGATAAAATATATTTTTAACATCATAAATATATCGTGTGTTACATTTGAAGGTACTATTTTGAAGCATTATCTTTAAATAATCTTCAAAGTTTACTACTGTATAATATAGTGCCAAGGATAAATTGGATTCTCGTGTGATACTTACTTATAAAAAACAATCAAATAAATATTACGTTTAATTGACTTTACATTTTAAAGCTTTCAATAATTACGAAGAAGTTTTTTTTATTAATTACCCTTTGTTTTGTCTTGTGCCGTGTGATGCTGGCTTAGAATGGCATCACTCTATTTCTTTCCCGTGGGAGTCGTAAGAGGCGACAAAGGGATGAGGGTGTGTATTGCAATTTTTGGCGATGGGCTGACACCCTGTCACTATGCCGATACACAATGTTCCGAATGACCCTCAAATATATGTCAGACGTGACTCTGCCTACCCCGCAAGGGATAATGGGCGTGATATATGTATGTATGTTGTTTTTCTTGATGTGGTTTTTCTGTGACGCTGTTTCTCATATCTGCAGGATGATACTATGGTATCTATTCATTTAATTTCATAAAATGCATGTTAAAATACAGGTTGTCGACTAACATATTAGTAAAGACCGGATTATATACAACGTCTGTAAATAAAGCCTGATATATGCATGCAAATATACATGAAAAGTGCTTGAAATATGCACGAAAAGGGACAAAACCTGGTAAAGTATGCAAAATAAACTACTAATATCAAATTGCATTGATACTTATACTAGTATAAGTTAGGTGTAGCTTATGGTAAACCTATCTGAGTTTAAACTTGTCAACAATAAAGTAACAGTTATCGCAAAGAGTTAAATAAAATAATAAATGATAATATTAATGTAAACATATTAATGTCATATTTATAATCTTATCTGTTATTTGGCGAAATAATAAACTGCTTTGTCGTATCCGACAAAACAGTTTTTCTATCATCAGTAGAATTTTGTACAAAGCGTGAAGAACACACATTTTTTTAGAAAAAGTAAGAAAACCTTTTAATTTTACAGTGTTTTTTTCTGTGCTAAGTTAGTAATCGTGAATGTCTTTGTTGACTTGATGAAGGATCGATAGTTAGTTTTAAAAACATCTATTTCCTTCGAACTGGTCAAAAGAGAGACAAATAAAAATACGGTACAATGAAAACTTAATTTCAATCGATATATTTATTATATATTGACTTCAAAATTACAGTGTCATTCGCAATACAGCACGGTGAGCCAACCGCGGCGCAGCGGTTTTTAGATGCGCACTTACAATTGGCGGCTGCGGCGACCGCACGGCCAATGACGCTGCCTGACCTCATCTACTACTGCATGAAGTCAAACCCTACAGAAAAATGCTTGGTTGGTAAACTTACTTGATAAATTAATCTGAAGAAAATGAAAAACAGGTATTGAAGGTGGACCATTCAGTCCCCTGGCCACAACACCTATGCGAGAAGCATACACCTCATATTACTGCGTTCCTGTCACCTGCCTATTTCAATTGCAGATTAACGGTCTTAGTGGGTTGTCGCTCAGCAATTTGCAGATGCTGCAACGCGCCGTGCCAATTGCGCGTGCGCTTATTTCGCGACAAATGTCAGGGAGAGTGTTGCTCCCAATCATGCGCAATACGGAGCATCTTGTCGCCCTCTACTATGGGGCGGTGTTTGCTGGAGTCAAGCTTTTTCTTATCGATCCATTTTCTACCCAGTGTAAGAATCTTTCAGCTCTTAATTTCTTATACCTTCACGAATTACGTTTAGCAAATTTTCACCAATAATGAAAGCTTCAAAGGAAGGCATGAAGGTCAATCAACCCTAAAAAATCTCGAAAGTAAATTTAGAATAAGTATAGCATTAGCATATTCGAATTTTGTAACGTTAGGTTCCTTAAAAATATCTTTTTATACACTTAACACTAAAATAACGTTTTCGGCAAAAGAGCTGAAATACGTTTTGCAGAGTCAATGGCCCTTCATGATAGTGAACATGTCAGTAGGTATCTTAAAAAATAAATTATTTACCTTACGTAATATTATGTTCTTGTAGCTGAGTTAGATCACTTCTTGCCTCTGGTGGAACCAAGTATGATTGTGTGTGATGGATGCAGATTGGATGACGTTAAAGCTGCTGTCGAAAAATATGGACAATTACCAAGAGACGCCTTACTGACTACAGAGGATCTTGATGAATTTGCAAGCGGTCACGACTCTGATCCTACAATATACGAGTAAGAAAACAAAATTCCATACTGCTCTCAATTTTAAAACTGCAGAAAGGTATGTTATCGAATCTGGAATGATTTTATTCAGTGGATACTAAATTATAAAACACTTCCCTTGTTATGTATACAATAATTAAACTTGCAAAATTTTCTACCGTAGCCAGAATTTGAACCTGTGACTATTGCCATCACTAGTGGCGACGCCTCTTCCATCTGAGCTACCACGGCTCATCTCTTGTCGAGTTAGTTTTGCATTAGACGCTTTGAAAATTTACGGGCAAGAGTTGAGCTGCGAGAGCTCAGTTGGAAGAAGTGTCGCTACTAGTGATGGCGAAAGTCGCAGGTTCAATTTCTGCCTGAAGTAGAAAAATTTTCAAGTTTTCCAAAAATAAAAATTATATTAACGATGTTTTTCTATCCCACGTAGAACAGTGCCAGTATCACCCAAAGCATGCGCAGTAATGTTGCCAACCAGTGGCTCTACCGGACTGCCGAAAGTAGCGGAACTTTCATACGAAGGTCTGGTTGCTCAACTACCTTCTTTATGGTATGGCTTGTATTTTCTGTAAATTAATCTTGATTTAAGTAATTATATTAACTTTTTTAAAATTTTCATATTTTTTTTAGGCGACGTTACACAAATTTTCCACGGCCCACAGAGCGCGTGATGTTTATGTCTACCGCGCAATGGATGACATTTACCGATTTACTTACTACCTGCCCTGTCTTCGGTATTACTCTTATCATCACCTCCGACAAGACAGTTTCGAAAGTCATCGAAGTAATAGTCAAGTATAGGGTAGGTAGATTTTTTTTTTTGAATGAACAACAATGAAGGCTTCATAAGGGAGTGCGGGTGTTACATCCAAGCACATGTCTTACAACAACTCTTTTAACGAAATGTTGCGTCAAATGGTTTACTGTGTTTTGCCGTTGTGTAGGATTGCCGTTTGTAGCTTCTAGGTAAGTTTGTTCCATTTTCGACTTTGTTTCTGCTTTATCTGGCCCCAGATTTGATCCAGGCTGGATTCAAGATAATATTTTTCTACTCACGGTTTCTGATTCAGAAGTAATCTAATTTTCTTTTTTAGCCAACATGGTTATTGCAAGCCCCATTTACTGGCGTTGAGCTGTCACAAACAGTTCAGCCAGAACACCTCACATCACTGGACACACTCACGTTTGCTGGAGCACCATCACCGTTGTCCATGCTACGCCGCCTATCTGACCTCGCACCCCAAGCGTTAGTCTGCGCTTCTTATGGCATGACTGAGACACATGGCTGGGTCATGTGGGCAAACAAAGATACCCCTTTAGGTTCGGTAGGGAAAATTTTTAACATCTTTCAGTATAAGGTAAATTATTATTATTATTATTTTGATAAGCCTAATTGTGTCCCACTGCAGGGCAAAAGTATCTTCTTCCTTCTTCCACTTTTCTCTTTCCTGCGAAAATAAAAAAAAATGATTAGGTAAATAATTAGAACAATTTTACTTGTTGAGTTATTTCGCCAAACAATTTAGTAAGAATTAACATTTCCCTCAAATCAAAGTATTGTCTTGTTCTTTTTGTCGAGGAACTATGTAGGTTTTTTTGCAGTGTCCATTGAGATAATCTTAAATCCTTAAAATACGTATATTATAATCATGCTGTATTTCAGCTGGTTGACGAAAATAACGAAGAAGTCAAACCTGGCGAAAAAGGAGAGCTGTATGTAAAAGGAGAATCTATTATCAAGGTAAGTAATAAAAGTCCGTGTGATGGCGGATTGGAATAGCATCACCCCATTTCTTTTGTAAGAGGCGACTAAAAGACTTAAGGGTTTCATGTGTTTTACAATGTTAGACAATCTGACAATCTGTCATTATAGTGATACGATAGCGACCGTACTTTTACGGCCGTTAGCACTGTGCCTACCTTGTAAGAGACAAAGGCATGATATATGTATGGAAAAAAGTAATGTTTTGTTCTACGCTGTGCAAATGTGACTTACATTTTATCGATCCAGTTTCTCTGAAGCCTAGCAACAGAACTTTACTGGTTTCCCTTGGCCAACTGAGACAAGGTTTGAAACTTTTAAAAGCGTATAATCCTTTCAGTCTTACTTAAAAAATGAGAAAGCACATCGTGAAATGATTACTCCTGACGGCTGGTTGATGACTGGAGACATATTTACTGAAGATGAGGATCATAATCTATTTTTTGTGGAAAGAAAGACATTCTGGTTCAAATGTGTTGTGACTATGTATCACGTGAGTATAATTCTTATTTTAATAATCAAACCGGGTTTATCTATAAGGTGATGCCGTGTGATGTTGGCTTAGAATAGCATCACCCCATTTCTTTCCTATGTGTATTATAAGAGGTGACTAAGGGACTTGAGGGTCACATAAGTATTGCAATTTGAGACGATAGACCTACAATCTATCCCTATGGCTATAAACAAATTTGTTGCTCCAGATTTCTCCAGAAGAGTTCGAAAGTGTGATAAAAGCGGTAGATGGAGTGATGGAGTGTGTGGTGGCAGGCAGCGAAAGCGGCGCAGCTGCGGCTGTCGTGCGACGACCAGGCAGCACTGTCACAAGAAAAGACATACACAAAGCTATTGAAAGTAAGTGTAGCGACCTCTGGGAGCTACTACAAGAAGCTCCATGAAGTGGTTCACAAACAAACAAGATAAACATATCCATCATATCTGCAAGATGGCGCCACGTGATAGATTTGAAGAGACCAATCGGCCTGAAACGCGGTATCGAAGTGTTTCACCGTGCATCGCATATATACAATTTTCAAGTCTATCCAGGTGGACCAGGGCCACAACACCTGGCTAGGCGGGTAGCTACCATTTTCCCATCTCCCAACCTGGAACCTTCCATTCTATCACCTGCCATATAAGGCTACCAAAAAATTATTACAGTTTCAGATAAACTGTTTTCAACACGACTATCCGATAATATTTTTCGTCTTCCAGATTCATCGATAGACCCGCACAAGCGGCTGCGTGGCGGCATTGCATTTGTGGACCATATTCCGCATACACACAGCGGCAAACTCCACCGCGCCGATTGCAAGAGACTGATCGCAAGCCTCATTCAAGCAGGCGAGGGCTACTAGCACTTTTCTTCGTCTGGTGTGTCCAACAAACTCTTAGGCAGAACTGTTATTGAAACAAAATATTTTTGTATTATTTATATTAATTCAAAAGTAACAAAGATATTATTAATGCGATTATTTAAACTTCGTCCGGTACCGTACCTGTTACCTGATCCGACGTCGACTTTTCTTTCAGGTACAACTAGGGCGGGCTCTTTATTGACTAGCATTAATTGTATATAGTATTTATTTTATACGTAAATAGGTTCTGTAAATAGTGTTTAATATTATTTGTGACGAATTGATATGTATTATATTGATTTAATTTTAATTTCATCTTATTATTTTTTTAATTTTACATTTGCGTTGCCCAAGAATGTTAAGAGGCGACGTGGACGGCCTCGCAAGAGGTGGAGCGATGAACTCAGCGCCTATCTACCGAACTGGCAAAGCCTAGCACTGGACCGAGAGAAGTGGAAAAAGAGGAGAGAGGCCTTTGCCCTGCAGTGGGACAACCTGGGCTCTTAAATAAATAATAATAATAATTTGCGTTGCAGTGGCTTCTACGTTGAAACCAAAAACATGAGTACTGTTTTTTTAAACAGAATACTGCTTGATTACTTGTGTATTTTGTCATCAATGATTATAAACTAATACCATTCTTATTATTATTGCAATTACTTTGCACCCGCCTCGCCCATTTTCACATGCCCTTAGGTAGACTGGTAGATAATGCCCTCGGCATTAAGTTCGCCTATGTAAACTTATTGCATAAAGTAAAATAAATAAAAAATAAATTATACTTACAATATTTTCTCCTTTAATATTATTGAGATAAGAGTTAGGTATTTCTAAATTCATTGTTATTGTTAAAATTAATTGGCAGTAGCTGAAGTAACACGAAGCATAAAATTAAATTTTTACTCTTTTTGTTAGGTAGATTTCAACGAGAAATGATAAGTAATGAGTACATTTAAATTGTTTGCTCTTGTTTTAGAAAAAAAATATATAATTGAAGTGAAAATAGGATAATAATAATCGAGACAGTTTTACAAAATGGTTTAATTTGAAAATGGTTTTATTTTTACAATGTCATCTAGTGGGCTATTTCACGTAAAAATATTGTACCTGATTGCAGGCATCTGCCTAATATTAATTCTTATCTATCCCACTCTGCTATCTAATTTTAGTTCACGTTCCCAAGAAATCCCACCGACAGCAGTTGAAAAAAGTATCTATGAAAGAAGATTCTACGACATTGAACAGTTGTTCAATCATGGTAGGCATAAGAATTTTCAATTATTTTAGTTCGTACACCGATGGGCTTATGTTCCTCCATTCTTCTTTGATTCTTTGAAGGTCTGACTGATTCCTCACTATACTACTACTCTACAACAGTCACAACAATCCACGGCTGGACATGAGCCTCCCTCTTTTAGGAGGGTATAGAGGTATCATACTCACCATACTTGGTAGGCGGATTACTTATAGGAACACCATCTGTAACCGCAATAAAACAATTAAGGTGGATTTAAATAGTGTTTATTTTGGATTTAAAAATGTCTACTATGCTGCAATCTACCGGATGACTGATATACTGGATGGAGAATTTCATTAAATTGGACTCCTCTGACTCACACAGCTGAATAACAGATACAAAATACTGCAAGACCTACTACACAAGATACGGTATCAGCATTCTGCGTAGAACCGGGAACGCTTACGAATACGCTTGGCAATTAAGAAATAGGTGGCTGTTTAATCATTTAAATTCTAAATCATGACGTCCAACACCAAAACATCCGTTCCACGAGCTCTGTAAAGAAACACATTTTAAATTCGTTCAAAATTGTTTTATTGTGATAGAGTAATATTTGTGCAAGCTCTAGAAAATATCATCTGCAACATTTCGTTGATGGCTTTATATCCGTCTCTTATTCTTTTATTCACGTTTAATTTTTGTGTGGTTGTTTAGTGCTCAATGCTCGCAAGCCGCAGCGCCCTCTGTACAAGCATCAACATAAGCTCTTCGACGATGAGCTTCAACGCCGCTGGCCACACTTCTCGCCGGGACACAAACGCACGACGACAGAGAATGGTGTTCCAGATAGTGACGGCAGTGAGTACGAGCACGTTTTGTAATTTACTTGGAAACTGATAATGTAGCGAACTTCTCATCAAGTTGACTAAAAGTTAGTAAAATATATTAGTCCAGGGAATCTACGAGACTGTATGGGAGCTTTTGGGATAATTAAGTATGTCTTTAACAATATGAATGGCTTACGTGGCTTACAGAAGAATCATAAACACCGCCGCCAATACTTACTTTATGCATATACGTTAATTATTAATAAAAAATGTAGTGGAATATATGAAAAATATAGGTATATTTGAAAGTAAATTATCATCTTACGCACTTTTTATTTATTTTTTATTCATGGATAGGTATAGGAATTATGATAAATTTTCTTCATGCCTTTTTTACTAAATTGGTTCTAAATGATTAATATGATCCAAACCTCCGTATGGATCATATTAATCATTTAGAACCAATGCGGACTAAGCGCTTCCAGTCATCATTTCTAATGCACACTGCTAAAGAGTGGAACTCACTACCTGCGTCTGTGTTTCCAAACGCATACAACCCTAATCTCTTCAAAGTAAGAGTGAACAGGCTTCTCCTGGGTGAGCTCGCTCCATCTTAGACTCTGTCTCTGTCCTATGACCTAGACTAGAGTCAAGAGCAAACCCATCATTAACACGTTCACGGACACTAAGTCACACGACTTTGACACAACTTTTTTGTATGAAAAGCTATAGCAGTTCTGTCGCATATTTTACAATACGTATGATTCAAGAATGACACTAACTGCTAAAGCCTTCGACTGTTACCGCAGCTCTGTCTTATACAATTGTAAGTAGTCACTGTTAAGTGCGACAGAACTGCTGTAACAGCTGAAGAATCATATGGGTTAGCGTTGATGTTTCAACTTCTATCTAGTTTTGAATAAACAACTCTTGCTTTTGATCAGTAGAATCCTTAGTCGAGACTAAAAGAAGCTCAGATAAATGATTGATACGATCAGGAGCCTAGGAAGATAACGTCTTTCAATATCAATGTAAGGATCGTGGGTTGGCGTTTGATCTTACTTTCATATGGATAGGACTTGAGGTCCCGTAAGAGAACTCTTCTTGAAGAGTATCCTGGGAAACAGCGCAATCAAATAGCTTCTGTAACTTCTCGTTTAGTACCTACTAGCGGGATGCCCAGATGTCACCCCAATGTTACACTTTTTCCTGTAAAACGATGTTTTTCCGTGGTGATAAGTAAACCATATTACTCAGGGATAGTGTAGCTTTCTAATAGTAAAAGAATTTTTGAAAACGATATGTAGTTTCAAAGATTATTGATATCATACACACAATCAAATCACAAAACGATCGCGTATTTTATCACTGAAATTTACATTAATTTATTACCATTTGAAGTGTTTTTGAATATATAAATGGAATTAGAGAGACAGTCTTTGAGTTTTTACTTATATTTAAATGTTATTGCATCATTATAAATCTACAAACAGGCTACTTACATCAATTAGAAGTCCTTGAAATTTGGCGCCAAAACGGTCATATGGACGTGTCTGCTAAAAATGACACTCACCGGCCGATTGAGGAATATGTCATAGATGCGCGAATGGTATACCCGCTCTGTCATTGTAGGGGGTGGGGGGCGAGACGGATTACTTAAAACTTTTAACAAATGTAAAAACTGCTCTAATTGACACTGACAATATTGGCAAAAGTTGCCCAGTGACACTTAAAAATGCTCTTCTTATTTTTGTATGAATCGAGCGCATGTCTTGGCAGCTCTGGCTAGAAAGGGCCTGCCACTTTTGTAGGCTATAACAGTTCTGTCACTAGACCAAGTGCAAAAGCGAATGCTATGGCCTTTCTCTCCGTCAACGTGTTAATAAAAAAATAAATAAAAAAAAAGATTCTTAAAGGACAGATTAACTTAATATTGCGTTAACGATGAACATACGGGATTAAAGTACCAAAAACTTTGCAGGCATGATCAGAGCATGAAATTTTACAAAAAAATTACGGAGTCTTTGTTGTTAAACGAGAAATTTAATTCGATCTTTCATACATGATTCCCGATCAGCTGACTGACTTTCTATGGACACTGGTTTTTTTTTATTATTTCTTAACGTAGTTTAGTTTCAGGGTCTGATCATGCCTGCAAAGTTTTTTGGTACACCACCGCCAACACACCACATCCACTTCAATTCAGATAAATCAGTCAGTGTTCTGGCTACACAACAATCTTCTACCTGGCAAGTAGCTACTCTTTTGCTTCCACGCCTTCATTACTGATATATTTTTAAATTATTTACAGTTGCTACAGGTGACGTAAAAAACTTTCGAGAAATTGACGGATCAAACGAAAATACAACAAAACTTGTGCAGAAAAATAAAAATAATGGGACAGTTGAAAAACTAGTTGCAGCACACAAAACGAAGAAAGTTACGAGCGGACGCCTTATAAACCGAGAGAAATTAAGTTAATTAAAGAACTAAATTAAAGTTAGCCTTGTAGACGGCAGCCAGGGATGCTGGGTTCAGACGACAAGCAAAAAAAAATACTTAGCACGACAAAAACCTACCTGCGGGCGTGAATTTGAGGAATAAAAGTTGAAATGGTGAATTGAAGTAGATAAAATAAGAGATTTATTTAATTTATTTATATATAAATGTCTGGTGAGTGCTTGCACAGGAATTAGATAAGTGAAAGAAGGAAGCGGAGGCCTTTGTCAAGCAGGGGGACACGATTGACTACTTGTAATAAAAATAATAAGTTACATACATACATACATAAATCACGCCTATATCCCTTACGGGGTAGGCAGAGCTTTAACGGCCGTAAAACGAATATTACCACCACGTCTGACAAAAGCTTGAGGGTCAATCAGATAACTGTGTATCACTTTAGTGACAGGTTGTCAGCCCATCGCCTAAAATTGCAATACACATCCCTCGAGTCACTTAGTCGGGTCTTACGACACCCATGGGTGAGAAATGGGGTGATGCTATTCTAAGCCGGCATCACACGGCAAGTTACAAACATAATTTATCAGCATAACAACAATAAAACGTCAAGGCGCTGATAAAATTATATTAAATACTTAGTATACAACAATGCTAACACGACTATGTAACGTTTTACAATGTTTAAATATAGTGTCACATTAGATAGATAATATTTTATTTGTAAAAGTAGAAAAACATACCTTAAATGCTTTGTGTAACTACTTATTTGAATATAGCCCCCCAAAAGTCAAGAAGTCAGGAGGATAACTTATACAGATGTCACTGTTTAAATCAGACAGTTCTTATGAAACATTAAAAAAAACTTTATTTGAACCTTAGTCGTTTCAAATGACAACGCATTGCCATTGACCTGTCAGAGTTTTGACTGTAGCTTGTACTCGTATGATTTGTATGAAATACAATACAATAGAGGCACAGCCTCGTAAGTAGACTTAACAGGTTTGGCGACACGTTGTATGCTGTGGCGATGCGTCAGTAAATCAAAGAAAATAAGCATAAAATGTAGTATTAAACCAAACGATTATGTTATAAATATGTGGCCAGCAAAAAATACCAATTCCATTTACTATTAATTTCCATACTAACTATTTCCATTTGAAATTGCAGTCCATTTTTATAACAGTTGAACAAAAGCAATATAAAGATGAAATAACAACTCGTTACGTATATTCTGTGTTCAGATTTCGTTTAAAATAGAATTTTACTTATTTACTGTTCATTTTAGACTATCTCGATGGCGTAGCAGATACTGCCCCTGCCTGCTACGCCGTGGTGTTGTGGGTTCGATCCCCACATGACACGAATATTAGTGAAGTCGATTTACAATTGTTTGTGTTTGGTCTGGGTGCTTTCTTTGTATAATAATAAGTATTTCTTTACAAAAAATATTTCAATTTTGATATCAGCTATTTACTTTTCATAGTACAAGCTTTGCTTAGTTTTTGGTTAGATGGCGCTGCGTGAAAATGTCCAGGATATTATTTCAATATTTTTTATTCTTTTTGTAATATTCCATCTTCTTTTTTATCGTGTGGGACACTATTCCATCAAAATTTGATATTTTCGTTTGTAATTTCTTTCGTTTATTATTACACTTTATTATATTACATGGTGTGATAACAACCCTAATAATTGGGTTTGTCTTGACGCCCTGTTCCTTACATCTACTAAACGTTAGTACATAACATTCACATAAAAAAGATTCCACATATAAAAACATTTATACAGATTAATACAATTTAACTTAATCGGTATCATATATACTACTAGGATATAAATATTGCAGCATGAATACCATTGGATCTATACCAACTTTGGTCTCATTAACACAAATAAAAGATTTGTAAAAAATATTTTGACTTACTGATTTGGTGGACCGGCAATTTCATAGGCAACCTACTACTAAGTACCCTTAAAATTTACTTATTGAAATGAGCACTTAACCAAAAAGTCCTAAAATGTCTACCTTATTATATTACGCGTATAATTTTCTTTCATTCGGTTATAGGTTTTTCTTACTTATTTTTTATTTAATTTTAAGTGTGTTTATTATTTATTGTCTGTTTTAGATTAGAAAGTTCAGTTGACTATTTAGTTAAGGTTGCGTGTTTAGATATAAATGAAAGATAGGTTTCTCGACGATGATTGTATTGTCACACGACACAGAAAAAGTTCATTAGTAAGAATGTACAAAATTGTAAGACAAGGTGCGGGGGAACTGCCGGAGCGCGCTACGGGACGACGACTGGCGAGAGCCAATGCACGCGCATAGCGCTAAGGCAAAAATGCTGACTAAGGTCTAGACCCCATGTCGCCACAACATTCCCCT
Organism: Tuta absoluta; assembly: GCA_027580185.1. Classification (NCBI taxonomy): domain Eukaryota; kingdom Metazoa; phylum Arthropoda; class Insecta; order Lepidoptera; family Gelechiidae; genus Tuta; species Tuta absoluta. The sequence goes on from JAQAHW010000026.1 coordinate 8,372,635, forward strand.
CCTTTTTTCAAAAATTTTACAAAATAAAATTTTTCGACACAAAACATGTTTTTCAATAAAAAAGTTCAATTTTAACCTGCTGTTGCTATCAAGTACATAAAATGTTATATAAGTTCAAATACAAACTGACAATTTAGAAAATTACAGATTCTTCAAAGTTTTAATGATATACCTACTAGCGTTCGAAACTGACATGCAAAAAGGTTTACAATAGCAAAATATGTTGTATATGTGAACACAAAAGGAAATGCATAAATCGTCACCGCGAGAAAAAAAAATGTATATATGTCTAAGTTTATACAAACTCTAAGTATTACAATGTAACATGAAACGTTTACCTTCTACTTCACAGTACGTACGATACACCACGTTACACATAGCGTAGCTGATCACTTATCAATACCTTACACTAGTGCGCACGGGTCAAAGTAAAAAGACATCGTACTACGCGCATCACGCATAAGTCTGTTGATGCGGACTACGCTGGGCTTGGGCCGCTTGGTTCGCTAAACCTAGCTCAACCGACGATGTTATCTCTTTCTGTAGCCAGCTCTTGGATTTCTTCCGACAGCACTTCAGGACGAAATAGACGCACAGCACAACCAATATCACTATGACAAAAGCTGATATTGTTCCAAAGACTTGAATTTTCTCTTCCAAATGGCTTAAAGAAGCGTCATTCGCACCATTCTGCGCAATGATAATTTCTTCAGTTTTCTCCGCTTGCTTGCTCTGTTCTTTGCCCATTATGAACTTGTCAAAATAACTGTTCGTTTTGATATTTCGTCTTGGAATGCTGTCTGATTACCAAAGATGCTACTTATTACTACGAATAAATGCTTAATCATTAAATCTTACTGAACTACTTAACACTCTAGAAATCGCACGGGTGGCCTCGTTACTCTGCCACTGCGTGTGGTACAAGTTAAAGCAGATTTCATGTTTTGACTGTTTACATTCTGATCATTACTTTGATTTAGTGGTTCATCGCATGTCTCATTGCATTTTTCCTGCTCTACAATTGTTGAATTATCAATTAACATATATGCTGGTTTTAGTCTATCTATAGAGATTTTTGTGGTTCTGTTTGACAACTGTACTGTGAATATTTTCTTATTTCTACTTAACACTCGATAAGGGCCATCATAGTTAGGTGTCAAAGGTCTTTTTACTTTATCATTTCTAATAAAAACATGTGAGCAAGTTTCCAAGTCCTTATGTATAAAAATTTTTCGTGAATCGCTAAACGCTCGTGACTTCGGCTGTAAGCTGTTTATTATAGTACGCTACTTTTGAACAAAAGTGTACGTGTTGTCGACTTTTGGACTTACCTGACTGTAAAAATCGCCTGGTAATCTCAAATTGTGACCCAAAACCATTTCTGCTGCGCTGACATCTCCTTCACCTCTGCATGCTGCCCTTAGACCAAATAAAACAGTAGCTAGTTCGTCTCGCCAAGATACGTTATCAGTTAATCTGGCTTTGAGTGCCACCTTCAGTGAACGATGCCATCTCTCGATCTTCCCATTGCTCTGTGGGTGATACGGGGTTGTACGGATCCTGTGTACACCTAGTAACTTCATAAGTTCACTGAAGAGTTCACTCTCGAACTGACTTCCCTGATCTGTAGTTATTCTTACTGGACATCCGAAACGGCATATCCACCCTTCGTATATCGCCCTGGCAACAGTCTCTGCAGTGATGTCACGTGTAGGAAAAGCTTCCGGCCACCTAGTGAAACGATCAATAATTGTTATGCAATACCTATGACCCTGCTCGGTAGTAGGTAATGGTCCTACAATATCGACATGCAAATGTTCAAATCTTTCGCTTTTTGGAAACGTTTGCAAGTCCGAAACTGTATGTTTATTAACCTTACTTTTTTGACAACTGATACAAGTTTTGACCCAAATGCCTATGTCCTTATTCATTCCTGGCCAAAAATACTTTTGTTTTAAAAGTTTCCGCGATGCTCTTACCCCTGGATGACTCATATTATGTACCGAGTCAAATATTTCCTTTCTAAATTTTTCTGTTATAAAAGGTCTGACATACTTTGTTGCAATGTTACAATAAACCGATTTATCACTACCTGGAATGTATATTTGTTTCAACAGTACCTTTCCGTCGCCGGGTTTCGCTAGCATCTGCGAAATCTGAGAATCGCCTTCTTGCGCCTTGGCTAGTTCTTCGTAATTGAAACTTGTGGGGCAATCTATAGCTTCCACTCGCGATAAAGCATCGGCGACCACATTTTGCGTTCCATCGACGTGTTGTATTTCGCTAACAAACTCGCTAATGTACAACAAATGTCGCAATCTCCTTGGCGTTTCCTTAGCGGTACTTACTTTGGAAAGAGCATAAGTCAACGGCTTATGGTCCGTGTAGACTATAAGTTCGCGACCTTCTACCAAATCACGAAAATGAGCAATGGCCATGGAAATAGCTAGAAGTTCTCTATCAAATGTGCTATACTTTTGCTGAGCTTCTGACAAACGCTTTGAGAAGAATATCCGAGTGGCAACCATACCTTACCTACTTGCTGTTGCAGCACGGCGCCTACGCACGTGTTGCTGGCGTCTGTCATTAGCGATAGCGGAACTTCGGGAACTGGATGAGACAATGTAACTGCGTTTTTAAGACTAAGCTTACACTGTTCGAAAGCGATTTCTGCTTCTGGGTTCCACTTGATTTTCGTCTTATCTTTTCTTCTAGCACCATGAAGGAACTTGTTCAATTCGGCTTGATGATGAGCTGCATTTTTAACATATAACCTGTAAAAATTTAACATACCCAGAAAACGACGAAGTTGCTCGATCGTCTCGGGTTTTGGATAGTCTGCAATCGCCTTTACTTTATCTTCTAATGGTCTGATTCCTTCTGAACTGACTTTGTATCCTAAAAATTCAATTTTCTGTTTTCCAAAATCACACTTACTTAGATTAATTGTAATGCCTATGTCATTAAATTTTGAAAATAATTTACCAAGATGTTCTTTGTGCACGCTTTCATTGTCTGATGCAATAATGACGTCATCTATGTAAGAAAACAAAAATGATTGCTCGCCCTGAGGATTTTGAAAATATTCCATGCCCTGTAATATTGAGTTCATAAACCTTTGAAAAGTTTGTGCTGCATTTCGAAGTCCGAATGTCATGCGATTAAATTCAAATAGACCGAAAGGAGTAATTATGGCAGTTTTTTCAACATCCTCAGGTGCAATTTCAATAAAATGATAAGCTCGATTAATGTCGATCCGAGAAAAAATTTGTTTGCCTGCTAAACCGTAGGTAAAATCTTGGAGCCTAGGTATAGGATATCGATCGGGTTTTGTTTTTTTATTGAGTAATCTGTAGTCTCCGCACGGCCTGATGTTTCCGTCCTTTTTTGGTACCACGTGCAATGGGCTTGCCCACGGGCTTTTGGAAGGTCTACAGATACCTAATTTCTGCATTAACTCAAATTCTAACTTTACCTTTCTGTAGCGATCGGGATGTAGTGGCCTCGCTCTGGTGTACACTGGTGGTCCTTCTGTCTCAATATGATGGTAAATGCCATGGTTAGTTGGTTTCTTAAAAAAAATTGGTTTAGTAATCTCAGGAAACTGCTCTAACAAATCTTTATAAATATTATCATTTTGAATGCTTTGTAATTTTGGATTATCACACTTTACGATGGACCCAATCGAAAATAAATTTGTAGCCGTGTCAATGAGCTTTTTGTTATATAAATCTATTAATAATCTATGTGTTTTAAAAAAAATCCGCTCCCAATATGGCTTGCTTTACATCGGCAATAATAAATGTCCAATTATACGCCCTTCTTAAATTTAAATTTAGCTGTAATGATTTTGTACCAAATGTTCGAATTTCAGTATTATTTGCGGCAAAAAGTTTATAACTACTCTGACAACGCTCTTTAAAATTAACTTTACTTACAGGAATCACTGACACATTTGCTCCTGAGTCTACCAAATACGAAAGTCCAGTTTCCTTGTCGAAAACGCACAGACGGTGGTCATCCAAGATGTTGGTACAGCCCTCCACCGCTGCAGGCTGCACAGCACTTAGTTTCCCTGATTTGCGTTCCAGTTGCACGGTGCCTCGCAGAATCGAGCCCTCTCACGGTATCTATAATGTTGCCTGCACAACCAGTCTGGGCTGCTGGGTGTACGCCCTGGAGTTGGAGTTCGCCCTCCCGCAGATTTCGATCTCGCCCTACGGGACTTGCTGCGATTCCGCTGAAAATGCTGCGAACGGTGCTGCTGCCTCCCTCGTATCTCGTTGACCTCTCCGCGTAGGTTTCTTAACTCAACCGACAAGTTCTTCATTTCAGCTAAAAGAGCTAAGTTGACCTCTGCTCCCACGCTTGAGGAAGACGCGACGGCTGCGACTTCTCCGCTGTTCAGAGTCTCCGTTATCTTATCAGCCATCTCCGCCAATTTCTCGATCTTGGTGTCTTGCGGTGAAACTGCTAGCACTGCTCTCACTGCCGGTGGTAAACGTGACAACCACAGATTTTTCAGCGGGTCATCACCAACTCCCGTGTTTCTGGCCAACTCCTGCATTCGTCTAAGCAGTTGCGATGGACGCTGCTGACCTAAATCCATTTCCTTGACGAGTTTGTGGAATTGCTGCTCCGAAATTTCTTGAAAAGCCTTTAAAAGTCGCTCCTTGAGTACCTCGTATTTGTTTGTTGCCGGTATGTTATCCAATATATCACTGATGAAAGAAAGCTCCTCAGGACCCAATTTGCTAATCACAAGATCGAATTTCGCATCATCCGCTAGCCTTCTCGGTGCCATAATCGATTCGAAGTGAGCAAACCACAGCTTAGGTGTCTGTGGCCAAAACTGTGCAATCCTGCTTGTCACGGTGATAGTAGCCAAATCAATTGGTGGTGGCGGTGGTGGTGTAGTCATCCTGTAAAACACTCGAGAGATCACACGCGAAACACTTTTTAATTGCAGAAAAGTTTATGGTAATATTTGGCTCACGGCCTGAAAATAGCATGATGCTATATGCGCTTCCGGCAGACAGCGCTTCTGTCTCCGTCCCCCCTAAGTGAGTCGCCTCCAAAGTCCAGAACGCACGTGTTTCACTTCACTATTCGCCGAACGACGCGGTCACCAATTTTATTTTTAATTTTAAGTGTGTTTATTATTTATTGTCTGTTTTAGATTAGAAAGTTCAGTTGACTATTTAGTTAAGGTTGCGTGTTTAGATATAAATGAAAGATAGGTTTCTCGACGATGATTGTATTGTCACACGACACAGGAAAAGTTCATTAGTAAGAATGTACAAAATTGTAAGACAAGGTGCGGGGGAACTGCCGGAGCGCGCTACGGGACGACGACTGGCGAGAGCCAATGCACGCGCATAGCGCTAAGGCAAAAATGCTGACTAAGGTCTAGACCCCATGTCGCCACACTTACTCACTTCTGATAATATTTGTAAATATAAAAAAAAAAATAAGAAAAATATACTGAAAGTTATATATCAAAGGGTTCTTTAATCATTTGGGTTCATCAGAGTTCATCAGATAAGCTTTTTCCAATCTTGCTCTACCCACTTCATGCCGACACAATTTCCACTCACACGATACACCGGAAAACCTTCCTTTCCTAATATCCGTTCTAGATATAAAAGCAAAAAATTTATGAAATAAGAAAATGTTCATGAGTTGACATTATCACTTTGTGAATTTTTTCTCAGTCTGGCTTGTTACATTACAGGCTGAAACGTCCATAAAAAGGTTCCATTATTTGGAAGGATCCTTAAACCGTGTTGGTCCCGGTTGCTGTCTATGATTATTGATTACTTAGACCATGTTCTGACATGATTGAGTAACCACGTCGGTTTACAAGTAGTAGTAGGCGGTTGAAAAACTCTGACACCAAGTTTGATTGGGATGTTCGTTAATTTGGTGTCCCACACGAAAAAAAAAACTAATTTCACAGAAAACACAATACTGACCGCACTGAAAATACTAACTCATTAAAACCCCTATCCATTAAAGCCTTATTAGAGCACCCTTCAACCGCACAGATTAAAAATAAACGCGCTATTATGAGGCTAAAAGCTGCCCTGTGTTCAAATTAAACAGCTCTGACAACCACGAAGAGGTCGTACTTTGCGGTTGTCTGTAATCAAATTGGGGTAAAACTGAGCTTACTTTGCAAATATTTACTTTAATATTTTCTAACGGGATAAATAGGTAGGTACAATAATGTTTTAACCAACAATTATCATTATCATCATCGAATACCAAATACCAGGTATTAGTTGCAAAACTATCCCGGTAGATGGAGCCGTGCCACGCATTACTGGCATTAAAATATATTTGCAAATTTGGCGGGCAAGGAATGACCTGCGGTAGCCCAAATGGAAGAGGCGTCGCCACTAGTAATGCGAAAGTCGCAGGTTGAAATTTTGCCCGCGCTTGAAAAAATTTGCATGTTTTCAAAAATTATCATCATTTAATTATTTGTTTATTTAACCGTTTATTGTACACAATATAACACAAAAGACATAACATACAGAACAATACACAACAGGTCAGGTTATTTCATCATCGTCATTTAACAGCCGTAAGATATTGATTGTTGGGCATAGACCTTCGGCTTTTTCATAGACCACGGTTTTTGGCCGTATTATAGTCAACGGCTATCTGATAGTCTTTTAAGGTCTCCGGTTTATCAAGAGACTATCTCGCACTGCTCTTTCTGATGCATCTGAAGCCTTCAACATAACTTTTTCTAAATCTCAACTTCCTGCTAACAAAATGTACGTTGTAAATATTTAAAAACATATAACGTATATACGTTATATTATATTTTTTGTAATTCCAAAATTTGTTCTTCGACTTGTTTGATACGAGAACGAAAATAAGGAATGGGTTCTTTGGAAGGTCCCCAGAGAACCACGTCGTTTCATCTATCCGTCTTTTTGCGATATCGATGTTGATACAAAGATTTATACACACGTACAAAACACTTCCACTTATCGATAAAAAATAACAGATGTTGGAAAAATGACTGAAAATTTTTGAAATGGTCAACCAACTCATGAATCTGATCAATTTTTCCAAAGCAATGTAAGTTAAAATAACATGTCCTCTCGAACTACTTATGTACTATCACGCCTATATCTTTTACGGTGTAGGCAGAGCGTTTATGGCCGTAAAACTGATATTAACACCACGTCTGGCAAAACTTTGAGGGTCCATCAGATAACAATATCACTATAGCGACAGGTTGTCAGCCCATCACCTGAAATTGCATTACACATCTAACCCTCGAGTCCCTTAGTCACCTCCTACGACACCCAATGGGTAAGAAATGGGGTGATGCTGTCTAATGCCGGCATCACACGGCCGGTCGTTTATTCATTATATCAAATTTACAAACCAAGAAGAAATACCGGTGTACATAAAATGCAGTATTTTTCACGTGACCAACTATCGCGACGTCGCGCCTCGCTTTGTCGCACGGGAGCCCATTTCTCACACCGCACAAATTTTATGAGCTAGTTGATTTACTGAGCGCCGTTCTCGCTTTTTGTAGGATGCAAAACCTTATTCTTTTATCGCTTGCTTTAAAAATATATATGACTGAACCACGAAGTGAAATTTGTTAAGTTTCACTAGGTAGGTCAAGGCGTGGTCAAGGCAATCTGAAACAGTACATATGGCGAAAATAAAATGGAATATATTTTTTTCAGGTTGAGAGGGAACAGATAAAAAATAACTGACAAAAAGAGACATTAAAACACACAAGAATTAATTAAAACGCCAAGCGTTACTGGAGTTACTGGCATTAAAATACACTTGCAAAGTTGGCGGGCAAGAAATGGGCTGCGGTGGCCCAGATGGAAGAGGCGTCGCCACTAGTAATGCGAAGGTCGCAGGTTCAAATCCTGCCCACGCTTGAAAATTTTGCCAGTTTTCAAAAATTTTATACCTGACACGGGAAGAGCTTTAAAATTGGGTACTCAATTTATCGCGGGTTTTCATCGCTTAGACTACATTCAATCTGTAGAGATAGAATTAATCGCCGGTTATTAGTTGCAAAACTAACCCGGTAGATGGAGCCATGCCAAGCGTTACTGGCATTAAAATACACTTGCAAAGTTGGCGGGCAAGAAATGGGCTGCGGTGGCCCAGATGGAAGAGGCATCGCCGCTAGTAATGCGAAAGACGCAGGTTCAAATCCTGCCCGCGCTTGAAAATTTTGCAAGTTTAAAAAAAAATTAAAACACACATAAATTCGGGGACCACTTACAACGACATTCAACATTTTGAAAAAAACAGTCTAGGAATAATTTGTACACAAAACAAATAAAATGTAAATCAAGGTCATCAATAATAGGATCTAAAAAAATATGACATATAATAAATATTATTTTCTGCATACGATTATGAATCAAACTATTAATAACATAAAATTAACTTTTTTGTACGTTATTAGTGATTGTTAAAGTATGGGATATTTTTCAAATTACATAATATTGTAATATATACATAATCTAAAGATCAGGTCATTTTGGGAGACCTTGCCCTCAATTCGAGATGTAAATTCTCTTATCTTACCTTAAATTTGTGCTGTCACTTTCCGTCACAATGGTTACGAAAAGAACAGGAGATATTTAAGTCCTGTACTGTTTAAAAATGACAATAGGTTCTTCGCAATTTGTAGTCAATTTAGTCGCCATTGTTTTCATCGTCACCTTATTTTGACAGATAAGACGTATTATGTGTCAATTTATAAGACATGCCTAAGATATCTCCTATCCTTTTCTTAACCTATTTGACGGAAAGTGACAGCACTAATTTAAGGTAAGTTAAGAGAATTTATATACCAAATTGAGGCCATTATAGCACCTTCACAATCTACCACTTTCGCCATCTAGTTACTTTTTGCCGCTTTCTTCAAAATATTGGTCCAAATGGCCAGACGGCGTATAACGCTGGCCATCTTTAATTGTTGGGAGTCATAAAATAGGCATGAATTTGGTCTGGTGTCCCGTTCAGTAAGTAAATAGAAAAAAATATGATATCGAATGGAAAAGCTCTTTCGACGATACAACGAGAGAGAGATTGAGTGTCGCGTCACTCCTCGAATCTTTGACGATCAAATACTGTATCCGTAGGGAACAATCGTGTCAATAAACATGCCGCTCGCCAAGAATATGTTTTTCTATCAAAAGGCTTATAATAACAAAGGTTTTATACAGTGGAGTTTAATCCCAGAAGAAATTTAGATATTTCTCGCTGGGATCGGGTCACACACAAAATATTTGCTCGTAAAGTGGCACAGCCGCAGGCGTTGCGGTCCAGCGGTCACAAGACGGGGCATAAGGGGTCAGTCTGTTCCAAAAAAATAAAAATTCAATTTTTTTTTCGTGTGGGACACCGAGTTGTAATTTTTTTTGAATGAATAGATATTTGATTTGACATGCACAATAGTAGGTTTTATTTATGAATACTTGCACCCAGTACATATCCAGCACTGGTCTGCTATAGGCTGCTGTAGTATTTATGTATTTAAAATTTTGATTCACATGTGATAGTCTTTCACGAATAACCGCTCGATTCACATTAAATCTAACGTAGCCTTGACATAATAAAATATAAGTAAAAGAACATGTAATACGAGTGGCCTTGATAGCTGTCCGGCTCATACAAAATCGGTTTCTACGGGTTAAAAATACGCCGTCTAATCACGTGTGCAGATTTTTTACATTCCGCAATACATTGCGTGCGTGAGAAAGGTAATTAAATGTTCTCCGGCACTTGAGGCTCTAAGTTACATCATCACATTAGCCTAAATTAGTCCACTGCTGGACCTCTTCCAGGGTACGCCATTACGCACGAGATCCCGTTTTCGTCATCCAGGCGCTACCAGAAACCCTTTTTTAGTTGTCAATCCATCGGTTGTGGTATTCATATTAGGTATATTGTAAGTACTTGAATGTAGTAGCTTAAGTTTGATTTTGTTTTTATACTAATAGCAAAATTATGTCATCTAGATAAACCATAACGAGGTTTATTGAAGGCATTTGACTTAATTGTATGTTTATGTATACTATGTCATATTAAATAATAAATAAAAAATTTGAATGCGTCCAAGCTACGCTTGACATTGCCAAAGCTTTCTAGGCAATGGACGCAGAAATCTGAACGCGTGACTGCTTCTAGAAACATTCATCTTAGTCGCCTTGGCTTAAACCCACGAGCAATCCCAGACATGATTTACTTACGTTGAGGTGTGTGAATTGAATCACATTAATTCTGGTCTGAAAGGATTCAGAACGGATGATTTAAGGGTCGGTCACCCTAGCTTTGTGAGATGTTTAAGGTATTTGAATCGATTTGGGTTTGGGTTACGTTTTTATGTTTCAGAGTTGAGAAATGGTAATTTGTACGACAAGAGAGCAAAGTTTATTCTTGCTTTCAGCTCTATTATTGAATTTCGAATTTGCGAAAGATACTAAAATTGAATTACGAATGCAGCGAATGATTCAAAAGTAGTATCATGAGCTCAGTGAGGGATTCAAAAGTACGAGTTGTGAATGAATTTTCTCGCGTGTGCAGAACTTTTCACCTCTACCGGTAAGAAAATTCTACAAATTCGAAAAATTTGCTGTACAGCTCCAGGCAAAATAAAAATACCTGCCAAATACATTTTGAAGATGCGTTCAGCATATGAAAAACGTCTCTATATTACAAAAATACATAAATAACTAGCTGAAATAATTTTCAGAACGCACCGCATCACCAATGATTGTTATGATTAGTTTTGACAATTTAAGATGTTCAGAATTCCAATCACTTGGATAAAAACGACTTTTGTGTACTGGTTTTACGCGGCAAAACAATTCTTCAAGTCGTTTGACAGCCGCATCCGAAACACACCGTAGCCGTATTAGTATGGGAGTAAGATCAAAATTATCAATTTCCTTTCGTCGACGCATTAAACTGAAACGGTGGTATTGCAAAAAAATAAAAACAGAGTCTAAGTCATTTGACGATGTAAGGTACATACATACATACACACATATATCAAGCCTATAGTCCCTTTCGGGGTAGGCAGAGCATAAATGGCCGTGAAAAACGGTAATTTACGCCACGTCTGACAAAAGTTCGAAGATCAATCAGATAACTGTGTATCACTATAGTGACAGGTTGTCAGCCCATCGCCTAAAATTGCAATACACACCCTCGAGTCCCTTAGTCGCTTCTTACGACACCCACGGGCAAGAAATGGGGTGATGCTATTCTAAGCCGGCATCACAAGATGTAAGGTATGGTAAAATAATTTCCACAGCTATTAAATGCGCGTTTAACATTTTTGTAATAACACGGTACGTGTACTAAAAGATGTAGCTATAGGTACCTAGGTACCTACGAGCATTTCAGCTTAAAGCTTTTTCACAATATTTTCACCTCCTTTTTGGCGAGGGCGATTCAATTATTTTTCCATTAGGCTTTTCGAATATGGCCGCGAAACAAACGGGTATGAATAAGTACAGAGGACTTTTTTTCTCATGAACCTCAATGGTAAAGTGTGAACAGACCATCACTGTGCAAATAACACGTAAATAACCAGCCACAACAGTCCACTGCTGGATATGGGCCCCTTTTTATTAAGGAGGCCCATACACACCACGCTTGGCAGGCGGATTGGCGGCCGCAAAGCAAGATGTTTCATTCACCTTTTTTTAAGGCTGGAACTCTTCGATTTTAGCTGTGGAGAGCAGGAGATCACCCGGAGAAGTTTGTACACATACATACACATATCACGCCTATAATCCCTTGCGGGGTAGGCAGAGCATAAATGGTCGCATAAAACTGACATTTACGCCACGTCTGACAAACATTTGAGGGTCATCCAGGAAATCGTGTATCGCCCTAGTGACAGGTTGTCAGCCCATCGCCTCAAACTTCAATACACACCCTTGAGTCCCTTAGTCGCCTCTTACGACTCCCACGGGCAAGAAATGGGGTGATGCTATTCTAAGCCGGCATCACACGGCAGAAGTTTGTATGGTTGTTCAAATAATCAGCCTGGGCTTAGGAGATGTTCTGCAAAGAACACTGCTTGCTGCGTATTCCCTGGATGATTATCCTGTAGTCGCTTCTCATGCTTCCAGAAGTATAATTTGGGGTGATGCTACAAATGTCGTTTACAAATGGTGGTGGCGGAAAGTTACGTGCTGAGTAATTAACCTGGCCAGCCCCGAGGCAGTGCCTTTTTTTTCTCGGCCGATTTTCTATTAGGACAATACAAAATTGTTATAAAAAGAAGAAAATTGCGTTATGCAAATTTCTTTTTTTTACAATGACCGATCATGATGTCAATAAGTGATAATGCTATCCTACATTGAATAAAGTTATTTCATTTTCATTTTTTCATTTTCTAAGCTGGCACCAAATGCTAACTTTCAACTTACTTCACAAGTAAACTTCCAATGCTAAATATTCTGTAGTTCAGCGGGCACCTTATTATATCTAGTCCGCTTTCTTGGGGCCTGTGATTAGCATTTTAATTGAGAGCGTATTGCTCGCGCCGTCCGCTTACAATCCTGTTATATAACTTGCTATAGTTCTAAACAGTGGTTTTCAAACTGCGAAGTGCGCCTATTTTGGGGACACCGTAACAAGCAAGGGGGGTGCGTGAGCATCTAGCGCAAATAGAGAGCAAAATCTAGGACAGATAGAAAAAATATATACAGAATGAAACGAAATGAAATCAATATTTTTTTTTTCATTATATGAACAGCTGGTATTTGATGTCACACTTGTGCGGAAGAGAAGTTATTTGAAAGTAAAATGTAGCTAGTAGTCTCTTGAATAACTACACACAAAATATCATCATTGGATTTGACGGGAAGAAGGGACAAACATACAAACAAACACACTTTTCCATAATTTGAAAATAATTCATTGTCTTCCTTTAAAAATAAGAATCTATATTTCAATGTCATGGTTTTGGGTTGCATTTGCATTGAGTATTTTTATGCATGCTCATACCCAATATAATTGTGTGTGTTTGTGTACGAGGTGTGCGCGTGGCTGAGTATTGGTCGAAACAAATCTAGTAATCGCCTGAGTCGATTCGCCAAGAAGAAGGGAGTGCACATGGGCAGGCAGTTTTGGGAGGTGTGTCGAAGAGAAGTTTGAGTATCCCTGTACTATAACATCTTCCGTATCTTTTATAATACCAGCCATTTTCCCGCTGAAAATATTTTCAACGGGAAGGTATTTGCTGTAATCGTGTAATTTGCTTCCTTTCAACATGGCATTTTAGTCTGGAGGAAAAATTGACTTTAGGATATACTTCTTTCTTTCGAGGTTTCACGCGTGGCTTATTAGTTTTCCCAAGTAAATGAGATGATTTCCGGTGGTATCCGATGTTCTTTTTTCTGTTTAGAAATAAAGTGACAGATACTGAAATCAGAGGATGGGCTGGTGATAAAGAACAACTTTCCCCAAGGTCGAAATATGTCAAAAATATTTTGAACTTTCATAGTAACCCAAATTACCTGATCGGCAGTTTTCTATGGGAGGTCCATTGTTTTTTTTTCATATTTCGACCGTATTCCTTTGGGAAAGTTGTTCCATATCGCCAGCCCCTCTTGAGTTTTCGCTATCGGTCACTTGTAAAATTTCACCCTGTATAGAGTTTCAAATTATGAACAGCATCAGGTTGCAGGAGTTTACCACGAAATAAATGCAACATTAGTCAAGCACCACCGCGGGCGCAGAATATTGTAAATAATTATTTATCCGATGCCAATGGACTTGCAGGATGAACCATGTGACGAAACGTTTAGGCATCGATTAAAGAACCTTTCATTGGAAAATGTATTTTACTTTGTTCAAAAGTATTTTAATTGTAAATTTTAAATTATTTTACCTTGTTTTGTTGATATTTAATTATTTATTGCTTTTTATGACATTGTACTGATTTGACATTGTATTTTTATATTTTATATTTTACATTTCTTTGACGATCACATTATTGTGGACATTGATATTATTAATAGTAACAAATTTTTAGAACCTATAATGTGAAATAAATAAACTAAACTAAACTAATCAGTTATTTATCCTCACTTCTTTCCTATGAGTGTCGTAAAAGGCGACTAAGGGACAAAAGGGTCACATATTTATTGCAATTTTAGGCGATGGGCTGACAACCTGTCACAATCGCGATACACAATTTTTGGATCGACCCACAAATGTTTGTTGAATGTAAGTAAATTTCGTATAACAAGTGAAAGCCATGTTAATTATTTTAAAATTAAACTGTACATTTACATTTTCTGTTCATATTTTGTCAATCTTGTAGAGTAGAACCTTGTCACTATTAAATTTAAAAAGTTAAAAAGAAAGATTCTTAACGACTGATTTAACGAACAAGTTGTTCCAAGGTCCATTAAACAAAAAATGCAAAAAAAATACTCTCACACATAAACAGGTGACCGAGTAATTTTTCTAGGAATGTTTTTCTTTAATTTTCACTCTATGTTTTTTTAGGATTAACCTTTTTTGGGAAAGTTGTTCGTTTGAAACCTCCCTGTATAATACCTTAATTTTAACTCCATATTAATTGCATATCCTATTTATTTATTTATTTTATTTACAGTTAATTGCACACAAAAATATTATAAGAAAGACACAAAACATAAAGAAATACGACACAACAGGTACAGCTTATTTCTAAGTAGAAATTTCTTCCAGCTGACCCTCGGAAGTGAGACATTACAAAGAAAGGCAGAAAAGACGTGTACAACAGCACAGTTATTCTAATAACTAAATTTAATCACTTATATATAAACTACTTTAACCTAACCTACATCTAATGTTAGTAATCAAAAGGCAGAAATAAAGAACACTTTTTTATTGTTAGTGCACTAACTGTAAAAACAAAATTACATTATCTAGTATTATAAGGAATTCCTATGCCAATTCCCGTCGTCCGCTGCTCACATCGTGAATCGTGTGTGTATAAAACAGGAACATTCGGGAATTCGATTAAATAGGCGCCAATTCGTGAGAGGTTAAAATGCTTTCGTTTGAATTGGTCGCGCCTGTACTAAGCCAGTCGGAAAAAGAGGGATTTATTTAATGCTTTCTGAGTGCATTCGAGTGAAAATAAATTCAAAGCATGTGAGAATGGGAGCGTATAATCAATTTTTATCTCTTCCCGCGTCCCCGTGTATCGTGTATGCTTAGATCTTTAGAACTACACCTCGGATTTTGATGCGGTTCAAGATGAAGGTTTGAAAAGGAGATTTATTTAACGGTCTCGGAGTCGGGTCGAGTGAAGAAGAATTCAAAGCATAAATAAATAATACGTTTTTTTACCAAAAATAAACACTATGTGTGCTTAGATCTATAGAACTACGCCTCGGATTTTGATGCGGTTCAAGATAAGTGTATTGATGTACCTGGTAGCATACATTCTCCATGTATCGGTGGACACTGCCTTTCAGTTACTTTTATGTTGATCTAGATGGCACTCAACATTTTTTATAGCTTCTGCTATAAAATGTTAATTCAAAATTTTTCTAAGCACTGGAAAAAATAAATATTGAAAATTTTCAAAAATTCAGACAGTGTTTTAAAATTTTGTATTCAGTAGAAGTTTTCCTTAGAATACGATAATTAAAAACCAAAACGAAGAACTAACCAACAATTTTCCAATACGATACAAGATCATGACGCTTTTATTCAATTTAAATGAATGGCAAATAAAGAATGCCTTTTTCTCTTTGCATTTGAAATCAAGTGTAGATTAAAAACTAAAAGGCAATCTGCGCAGTTAGTTTTCAATTTGCATAATATTGCGCGGTGAATATTTCTTACACAGATATTGTACTACGATTACTTCAAAAGGCTGTGTGATGCCGGCTTCGAATAGCATCACCACATTTCTTTCCCGTGGGAATCGTAAGAGGCGACTAAGGGATTGTATTGCAATTTTAGGCGATGGGCTGGCAACTTGTCACTAAGGCGATACACAATTTTTTATAGGCGTAATTTGTGAGTGTGTGTGTGTGTGTGATTACTTCAAAGGTCAAATGCCTTGACAGACGTATCCGTTACGCGCCGTACCGCACCGTGAACGCACCATAGCCGTATTTGTATAGAAATAAAATAAAATTTAGTTATTTCCTTTTGTCTGACAGACGCAAGCGTTACGGTGCGTTAAAAATATGGAGCGACGGACAACAAGTGTAAGAACCGCCTTACCTATGTTAGGTTAGATGACGTGTGTTCAACACTATACAAAGGGTAAAAGCCGGTGTACAGATAACTTTGCAAGCGTTATTAAACCATGAAACTCATTTTTTTTTTGTTGTTGACCCTACGATTTTTAGCCCCGGGGCTTTTAATCTACACCTGACTGTATGGTGGGGAGCAGGAGCTTACCCGGAAAAGCCTGTGGTTGTTCAAACAACCAGCTCAATCGCGCCCTTGGGGCGCGATTGGGCTTACGAGTTGTTCTGGGAAGAACGTATTGGGCTGAATCTACCCGGCACGTGCCGGTAGTTCCCAAAGTGGGGAGCAAATGAGGGACCTCCGCGCCCCCGCCGGCGGGGGCGTCGGTTGCTTGAGGAGCTTGTGGAGTGTGATCTACTCGCAATGGCTGCAGCAGTGGCTACTGTGATTTCATCATCTTCTTCCGTAAGGATGTGTCTCGGACGGTGTTTAAAACGCGAGGTTGGATGAGGGAAGTAGTTGGACGCGGCAACTATCAAGGGGTTTTTATGATGGGGAGCATTATCGAAGAAGCGACGAGACGCTTTTTTCATATACGCTTTAATGGTAGGGAGGCCTAAGTCGATGTGGAGGTTGGCGTTACGCATGTACCAGGGCGCCCTGGTAGCTTTGCGCATGAAACGGTTTTGGATGACCTGCAGCATTTTCAGATGTGAATCGAAGGTGTGAGCAAAGGCTACGCTGGCGTAGGTCATAATAGGCTTTACGCAGGTGGTGTAAATTCGCACCTTATTTTTAAGGGAGAGTTTGCTCTTTTTGTTCAACATCGGATGTAATCTGCCCAAAACGAACGCGGCGCGGTCGCGGACTCTCATAATGTGGCTATGGAAGCTAAGTCTTGAGTCGAGGGTGACTCCTAGATATTTGGTCTCGTTGACCCACGGGATGGGTCGGCCGAAAAGCTTTACAGCGGGGACGTTTAATCGGTACGAACCTCTACGAAAGTGCACGGCTGCACTTTTTTCCGGATTTACCTCGATTCTCCATTTACGGAACCAGCTCCCGAGGGAGTCTAGAGCGTTCTGGAGAATCTTAACTAATTTTAAGTGGTTACGGTGGGACGCGTAGATGGCAGTGTCGTCGGCGAACATAGCCAGCTGTGACATGGGCGATTTGGGGATGTCGCTAGTGTATAGCGTGAAAAGTAATGGGGATAGGACGGAGCCCTGAGGGACTCCTGCCTGTATGGTGTGGGGTGAAGACAGAGTGCCTTCCACCCTGTAACGAAAGCTTCGATCCGACAGAAAGTTACGTACTAAAAGCACGAGACGATCAAGCACAGCGAGCTGGTGCAGCTTGTATACCAGCCCGTTGTGCCAGACCTTGTCGAAGGCTTTCGCCACGTCGAGAAAAACTGCTCCTGTCGGGGTCGGTTTGGACGAGATATTAGCTTAAGAGCGATGTGTTCGACAATGCGGTGTACTTGTTGGGTACAAGAGTGCTGTTGTCGAAAGCCAAATTGCTCGTCAGGTATGAGATTGTTGGTCTCTGCGTGGTCACGGAGTCGGGCGTAGATCATGCGTTCGTAAAGTTTGGCGAGAGGGTTCAGTAAGCTGATCGGGCGGTAGGAAGTGGGCTCATTCGCCGGTTTACCCGGTTTGTGAATGCCTATGACTATTGCTTCCTTCCAGCAAGCTGGAAAGGTGCAACTAGCCATGGCGGCATTCAAAATCAGGGTGAGGCGATTGATCAGGTGATCGGGGAGAATCTTCAGGACACGGTTGGTGATGCCGTCCGGTCCTGGAGCCTTTCTGGGCTTGAGTGCCTTAAGGGCGTTGCGCACTTCCATCTCAGTGATGACTCTGAGTGGAGGGCCCGATGGAGGTAGTGAAATGAGACGTTCGACTTCGGAGTCGACCGTTGAGACGAAGGTCAAGTCATAAGGGAGTGTGCTGGGGGTGCATTGGGCTGCGAGACTGTCAGCTAGGCATTCAGCCTTTTCGTCGTCGTCAAAGGTTTTGGTCTGGTCAGGTCTGTTAAGTACCGGCATCACAGAGATGGTGTCAGATTTCAGCGAGCGTTGCAGCTTGTAAAATGCGAGATGGGATGGGTTCAGCTCCTTTAGGTGCTGATCCCATCCGGCGTCACGCCATTCAGCTGCACGCTGCCTTACTTCCCTCTGTAGGGCGCGCATGAATTGTCTGTTAGATTCGATTGGGAAGGATTTGTAAGCGCGGATCGCGGCGTTCTTCTCTGTTTTCATTTCAAGAAGGTCATTTGGAGGTTTATATTTACTGTCTTCAGTGATTTTAACCGTCCGTGAACAGCTGTTCACAACGCTGCTAACGTGATTTGTGATAGAAGAGACGGCTAGGTTGATGTCGGTTTCGGTAGTCAGTCTAGTCGGTATTTGGTCCAGGTGAGTAGAGCTGGGAGCGTTCAAGGCTTGGCCTAGTTTCGGCCAGTCTACTATAGTTTTGGTCGGGCCGCACAGACCTGAGGGGCCGGGGATGTCGGTTCGCGGGTCAAGTTTTAGTAAAACTGGTCTGTGGTCAGAGTCGGAGAGCTCGTAGCGTACTTCTATAGAACTTAAACGGAGGTTTACGTTCTTTAGAAGGGCTATGTCGAGGATGTCAGGTCGATGAGTTACTGTATGGGGGTAATGAGTTACCTCTGTAGGGGCTACTAGGTCAAAGGACAGTTCGTCTTTCCACTCAAAGAGAAGATTGCCTCTAGGGTTGTTGGCGATACAGTTCCACGACATGTGCTTGGCATTCAAGTCACCTGCTATGATAACTGAGTTACCGAGATTAAATAATGACTCGAGCTCACTTTTAAGAAGTGGCTTTGTCTCGCGATTATTGCTCGGAGATAGATATACCGACACTATCGTAATGGGTTGGTGTCCCGTCATGCTTAAGCGGCAAGCGGAAGCCTCCATATAGCAGAGGGGCGGGGTCTCTATGGGTGAGCAGTGAAGCGCTCGCCTGTAATGAATAAGGGTGCCTCCCTTGATGCCCGATACGCGGTCATTACGTACCGTGTTGTATTGCGCGATTCGCGGGGTACGCATATGGGGTTTGAGAAACGTTTCTTGTACAAGGAGGACGTCTAAACCGTGATCTTTCAGGAAGAGGCTAACTTCCGTCCCGTGCTTCCGTCTTTTTAGGGCAAATACCATCGGCATTGAAAAAACCTAATTTAAGTGACCGAGGCTTGGTCCTACCACTGCTGGACATGAAACTCAAAAACTTTTTCTCCGAATATGTAGGCTATGTTGGTAAACAATTTTTTTCTGATCTCCCGTACAAAATAATCAATCATTTGACTGACTTTCTTAGGTATATCTGCTCGCTAAGTTCCTAGAATAAGGTTGTTCTAAGGTAGTGAGTTGCGAGTCCCTCGTGTGTTGTAAGGGAACTAGGGGCCGTTTCAAATTTACCTCGTCAATTTTACTTCCAGCCGTAGACCGTGAGGGAGGAATATAAATTGCAATAGTATTGCAATTTTATCACAATAAACCAATTTGTAACGTATTTAAGTTGTGTTTATTTAGAATTTTACAAATCTTTAGATTCAATTTCTTTACAGAGCTCGTGGTCACGAATGACTAAAGTGTTAGGCGTCATTACTATTTAGAATTCTGAGTAGAACTGGGACGTTACGCGAGGCAATAGGGAGTTTTTTTAAACTCTTTCATAGTCACATATATAGATGGCGCTGTATTTGGTACCTTGATGTCAGGAATGGAACGTCACATAGTTTTTCGAATTCTTTGGATGCATGAGATCGTAAAACGAAACGTAAATATTGATTGTTATATCACTCGCATCACCAAATATTTACTTTAATGAGTTTCCCAGCATATTAACGAAAACAGAGTAATTTTTAATAAATAAATTAATAACAAATAAAACCGGGGATTGATCAGAAAGAGCAATATAATACCATTTTCTTTCAAATTTTCAATTTCTTAATAAGAAATACAGATCACAGTAGAACAAACATAATTTAAATTCTACAAAATTACGTTTTGCACCAAAATCATCCGTGACTACGAGCTCGAAACACAGAAAATGTAAAATCCTAAATAAACAAAACTAAAATCCGATTAAAATAGTTGTGCAAATACAAGAAAATAATTAAAGTTCCTTTTATGTGGAGGCAAAGGTTGCGCCCACCTGTCGTCCATTCGGTGTTTACGCAAGCGACAAGCGGACGGATGTAGGTAGAAAATGGACAAATATTTGTAGTCCGGATGTCACTTTGTTCTGTCTGATTGGTTGTATTGTGTATAGTTGAAAAGTGTAAAAGCTTTCAAATTCTGCACTTTAAGTTCCTGTTTTTCCTTAAAAGTTGGGGCCTTTGATTAGCGCTGCGTCAGAGAGAAACTTAGTATTATTCGACAAAAAACTAAAAAATACCGTAACAATGTCTTATTTCGACATGCTTACTAGAGGTAGAAAAGCATGCTTACTTAAATTATACCATAAAAACATTTGTAATTATGAAAACTCTAAAACTGTAGACATTATTAAAAAGGCTTCAATTAGAGGTTACGTTGTTTTTTTTTTCTTTCAAGTAAACTTTGTAAAATTGTGTAACTGATAAATAACTAATATGTGTTAGAGAATTGACAATAACATATAATTTTTTAATAATTTTATACATGTATCACGCCTTAGGCAGAGCGTAGTCAGCCGTAAAAACGGTAATTTACGTCTGACAAACATTGAGGGTCATTCAGGTAATTGTGTACGTTATAGTGACAGAATGTCATAATTTCTCCTAAAATTACAATACACTAGTAACCCTCAAGTCCTTTAGCCGCCTCTTACGACACCCACGGGAAATAAATGAAGTGAAGCTATTCTAAGCTGGCATCACACGGCACATAAGCCGGCATCACACGGCAGAATTTTATGGCTGTAATTATCTTAATAAAACCGGTTGAAAAATCTTGTCTGCCTATTCCGCCTCAAACGATCTGTTCAACAACCGCCAAGTAGACTCATTCCGAAAACCTGAAATCTGTAAAAACGCTATAAAAAGAAACGAATCCCCTTTTTGAAACCTCACGGAGCTGCAATTCAATCAACATAAACTCGAAAAACGTGCAAACTGCTTTTATATCTCATTGATATCATCAGTGCCGTATGATGCCGGCTTAGAATAGCATCGCCCCTTTTCTTTCACGCGGGTGTCGTAAGAGGCGACCAAGGGACTATAATTAAGTATTTGGTTGACAACCTGTCACTATTATATAGTCATATATAAATTTTCAAGCGCTGGCACGATTTGAAACCGCTACTCTCGCCATTACTAGTGGCGACGCCTCTTCCGTCTGAGCTACCGCGACTCATCCAATGCCCGCCAATTTTGCAAGTGTATTTTAACGCCATTAACGCGTGGCACGGCTCTATCGACCGGGTTAGTTTTGCAACTAATACCTATTATATATATTTGCAAAATTGGCGGGCATTGGATGACCCGCGGTAGCCCAGATGGAAGAGGCGTCGCCTTTAGTAATGGTGAAAGTCGCTGGTTCAAAACCTGCCCGCGCTTGTAAATTTTGCATACATACATACATAAATCACGAATTTATCCCTTGCGGGGTAGGCAGAGCGTAAACGGCCACAGAAACGGACATTTACGCCACGTCTGACAAAAACTTGAGGGTCATTCGGAAAATTGTGTATCGCCATAGTGACAGGTTGTCAGCCCATCGCCTAAAACGGCTATAGACACCCTCGAGTCCCTTCGTCGCCTTTTACGACACCCACGGGCAAGAAATGGGGTGATGCTATTCTAAGCCGTCATCACACGGCAAAATTTTGCATGTTTTCAAAAATTTTATAAAATTGTTTACGTAAATGAGTAACTTTCAGTACGTGACAATATTTAGTTTTGGTCGAGTCATAATGTTAAAGGTCAGATTCTACCTCCATTTTAGTTAATAAGTTACTTAAATAGTATGACATTACATTTTTTATGCAGAATTATTATCCTTTTTACCTTTTAGCATCTTAAAACATAGAATATTCATAAAACAAAAACTTTTCTCTCTTAAGTGTTCCTGACCTTTCACATTTTCTTACTTGAACTTATTCCTAGGGACCTATTTTTGGCTAACATTTTTAAAGATGTTAACCTCATTATATTTTCCCAGAATTTTCTCTCTCGAGATATTTCAGTTGTTCCATTACAACAGCAGCAAACCTACCCGTATTGAAAAGTCCTACCTATACTGGATTTCTTTTGAACTGTATGGACACCCAGATTGTGTAGAACCCTTAAACAGGTTAGCTGGATGTAGAGCTGATTGTACAAGTTCCAAGCCCTTGTCGTCTGTCTGTCGTCAAGTTTTTTTGTCAGCCTCAAAAAAAGTTGAAAAGGGTCTTGAAGAACAAGTTGAAATATTTCACAGGAGTTTTGTGAAAGAAAATTAAAATCCCGCATTATGACGGAAAGTTGGGAGATATTTTGACCTCCGCCAGCGGCCATTCGGATACTTTTTACACGACTGCCCAACCAAAAAAGAAGTGTAACGTTTTAGGAGTTCATGTATGTATGAATGTAAACCTCTATATGTGTGATTATTTAAAGGACTGAAACTTGTTAATTACTGAACAGATTCGAATGGGTATTGTATCGGGATAATCCTTACATTATCCCCAGTGTCATAGGCTAGGCTTTATCTCAGAAAGCTGTAGTATTCTAATTTTATGCTTGTTGTCTTGTACTTAAGTACTAAGATATTTTTCACACGCTCTGCATTTGAGTGGTTCGTGGCAGCAAACAAATGACAACATGTGACAGCCGGTATTTATCACGTCATGTCATTATATCCAGTTTTGTATGGACTCCTTTAGTCAAAAAACCTGTAGCCGTCAAAACAATGAAAAATCATCAAAGTAAGGGCCGACTGAGCTGTAAAAAATGTCTCATATGAAACAATGAACGTTACACAAGCGACGAATTTACATAACCGTAGGCGTTGTTCGCACTACTTGTTGTCCGTTGCTACATTCAATCTATCAGACGATAATAATTTGCCAAACGTTTGCTTTTACAGTGGGAACTTTTCTAAAAATTTGGCAAACGATTTGACATACGCATTATTTTACGCATCGTAATACACCGTTAACTTATCGTAGCCATTATTGTATGGTAATAAGATTGGAATTTGTAATTTCCTTTTGCCAGACAGAAGCATACGTAAGGGTGCGTTAAACCTACGCAGCAACTGACGACAAGTAGGAGACGCCTTTATTATGCATGTTTAATATGCCGTGTGATGCCGGCTTAGAATAACATCACCCCATTTCTTTCCCATGGGAGTCGTAAGAAGCGACTAAATTTTAGTCGATGGGCTGACAACCTGTCACTATGGCGATACACAACATTACGAATGACCCTCGAATAACTGTCAGACGTGGCGTAAATGTCCGTTTTTGCGGCCGTGTACGCTCTGCCTACCCCGCAAGGGATTATAGGCGTGATATGTGTGTGTGTAATAACTGCTTGGAGCTTTCGGTGGGATCTTAAATTGTGAGCAGCATTTTCTACAAAGTATTGGGTAAATACCAGCTTCAAAACCGACAAACTTTCAAACTGAAATTTTGTCACAATTCTAATTTATTACAAAGTTGAAGCTAGGCACAATAGAATTTTAATATGCTTATAATTTGCAATCTAAAACTTGCAACAAAAATCAAAATTGTATTCATATCTTTAAGAAACGGCTTATCTTAAAATTCGTAGTTTCTATTACTTTACCAAAGTCAGCCATTTATATATCAGTAACTTATCTGAATCTCCATTCTTCTTTCGAAACTTATTAAACTGCTAAAGATTTTATAATCGGTGTAATTTACACTTTCAAAGACATGTTTCCGTTGTAAAAGAAAGATTTTGAAAATTTAATTAAATTTACTTGGATTAAACTGCACGGGCACACATTACATTTAAATAGTTACATGCCGTATAACCTCGCCAGCCCCGAGGCAGTGCGCCTATATTTTTATTTTTATCCCGCCCGAGCCGGTTTTCTTTTAGGACAATACGAAATTGTTACAAAATAAAAGAAAATAGTGTTAAACAAATTTCTTTTTTTTACAATCCGTCATTATATCAAGACGTCAATAATTGATAATACTATCCTACCTCTACATTGAATAAAGTATTTTACAGTTAAACAGAGATGCCGTTTGCCGTGTGTTGCCGGCTGAGAATAGCATCACCCCATATCTTGCCCGTGGGAGTCGTAAGAGGCGACTTAGGGACTTGAGGGTGTGTATTGCAATTTTAGGCGATGGGCTGACAACCTGTCACTATAGCGATACACAATTTTCCAAATAACCCTCAAATATTTGTCAGACGTGGCGTAAATGTCCGCTTTATTCGGCTGTTTACGCTCTGCCTACCCCGCAAGGGATTATAGGCGTGATATATGTATGTATGTAGAGATGCCGTTTGATGTCGGTTAACAATAGCATCACCCTAGTTCTTTCCCGCGAGTGTCGTAAGAGGCTATTAAGGGACTTGAGTGTTTTATGTGTATTACAAAATTTTGGGCGACAAGCTGACAACCTCTCACTATAATAGTGATTCCCGATTTTCCTTCAAATATTTGTCAGATGTGGCGATGACAGTGTGTGATTTCAACAGGTAGGTCAAATGCAGAATGCAGTACCTATTACCATGAATGAGGCTGTTTTATACATACTTGACTTGTTTTAGACATATTTGGCCAGCCAAATCATGATGTAGCTATCAAATAGATGATGAAACAAGGCAAAGTGTTCTTCTTTCCGTGTGGGACACCGAGCCGCCCAACGAACCGATGAAACCTGGAGTCAAAGTTTTTTAAACCACCGACTACTACTAGAAGCCTTCTGACAGTTGTGTAACGACCGCTTTCAAAGTCATCATAGACAGCAGAATACAGAATACACCGAGACTGACGGCTAAACGTGCCCTCCGAAGCATAGAATCATCTTTCTCACGGACAATTAGATAGTTCAACCTGCAATGTCCTTACCAGACTGGAATCAAATTCACAAGGTGAAAGAATCAACTTTGTGAGTGCCACACCGGGAATCGAACCCGGAACCATTACCACTGCGCCACATGGGCCGTCAAGGCAAGCTGCATACAATTTTCTCGTTGCCTTATGGAAACGCGCAACAAAACGACTCGGGAAGATATGATGATCTGCGGCAAATGAGGTACGAGCAACGACAATAGCTTAACTGCGCAACTTTAGCTGTTAGAAACAGGTGTTTCTAAAGTCGTCGAGTGCAAGTCTAATTTAATGCCGCCATGAGTCAGTTTCTTTTTCTATGAAAGTAAGAGGCGTTCAAGGAATGTAAGGGATGAATCTAAGGAATAGGCAGCAGCGTTCCTTGTGAATACAATTCCTTGTACTGCTAGTCTGTCTGTCAAGCGTGGTGATTCGAGTTTTAGGTTAGTTTTTTGTCTATTTGGCGTACCCGTTTTTTTACAGCTGTTTCCGCTCTGCCTACCCCGCAAGGAATTATAGGCGTGATATATCTATGTATCGTCTATTTTCCTCTGCTGTAAAATTTTTATCCAGCCAAAAATAAATTCGATACATTCCCTGGGGGTTCCCTCGAAAACTGATTTATGATCCATTGTTTTACGAAAGAATTATATTGGAAATAGACTCCTGGGAATGTATCAAAGTAATCTGGTCACAATTGGCTCTGGTCACTTACGTATGGAGGGTTTTGCGTGGTAAATTGTTCAATCCTGAACTGTTGGAATGCATTTCTATAAAAGTCCCTAATACACGGCTTAGGTTAATGCCTCGCAAGGAAACATTTGTTCTTCCCAAGTGTCGCACTAATGTATTAAAGTTTGCACCATTGACTGTGGCCCTTCGCATTCTAAATGTTGTTGCAACTAGGATAGATTTATTTAACTGCTCTCAGAACATGTTTACAGATGCTGTTGTTAATTATTTGACCCAATGAATAATATTATGGGTCGTAATTTTACGGTTTTGGACATTATTTATATTATACAGTAAAGGTAGTATGAATTTTGACATGTATAAAATAAATTTAATTTAAGGGACATCTTTATATTATAATAAGTAAATTTCTGATTATTTGTTAATTCATTAGTGCATATTATAATGACATTACTTTTAATTTACTGTGATAGATTTTTATTTTGTTTATATGTAATCGACTTGGGATTAACCTGTAAAGATTGCATTTATTGTAAAAGTCAAATAAATAAATTGAAATTGAAATCTTTCACCGTGTATGCATCTGAAATCCGTCAAATCGGGCTTGTTAAGATGACCTAATTGTACCGCTATCTATTGCTCATTAAAACATGATTTTCTATTAGTTCATATGTAAGGAATCGAGGGTGTGAATTGCAATTTTAGGCGATGGGCTGACAACATGTCTTTTTGGCGATACACAATTTTCCAAATGACCCTAAAAAATTTATTTCTTTTTGCAGCGAATTACGCTTTGCCTAGTCCGCAAGGGATAAAGGCTTGATATGTGCATGTGTAGTTCATATCAACGTCTTTTATTAGCACAATAAACATTAGTAGCAAAACAGATTTAACTATTCAACTGAATGTCAAAAACGCTCATACAAAGCTGTATGAAGAAAAAGCACTCTGCTCAGTGCTGCAGACACAGCAATGAATAACCTTAATAAGTTGAAGTTTGCAAGGAACGAGCAAAGTGGAATACGTCTCCTTAAGAAAGGGGAGTGGGGAGGGAGACAAAGTACCCAATTTGCTGTCAGGGGTAGTTGTAACTTTGTTGAAAGTATGCTTCAGTACTTGTTCTTGTCCGGATAAATAATAAATGGTTCAGTAGGTGCTAAAGTGTCTTCGAACTTCTTATTACATACGATTCGCGCAAAAAATAAAGATGTGCTGTGGAGCCAATCCGACGCTAAAACGTGGCAAATACCTGTACCCCCCCAATAGATGGCGGTTCATGTTTAGCGATGGACTGTTGCGGCTATTAATTTTACATACAAACATAATTATAACATATTTTTATCTCTTACGGGAAGTCAGAGTGTCAACAGCCGTTAAAAACAGTCATTTACACCACGTCAGACAAAAGTATGAGGGTCATTCAGAAATTGTGTATCATTATAGAGACAGGTTGTCAGCCCATCGCCTATAATTGCAAGACACGTGTTACCCTCGAGTTTCTTAGTCGCCTCTTACGACTTAGAGAAATGGGGTGATACTATTCTAAGCCGGCAATATATGGCAATTGATGTTGATAATGTTTAATACACATTCTAACGGAAAACGTCGGACGGGCCTTGTAATAGTAGTTTATACAACTGCATATTGGCAAAAAAACTTCGTTTTTATTTCTCAATTTTATCAAAACGAGAGCTTTCTCATCAAGTCATTAAGTTTCGGCGTTTGAGAGGAAACTGTATTTTCATTGTAAAAATTGAACATTGTAAGATGAATGTAGATAAAAATTTAAAGAAATTGGGTTTCCATAATCAATGATCCTTAAATATTGAACGGGAACGGGAGGCTGCTCGCGAGAGCCGTTCAGAGCGCACGCGTTTTTCGTTACCTTTTACTGTTTTTGGAAAAGAAAGTGCTAAATCTTAAAAAAACATCTTAAAAATTGCATCAATTAATAGCTCAAGAAAAGTGTTATTGTACTGTGTATTTTTATTTGCCAAATTATGCAGTTTGAACCCTAAATATAAGTGAAATCATTCAAATTAAATTTAAACGGATCCATCAAATACGAAGAAGATTACTCATCGTCACACAAATCGTCGCGATTTTAACCGAGTGTGGACCGAACCCTTGCCGATCGTAGCAGGTCAACGACCTCCGAGCGCTACAAACCAGCTACATCGCCAACTTCAGCGCGCTTAGAAACACACCGGAATTACACGAACGTATACGAAGAACAAAACTAGCCCAAGTCAGACTATCGTACTAACTATCTATCGCGTACAAGCCATTACGATTCGATTACTTATAACATCGCGTTAGAGCTCAAATTTGACAATGCGTACCTGCAGGGAATGTCATGACCATGTCAATATTACTGAGCTATTACAGTGCACAAAATGCGCAGGAAATTTTCATTATCCTTGCGTATATATCTCAAAAGAAGTCTACTCCAGCCAGTTTGAACTCCTAGAAAGAACCTGGATTTGCCCTGAATGTTCTCGTATCTCAAGACGTATGCCAAGAACGGACAATACGCCATTGGGGGAATCAACCTTGCTAGACAGCACCGCAATGTCAGTTGATGACCAACATGGAAACGACCAGAGTTTGTTAGGCGATACCCAAAATAACGCTAATCACAGCCAAACATCCGGTAGCCAAACTATTCAGCCACAAATAAATACGCTGACGCTTGAACAAATAAGTCAGCTGTTGGATGAGAAACTGAACGTCAATTCGGATAATATACTAAAAAAGATATATACGAAAATGGATAACCTGAAAACAACACTAGAAAGTAATATTAAAAAAGCTATCGATGAGACAAAAAGATATATGCTGGAAGAAACTACTATGTTACAGCTAGACCAGTCAAAAATACGAATAGAAATAAAAAATATGGAAAAAAGGATAAAGAATTTAGAAGAAGAAAAAACAAAGCTTCAGGAAACGATTTCCACACTTCAAATCCACCCTGACACATATCTACCGGCGCCTGACCTTGATCCAGAACGACCAAAGAAATTTATAATTTATGGACTCGAAGAATGGAACGGAGAGACTGAAAACGATCTTCACGACAGAATTATAAATATTTTTGCTGAAACCGCAAATGTTAACTTGCTAGGCTACATAGAGAATATTGCAAGGATAGGAAAGAAGGGATATCGACGACCAGTAAAAGTAGAACTTTTGAGCAAAAGAATGACCAAATACCTATTGCAAAACAGCCATTGTTTGAAAAACACAGGTCTGCATATATCAGAAATTTTAGATGGAAAGGCCCTTCAAGAAAGGAAACACCTACGCGAAATTCTCAATAGAGAAAGAAAAAAGGGAAGACATGCTGTAATTCGCCATAACAGGCTATATATAGACGGACAAATATACACTCAAGAAACTCCACACTCCCATTCATACGCGGAAGCAACAAAAAAGCAAGAACACTCAGCCGCAGAACCAAAAGCACGCCAGACACAGCCCGGATCTCGTGAGAGTACTAACAATAACAATAATAATAATATTCAAAATCCTAACTCCTTTCGAAACATTTAAAATATGTACCCAAAATATGCAAAGTATCAACAACAAAATAGAATTGCTAGAAGATATGTTAGAAGAGGGGGGGTATAATATTGCATGCCTTTCGGAAACGTGGATCAAGGACGGAAATATGCAACTAGTAAAAATAAATAATTACAACATCGCAGCATCTTTTGCTCGACGCCATTATAAAGGCGGCGGAGTAGCTATCTTAGCACGCGAAGGGGTAGTTTATAAAGAACTGACGGACTTTGCAAAATTTTCTATAGAATATGTTACCGAATGCTGTGCTCTAGAACTACCACAACATAATATTATTGTAATTAGTATACATAGATTGGACCGTAATATAGACACTTTTTTTAAGATAATGGAAAAAATAATAGGTAAACTAAAAATAATTGCCGCTAATAAACATATAGTAATAACTGGAGATTTCAACATTGATAGCAAAAAGAAAACAACAAAAAGAAACTATAATAAACTATGTGATATTTTCATGCAATGTAACCTGCATCAAAAAATAAAAGACCCTACTCGCGTCACAAAATCTACATCGTCAAGCATAGATCTGTTATTTACAAATAGTGCAAACTGCGAAACTAGCGTTTTTGATAGTGGAATTTCGGACCATAAATGTTTACTTTATAGTTTTAAAATAAATTTAAATAAATTCATAACCCCAAATTATCACGTGACAAAACGTTTGTTTACTGATAAAAATTTAAATCTGTTCAAAATGCAATTATCTAAAATAAAATGGGAAAGTATACTATTAAATAATAATAACATAAATAAAAACTATAATAATTTTGATGCAAAACTAAATCAGGTACTAAATAAAATAATACCAAAAAAAATAATTAAATTACGACCGCGTAAATCCACATACTTAACTAAAGGAATACGAAAGTCATGTTACAATAAAAGACTACTCAAAATTCTTGTTAACCAAACAAATAACAAAATCCTAAAAAAATACTTTAACAGTTACCAAAAAACTTTGAAAAATTGCATCAAACTGTCAAAGAGAAACAAATACACGAAAACAATGCAAACTTCTAAAAATAAACAAAAAACAATGTGGACAATAATAAACGACGTAACTAAACATAAACGAAATCCAAATCAAGAAAATGTAAGACTTATAAAAGATAACGTAATAACTGAACGCCCCCTAAGTGTAGCAAACTTGTTCAATGACCATTTCGCATCGATAGGTGAGTCATCGTGCGCCCAGTTGCCGACGCAAGGCGAGCGATCCCGAGCGCCCCCGAGCTCGGACTCGCTACCGCCGTCAGCTGTGTGCGCTGAGAACTCCATGTACCTTGCGCCCGTCACGGAACACGAGGTGCGCAAGATCATTAGCTAACTCCCAAACAAACCCAGTTATGGTATTGACGAACTACCAAATAACTTAGTAAAGATATGTATAAATGAACTAGTCTACCCTTTAACAGAGCTCACTAATCAATCGTTTAACGAGGAATGCTTCCCAGACAAATTAAAAATTGCCAAAATCAAACCCTTTCTAAAAAAAGGCGGAAAGAAAGATAACGTCAACGACTATAGGCCTATAGCACTTCTGCCTATATTTTCAAAAATAATTGAAAAAGTTATAACCAAACGTACATCCGTTTGGTTATAACTTTTTCAATTATTTCCTAGAAAAATATAAACTATTGAACAAAAACCAGTTTGGCTTTAGGAAGCACCACTCCACCTCATTAGCAGTCAGTAAATTTGTACAGGACGCTCTCAATTATATACAAGACAAATCATATGCTGTCAGTATTCTGTTGGATATGACAAAAGCGTATGATAAGGTGTCACATCAAATATTATTATCAAAACTTTATAATATAAGTATCCGCGGCAAAGCACATAGTTGGTTTAGGTCTTACTTACACAATAGAAAACAGTACGTAGAAATTGAGTACTATAATAATGAAACGCGTGAAATAGAACTGGTAAACTCAGAAATAAAGTGTACAAATTGGTCAATCCCACAAGGTACCGTAGTTGGATGTAAACTTTTTATTATTTATATTAACGAGCTACCAAATACAATCACATCCCCCTGTATAATGTTCGCGGATGACGTCTCACTACTATTTAAATGTAAGGATGATAGTGAGAGCCGCAACACTGTCCTTAATAGTTTTAAATCAGTAGAAAACTGGCTAAAAGATCACAAACTAGAAATTAATTCAAAGAAAACGAAAATAATTCAATTTAGACCCCAACAAAAAGTAGAATTAAACATAACACCCTTAGCTCAACATCTTAATATTTCGGAAGCGAGCACATACAACTTATTGGGAATTACAGTCGACACGCATCTGACCTGGGAAGCACATGTACAACGCGTAAAATCTAAATTATCTCAGTTTACATACGCACTGTCAACCCTTAAAAGGAACTCACACATAGAAGCATCGTTAGCCGCATACTATGCATATGCCTACTCATGGTTGCGTTATGCTGTCGTTCTTTGGGGTGACAGTGTCGCCGCGCATGACATATTTATATTACAAAAAAAATGCATGCGCATTTTATTCAATATCCAACCAAGAGTTAGTTGTAGGCCATATTTTATAAATGAAAAAATATTAACCTTCCCTTCAATCTTTATCCTCGAAGCCGCATACTTTGTTAGAAAAAATATAGACAACTTCTCATATTGTCAAAGAACAAGACGGAAAAATCAACTTGAACTACCTAAAGGCCAACTTACAATTTTTAGAAAAGGACCTCATTATAAATCAGTTAAAATATTTAATAAAATTGACGCATCTATAAAAGCTGAGACTAATGACAAAATATTCCATAATAAACTTAAATCTTTTTTAATAACAAAATGCTTTTATACAGTTGACGAATTTTTTAACGACATCAAATAATTATGCCATCAATTTAAGTTTTAATCATTTTATTTGTTACCAATTACATTGTACATGAATGCCACTTAATTTATTTTTTATTATTACTTTTAAATTGTATTTTATAATCAAATCCTATTGTTATATGATCTATTTTAATGTTTATTATTTTGTTACGGCAAACGCATGCATGCCTCAATTGCAATGCCCTATCCGGGTGCATGTACTTATCTGTCACTATATTATAAGACCTTTTATACTTGTACTTGTAAGCAATGAATAAATGAAAATGAAATGAAATGAATACTCAATTGAAACTGAAGCGATAAGAAGACATCGCGAAATCATAAGAACAAAATTGACGATATGCCTTCCTTTAATAGCTTTATTTGTAAACAAATACATATTATACATAGAAAACACCCAAACTAACACAAATACATACTAGAAAATTGATATTAACAAATTTTTGTTTCTCGTGGTGATCAAACCCACAACCCTTCGAGTAACAGGCAGACACTATCCGCTACGCCATTTGGACAGTCAACATTGAACTTTTGTCTTATCATAAAAGTAACAACTGAACAGAACCGATGAACTGGTTGTGAGTTAAGTGAATATTACCATTAGTTTTCCATTTAAACGTTCTCATTACACCAGTTAAGTTAAACTAAAGAATGGAGCGAGATTGTAAAAGAAGGAACTTGCCTTGTAAAGAGCGGAAAGAGCAACGCTAACTACTCCTTAACTCTACCTCTTCTTTGTTAATTACTTTACAATGTAGACTTCAGTTTGTATAAGTCCGGAACTGCTTGCATTATTGAGGGCATAATTTACAAAAATATTAAAGTAGCTTATTTTTTGTACGATTGTGTCAAGTGTGTATTTAAAGCACATTTTACATTTTGTGTAGTTTTTTACACTTGCGTGAATTTTCGATTAAAATGTATACTTAGTAGCTTATTTTTTATATTAACTTTTAAGTGTACATAATAATATAAATATTATTAAATGAAAATGAAATTACTTTATTCAACGTAGGATAGTATTATCACTTATTGACGTCATGACTTGTCAATGTAAAAAAAATATTGTATAAAACAATTTTCTTTTTATTTATAACAGTTTTGTATTGTCCTAATAGAAAACCGGCTCGTAAAATATACCAACATTAAAATAAAACAGTTAGAACTTCAATATTTTTTTTATTGTGACGAGTAATAGTTATGCAAACCCAAGAAAATATTAAACCAGCAGTGTCTATATTAAGTTTACAGTGTAAAAACCCAGTTTGAGTCGTTTTATCCACTACAAACAAACTTTTTTTGAAAAATGAAAAAGTAGCTAAACTGAGCTATTTGTCGTAAGTAAGCTATTATACCGTGTGGTGCCAGTTTAGAATACCATCACTTTATTTCTAATCAACAAATATTATAGAATGAGCAGCAGCATTATCTATGAATGTTCATATCTTGCACTGCATTCGCCTATTCGCCTGCCAACCATAGTGACTATGGCAAACTGGAAAGAACCTAATAATTCGTGCAGCAGTGGACTATTTTGCCCTATTTCCACTAGTTAGTAAATAAACGTGGTTATAAATCGAAGTTAAGGTTATTAAGTCTATCAACAGCTATTTCGCTCAGGAATACGGACCGTTAACACATTTTATTATCCTCTTAACTAAATATAAATGGCTTTGCTTACTTTAAATAGTAATATCATTTAATTATAATCATTCAGTTTTGTGGCGGTGATTTCCTTTGTGTTTCACTAATTGTATTAAATTTACAGAGCCCTGCACAAAGGGGGGTTCGTAGACCTATTCTGACTTTAACTTTCAACATTATTTTGTACATTGCTGCGTTGAGACAAGTTCTGTAAAAACGTGTCAGCTAGAAGCAGCTATGGATCTCTTACAATGTCAAACGTAAAGGAGGGAGTATAGAACGCTTAGGTAATACTACAGATTGTTGACCATAAGCCACAACGATAAAACCTTTATTACACGAGTCTGTCTAAAGCCTGATTCAGCGTGCATTAATGCTTATCTTATTAAGAGTCATAAAATAACGTAAATATAACCAGCAATATATGCTCAACCAAGGCTTATAAATAGAGTTGTGTACTAAGGGTTTAAGAGGCTGGGGTGCTACGGTCTGACCACAACACACGGTCGTACGGCAACAAACACTGTTTGTGAATTACGGTAAATTTACGAGCAACAAAATTCTTGACCATTGAACTGAAGAAAACAAATAAATAATAAATAAATATCTTGGACATTTCACACAGCGCCATCTAGCCTCAAACAAGGCAAAGCTAGCACTAGAACTAGATAGCTGATATTAATATCTTTCATATAAATACACATCATACATAGAAAACACCCAGACTTAACAAAAATAGGTACCTACTTGAAATTGGACGTAACACATAATGTGTGCTGTGGGAATCAAACCCACGACCCTCGGTGTAGCAGGCAGGGCCAGTAATTTGGAAAATACTTCATTGATTTACTAGAGTTTTTGTTTACGTTGCATTGAAGGTACTAGCGAAAACCAATGGTGCAATAAAAAACTTTCCGTGATAGTACAAAAAAGTGAGACTCGCTTTTAGACCATGTTTGAAATATTTTTCTTTACGATTTGAGGCTGTCAAAGTAATATAAATTTACGTGACTTTCTTATTTATGATTTCGTGAAGAAGGCTATCTTAACCATCCGTAACGTAAAGGGCTAAACACTCTACCAAATCATATACAAGTAAGTCATAGCATAAGTGATACTTGTTCGTTTAATAATAAAACACAGTTTCACATTTTAACAATGAATTTGGGCCCCATTTTATCAATACGCTGTAATTCCTAAAAAATTTGCATACATTTTCGGTACTGGCTTGTTCAATCGATGATTAATGCAAAATTAATAATTTCACAAAGAAAAGGAAGTTTTATTTTATCTAAATAGAATGTTCACACTGCGATCACCACGGTTCATGAGTCAAAGAGCCCATAAAACTTTTAGAACTTGTAGAGTTATTGGACTAAAAGTACCGTGAACATTTGTATTCCGCCATCTATCAAAAGAAATAGTGTAGAAGTAAGTTATAGCTGTCGTGCGTTCTGCAAGCCGAATCAGCTTAAACGGTTATTACCTTAGTCTGAATACCGTGCACGATCCAACATAGATTGCTGGTTATTATATGGGTGTCATTTTAATAAACTCAAGATAACCAGCAATGTATGCTGGACCGTGTTCGGTTTTAAGAAACAGTGTAATAGGGATGGTGCCGCGTGATGCCGGCTTAGAATAGCATCACCCCATTTCTTACCCATGGGTGTCGTAAGAGGCGACAAAGGGACTCAAGACGTGTATTGCAATTTTAGGCGATGGGCTGGCTGACCACCTGTCACTATGGCGATACACAATTTTCCACATGACCCTCAAATCCTTGTCAGACGTGGCGTAAATGACTATTTTTTGCGACTGTTTGCGCTCTGCCTACCTATAGATATGTGTATGTGTGTGTAATAGGGATCTTAGCGCCTTCTCTGAATAGTACTAAAATTTTTCATTATTTAGCGGTAGAAGCTAATTGTTGCTCACTTCCGTCTCGTGTGGCAGTACTCTGATTTTATATTTTTAAGATAGCTTGCTAAGTAGGTAACTATCTATGACTATAATAGTTGTTCGAAATGAAACCGATAAATTACATACCTTCTTCCACTTCCACAGCCACAAATATGCACGGCTGGACAGGCAAATCGGCGAACGCAAAGTAAGGTATTGTATTCACAAGTGTTGCTGCAGCCCACACCCTGAATTCACCCTAAGTCGCCTTTTACTCCCCCGGGTAGTAATAGGGTGTCGCTATTCTTAGCTGGTACCACACGGCTCTCTAAGACGGAATTATTTAATTATCAGTTACCAGATACAGTTTGCAAATTTCTTGAGAAACTGAAAAGAAAGTGATAGATTATCGACTAATCAAACCTGAGACCCTTGGATCGAGATTGAGATCCAACTAGACATCGGAGGCAGTAATTAACGGAGTGTTCTGTGCTGCATAATAACCAGTATCCGTGTGTATATAATGCATACATAATCTTAGCATACGGCCTCAAACAATATACCTATTGAGTCAGTGCGCAACACCTAGACGCCCAGGTTGGACTAAACGTCCATGCATTCTCTGCAAACATAGATGATATATTATAATAACCATCCATCCATATATCACGCCCATATCCCGTGCGAAGTAGGCAGAGCTTCAACGGCTGTAAAATGGACATTGATGCCACGTCTGGCAAACAGTTGAGGGTCAGTTAGAAAATGTGTATCACTAATTGTGACAGGTTGCCAGCCCATCACTTGAAATTGCAATACAAATGTAACTCTCGAGTCCCTTAGTTGCATCTTATGACACCCACGGGAAAGAAATGGGGTGATGTTATTCTAAGCCAGTATCACACGGCAAAACTCAGAGTAGAATCATCTGAAATCAAGCATTATATAGACAAAATCCTTTCTTTTGTTATTCGTGAGGAACACCGAGTCGTCCAACGACTCGACGAACCCTGGTGTCAGAGTTTTCAACCGCCTACTACTAGAAATAAGCCTCTGATATGTAACGATAGCCAGCGGCCGGGACCGACGGCTTAACGTACCCTCCAAAGCGAGGAACCATCTTAAATACGGACAATCAGGTGGTTCAGACTGGGAACAAATTCACAAAGTGATAAATATCACCTTTGTGGTGCCCCATCGGGTATCGAACCCGGAACCTTTGCGTCGCAGGCAATCGCACTGCCACTGCGCTATATCGGCCTTCCCGTATCTTGACTCAAATTCGCTTCTGTGGTAGCGCACTGAAATAATAACAAAGACATAATTTAATGTAGAAAATAATTGAGGAAAATATTATGAAGCTAAAGCGAAGCGGAAAATATTGAAAAACAAATCTGGTTTGAGAAACAGGGACAAAATACAACACACGAATATGAAATACAGGCTGTTTTATAATATTTGAAATTGAAATTTATAGTATCGCCAGGATATTTTAGCGAATAAAAGAGTTTCTTGGAATCACAATACTTTATATTCGATAATATTTTCCAATATAATTTCTCAATTTTACGAAAAAGTGAAAAAACGCCGCTGTCACATCAAACTCAAAATTCGAATGTAATGTCATTTTTGACTCTTCTCTATGCTCTCCTCGCCTCCTCTCCTCCATAGACACAAATGTCTATGCTCACCTCACCTCCGCACCTCACCACGCCTCACCTCTTTGTATTACATCGCTCCACACCACTTCGCTTTACACTTCTCATCTCGCCATCCAATAGCTCCTCTCCTCACCAGCCGTTACAGTCGGCCATCCTGAAACCAATTGCACCGCAATTGGCGCAGGAAAAATCATTAACTTTACAGCAAATAAATAAGGTCATCCCCAGTTAAGACCTCCTCATCCATCACTTTAATCCACTACATACAATATCACCACAGTGTGGCCAAAACGAAGCTTTTTGATAGGGAAGCCAATAAGAGAGAAACGACTGCTTGTATTTTACACATTACACTTAATTTTGCTAGCTTAGGTTGATACCCTATCTCCTTGTCAACTGTATAATGATGCTACCCTATCTCTTTTGCAGACTGTCTGTACTATAGTTGACAGTTTTCTTACAGATCCTGATAAGTACCTACCTACTTATCTCAACTACACTTGTGACTTACTCGTATATCAACACTATAGTCCTGATTCTACGTTTTAATCATTTTAAGTTTCTAATGCTAAAATCACTAAAATAAAATCCCTAAACTTAGAGGTTTTAAGAGTGGCTATATTCCACAAAAGCCATGTTTTTGGGAAGTTTTTGACATTACGTGCAGAATAGGAAACAGTTTTAGAAACGTCAAATTAAATTTAGTAATAATAAAAGCGCGCCTGGAATAGGGTCTTATATCTCTACTATACTTTTATCGCTCTTCGTCTGCTCCTCTTTCTCTCCACACCTCAGTAATTAAAATCTTGCTCACCTCACAAACACATTGCTCAGCTTGTGTGATTATGTCGCCCTCGATCCGGTGTATGGCATCCTCTCCCATGTTGCATGCACATCTTCAAGTATACTGCTCAATCGTGAATAATAGAACTGGTTATAGCATAGTAAGTACAGCCATTGCTGTGCTGTCTATGCTTTGCAAAGACGTCTCCTTGCGGCGTGCATACTACAGCCACATTCACTAAGCTGTTGCCCACGTTGCACATTTATGTATTCAGCTACAGCTGAACTACATAACCAGGCACTTTATCACAGACATCCAATTCGTTCAAATTCTCCAAGGCTGTCATTTTCAAATTATTGTCAACACTTTCTGCTTCTCACATGTTAAAACCTTGATCGAATTGATGACAATCAAAAGCGAACAAGAATCTTTCATAAAGTTTGTCTGGCGTCGAACATTGAAATGCTTGAGCATTAGCTTGCAATATTATACAAGATACCACTGCCTGTTCACTTAGCTGACATCGATAACACACAGCCAACTTCTTGGTAGTCTTTGGTCATACTTTCACTGGTCAATTTCTTACGTTGCATCATCTCTCCCAAAATGACGTGTTTACCACTCCTGCCATGTATGTATATCCATAAGCTTTAAGTCTATTGAACCATATGCGTGCCTGGCCTTGCAGCTTCGATTGCAAGTAACGGGATTTCGTTTCATCACTCCATTTGTAAATTGCTCCTTGTTGTTCAATTTTCTTAATCCAACTCTGAACAATCATATTCTGGTCTTCCGGGTCAAAATCAAGAAGGAATAAGTTTAGCGGTGTTGAAATTTTCAATGGAATTCGATTCGGTACTGACTGCCTTCCTCATTTAACATAATTTGCAGAGCTGTTCGTAGCGTTTTTGTGATCAAGATTTCCAAATCTGGTCATTACTCACATTTCCTGACTTCTTCTTTTGCCGTACATACCATCAAGGTTTCTTGTCTGAACCCTCCTGGTCCTGCAGAGTTTCCTTCATAGTGGACTTGGAATCATCCCGCTTCTGACTATTATCGTCAGGATATTTTAGCGAATAAAAGAGTTTCTTGGAATCACAATACTTTATATTCGATAATATTTTCCAATATAATTTCTCAATTTTACGAAAAAGTTAAAAAACGCCGCTGTCACATCAAACTCAAAATTCGAATGTAATGTCATTTTTGACTCTTCTCTATGCTCTCCTCGCCTCCTCTCCTCCATAGACACAAATGTCTATGCTCACCTCACCTCCGCACCTCACCACGCCTCACCTCTTTGTATTACATCGCTCCACACCACTTCGCTTTACACTTCTCATCTCGCCATCCAATAGCTCCTCTCCTCACCAGCCGTTACATTTACTTTATTTAATGTATTTTCACTTATTGACGTCATAATCCGTTATTACAAAATTTTGTATGGTCCTAATAGAAAACCGGCTTGGGCGGAATAAAAAAATAAAAATAAAGACACTGCCTCGGGGCTGGCTAGGTTAATCACACGGCATGTAACGTTACGCCACCACCGCCCATTAAAAAGCATTTTAGTTGTGTTTCAATAGAGTGTCAGTTAGATGGTTATGGCCGTATCGTATTTCGCAAAACTTTTTTATACTTCAAACTGAAGTATAACAGTGGACTGTTAACGGTATTACAATGACTAAAGCTAAGAGAATCAGGGCAGTTATTTTGACTGTTATTGGAGGTATAAGCTTCACAAAGAAATCGTAGTAGTCGTTATATCACCCGCTAGATATTTTCCTCGTATTTTCCCAAAACGATAACGCGCTCGGTTCATTGGATCTATTTCGGGACAAACCGTACACAGCTCTTGTAAATCCGTTCTCCGCTCCTCCCCTAAGCGTAAGGAATATTTTATTGTGATCAATAGAATGAACTGGATTTTCAGATATTTATCGCACAAGCTTGGAGAAACAAACTATTTATTGTTTCTCAAGAAATACTTGTACTTTTCACATTTACCATTTATTTATTTAACTTACTTACCAATTAAAATATTGAAAAATTGGTGCGATTGTTTTCTACACTAAATAGTTTTGTCCCAGACAAGGTGATTGACATATCATTTTTTATTTTGTTACTAAGGATGGGTTTGCTGTTAATTCTAGTCTAGGTTATAGGACAGAGACAGAGTCTAAGATGGAGCGAGCTCACCAAAAAGAAGCCTGTTCACTCTTACTTTGAGATTAGGGTTGTATGCGTTTGGAAACACAGACGCAGGTAGTGAGTTCCACTCTTTAGCAGTGCGCATTATAAATGATGACTGGAAGCACTTAGTCCGAATTGGTGGAATGGCAACCAGGTATGGATGGTATCCGGCGGTGCGTCTGGATGTCCGATGGTAGAAGGGAGCTGGTGGAACGAGGTCATGAAGCTCTTGAGCACACTCTCATTTAATTCATTGTCATCTTCACCACAAAAACTGACCAACAGCCAGCTTTGTTTTGGTAAATTACCTACAACTTGTTAGCTAGTAGTGGAATAAAATATATTATACGGACACAAGCAAGGTCAGTTCACGGTCATGCATGAACGATAGCCCGAAGGAAGGAGGCATTTATCATTTTTATTGCAGTGCTCCTGTGGGATATGATGGCTAGCTCCACCGCGTACTACATTTACGTATTGAAAAAAAAATCATTTTATTTCATACATTAACAGCTACAACAGTCCACTGCTGGACATGAGCCTCCCCCATACTTGCCACAACGCGTGAGCGCAATGTAAGATGTTGCATTTACAGGGAAAGCTACTGCCCATTCTCTGGACGAGTTTATTCCTTACTTGCCTTTTACGAAACCTACGGGTAGAATTGGCGTGGTATTTATTCTAAGACGGCATCACACGGCTCTTTCATTACTTTTTGGTTTTTATTATTATTAAATATAAACAATATTGCCGTATACGGCTCTGAACATGTTTTATAGAACAAATTTCTTTGTGTCATTGCAACACCTCCGAACATTGAAATGACAATGATGTTTTCAAATTAAGTAAGTACGTGTTTCAAGCCTCAATTCTTTGAAATTACACATCGCATAGCATGAAAGCCTTAAATGACATAGGAGCATTCAAAATACTAAAATGTATGCATGTATGTATTACTTAAATGTACTACAAAACAAATAATTTAAAATAATAAGAAAGGAAGGAATTAAAACCGGGGACTTATCCCACAAAGGGATCTTTTTAAATCGGTGGACTGATATCATCATCATTAGGCCTTAAAATTGACAGATGATCTAAACGGCGTGACTGATTGGATTTTATGTAATTCAGATAAACCACAGTAATTTGAAATATTAGAAGGATCACAGAGCAGTTAATCTGGAGCGCGGTGGATTAGTCCGCCATGACAGACTCCCGGAAAGGCCGGTTCAGCTCTCCGCGGG
Organism: Tuta absoluta; assembly: GCA_027580185.1. Classification (NCBI taxonomy): domain Eukaryota; kingdom Metazoa; phylum Arthropoda; class Insecta; order Lepidoptera; family Gelechiidae; genus Tuta; species Tuta absoluta. Next base: position 8,414,462 of record JAQAHW010000026.1, read on the forward strand.
CGAGCCGCCCAATAAACAATGGGGCTATGAGGATTATTATTAGACATAACTTTTTTAACAATACCATACAATTTATACAAGTTACTACTTATTTAATGTTCCAACGTGTTTTGAACACTAGTGGAGTGGCTGCAGTGGAAGTTTTTTAACTTTGTCATCTATCTTGCCTTTACTCATTTCATTATTTGGGGTTGGATCTCCTTGTTCTCACTAAATCACTACATAGTATAAAATAAAGTCGGTTCCCGTTTGGTGTCTCCTTATATCTTTAGAATTACCCAACGGATTTTGATGCGGTTTTTTTTATTAGATAAAGTAACTTGAAAGGAAGGTTTATAAGTATAATTTATTCCGGGAATTTGTCACATTCCCATTTGAAAACGGGTAGCCCAACTGGTAGTAAACTTTTGACCCCCTTTTGACACCTTTAAGGATTAAAATTTCAAAAATGCTGAAACACGTATTTAATTATTTTAAGTTATGAGTCTAATCAGAAATTTTGAAACAGATTACATTTAAGATAAAAAACTTTCATAAAAACTTTTAACACCCTTTTCACCCATTTAAAGGTTAAAATTTCAAAAATGCTGAAACACGTGTTTAATTATTTTAAGTAATTAGTCTAATTACAAATTTTGAAACAGATCACATATATTTAAAAAAACTAACTTTCATACAAACTTTAAACCCCCGTTTGACCCTATTAAGGGTTAAAATTTCAAATATGCTGAAACACGTGTTTAATTATTTTAAGTCATAAGTCTTATCACTAATTTTGAAACGGATTACACTTAAGACAACGAACTTTTATACCAACTTTTAACCCCCTTTTCATACCTTGGGGAATTAAAAAAAATGGAATTTAAAGTAAAGTCGCTTCCCACGTCTACCCCTGACTGTTTGTATGCTTAAATCTTCAAAACCACTTAACGGATCTGGATGAAGTTTTCTTAAAAGATAGAGTGATTGTCTATCTCTCTTTTTGCGTGGGACAGCAAGTCTTCAACGATTCGATGAGCCCTGGTGTTTTACTATATTTATTAATTAAATTGTGCACGATTTATCAGCCTCACCTTATGCTATCTCCCTACCGTAGGACTGCTGGAAGAGATTTCTTTTAAGAAATAAGTAGTACCTATTGTGTTGTTTTTCTTTAATGTAATTGTTCTGTGTTTTATCTTGTGTACAATAAACAGTTAAATAAATAAAATAAATAAGTGATTCAAGAGGAAGGTTTCTATGTATGATTTATGTCGGGAGAAGGTCTGTTTCCCGTGGAAAATCAGTTAGCAGCGGGTGAAACCGCTGGGCGGGCCGCTAGTTTTATATAAAATATACTAATAAACATATTAAAATATATCAAATATTATAATTTTTATTAATCAAAGGATATAGGTACTATGTTTTTTTCAAAGATTTTTTCGGAAATTTTTATATTCAAAGCAAGGACATTATAGGTTCAAAGATTAAGTAGGTCCTTAGCAATTAATTAAAGTTTAGAACTGAAACTTTAATGCAAAAGACAATGCCTTACGTGGATGATAATATGATGCTGAAAATAATTGCCTACCTTGGTAAATGAAAATAAGAAATTGTTTTTTTTTTTGGCGCTAGCCGGGTTTTGAACCCGGGACCGTGGGGTCCCGTCTCACTGCACTGCCAAATGAGCCACCGGCGGCGCCTTGTCTCATACTTCCAAATTTTCAAGCTCTTGGTAATCATTTCGAAACGATACGTCGTAATTTCTTATTCTTATCTATCTTCCGATGTTTTTTTTAATTTTTGAATTTTCATAAATGAACATAATACAGCATTCCGAGTGCATAATAAACCATGTACCGTCTACCTTGGTGTTCAGTCAGCTATCCGGCTGGTCCGGGCGGTCCGGCTGGTTGGTTGAGCCCCGGTTTATTCAGCGCGAAGATTTATTGACGTCTCACGCACTCGCGCGAACAACCCACACATGATTTACATACAGGAGGTGGTATAAATATTATGTGGTACGAACGCACGTGCTGTTATATAAAAAATATTCATTGACCTTAGGAATTGGGCTATGTTGGGATGAAAAGTTTATTTAATTTAATTTGTCACCAATAATGGTATTTCCAATAACGTGCTCCGAGGGAGTGTTGGTAACAGTTGATGACATATTATTTATTTGTTTATAATTGTGGATTTTTTACCCACATTTTCAGATAATTAATATATATATATATATATATATATGTATATTATATGTAGGTATAGTTCAGTAGACTGTATATTTGTAGTTTTTATTCTATTTTCGTTTGTTGTTTATTGCCTACTTACCCAATAAGATACGAATTTTCTGACATCAAATGGGTTGGCTGGAAGAGATCTCTTCTTAAGAGATAAGCTCGCCTTTGCTACTAATTTTATTGTAAACCTTTTATTAATTTTTGTGCAATACAGGATATATATATGTCGGAGATCGATCAAACTCTGGTGGGTATTGGCTGAAATTATTTGACAGTTCACGTTTTGTTATTATTTTCTTCCGTTTGATTGCTATTTGATGCAGAAACGAAACGCATAATCGCTGGCAACACTCAGATAGGCGATGCGCTTTATTTGCGCTCAGTTAGCTATCGACTGTAAGATAGACTGGAGTGATGTTAGAGGCGTTGTAGTGCGCTCTCACAATTCATTGTTGGCTGCGTTCGTGATGGAGAAACGGAACTCAAATGGGCTATGGAGTAAACAACTTTGACAGTTCCGGTTGGTCTGTCGTTCGATGAGGTTGTTTTGAAGTAAGGTTTAGAATCTGGTAAAATCTTTGGAATCTTGGAGCGTTTGGAGAAACTGTGGTCGTCTAGCGTTGGCGGAGCCCTAGATTCGTATTGCTCATGGAATATTTGTGGAGATCATGAAGTGTGTGATAGGTTTTTATCGTGTTACTCTCTAGAGGTTGGTGAAATGCAGAGGTTATCTATCCCACTCTGCTATCTAATTTTAGTTCACGTTCCCAAGAAATCCCACCGACAGCAGTTGAAAAAAGTATCTATGAAAGAAGATTCTACGACATTGAACAGTTGTTCAATCATGGTAGGCATAAGAATTTTCAATTATTTTAGTTCGTACACCGATGGGCTTATGTTCCTCCATTCTTCTTTGATTCTTTGAAGGTCTGACTGATTCCTCACTATACTACTACTCTACAACAGTCACAACAATCCACGGCTGGACATGAGCCTCCCTCTTTTAGGAGGGTATAGAGGTATCATACTCACCATACTTGGTAGGCGGATTACTTATAGGAACACCATCTGTAACCGCAATAAAACAATTAAGGTGGATTTAAATAGTGTTTATTTTGGATTTAAAAATGTCTACTATGCTGCAATCTACCGGATGACTGATATACTGGATGGAGAATTTCATTAAATTGGACTCCTCTGACTCACACAGCTGAATAACAGATACAAAATACTGCAAGACCTACTACACAAGATACGGTATCAGCATTCTGCGTAGAACCGGGAACGCTTACGAATACGCTTGGCAATTAAGAAATAGGTGGCTGTTTAATCATTTAAATTCTAAATCATGACGTCCAACACCAAAACATCCGTTCCACGAGCTCTGTAAAGAAACACATTTTAAATTCGTTCAAAATTGTTTTATTGTGATAGAGTAATATTTGTGCAAGCTCTAGAAAATATCATCTGCAACATTTCGTTGATGGCTTTATATCCGTCTCTTATTCTTTTATTCACGTTTAATTTTTGTGTGGTTGTTTAGTGCTCAATGCTCGCAAGCCGCAGCGCCCTCTGTACAAGCATCAACATAAGCTCTTCGACGATGAGCTTCAACGCCGCTGGCCACACTTCTCGCCGGGACACAAACGCACGACGACAGAGAATGGTGTTCCAGATAGTGACGGCAGTGAGTACGAGCACGTTTTGTAATTTACTTGGAAACTGATAATGTAGCGAACTTCTCATCAAGTTGACTAAAAGTTAGTAAAATATATTAGTCCAGGGAATCTACGAGACTGTATGGGAGCTTTTGGGATAATTAAGTATGTCTTTAACAATATGAATGGCTTACGTGGCTTACAGAAGAATCATAAACACCGCCGCCAATACTTACTTTATGCATATACGTTAATTATTAATAAAAAATGTAGTGGAATATATGAAAAATATAGGTATATTTGAAAGTAAATTATCATCTTACGCACTTTTTATTTATTTTTTATTCATGGATAGGTATAGGAATTATGATAAATTTTCTTCATGCCTTTTTTACTAAATTGGTTCTAAATGATTAATATGATCCAAACCTCCGTATGGATCATATTAATCATTTAGAACCAATGCGGACTAAGCGCTTCCAGTCATCATTTCTAATGCACACTGCTAAAGAGTGGAACTCACTACCTGCGTCTGTGTTTCCAAACGCATACAACCCTAATCTCTTCAAAGTAAGAGTGAACAGGCTTCTCCTGGGTGAGCTCGCTCCATCTTAGACTCTGTCTCTGTCCTATGACCTAGACTAGAGTCAAGAGCAAACCCATCATTAACACGTTCACGGACACTAAGTCACACGACTTTGACACAACTTTTTTGTATGAAAAGCTATAGCAGTTCTGTCGCATATTTTACAATACGTATGATTCAAGAATGACACTAACTGCTAAAGCCTTCGACTGTTACCGCAGCTCTGTCTTATACAATTGTAAGTAGTCACTGTTAAGTGCGACAGAACTGCTGTAACAGCTGAAGAATCATATGGGTTAGCGTTGATGTTTCAACTTCTATCTAGTTTTGAATAAACAACTCTTGCTTTTGATCAGTAGAATCCTTAGTCGAGACTAAAAGAAGCTCAGATAAATGATTGATACGATCAGGAGCCTAGGAAGATAACGTCTTTCAATATCAATGTAAGGATCGTGGGTTGGCGTTTGATCTTACTTTCATATGGATAGGACTTGAGGTCCCGTAAGAGAACTCTTCTTGAAGAGTATCCTGGGAAACAGCGCAATCAAATAGCTTCTGTAACTTCTCGTTTAGTACCTACTAGCGGGATGCCCAGATGTCACCCCAATGTTACACTTTTTCCTGTAAAACGATGTTTTTCCGTGGTGATAAGTAAACCATATTACTCAGGGATAGTGTAGCTTTCTAATAGTAAAAGAATTTTTGAAAACGATATGTAGTTTCAAAGATTATTGATATCATACACACAATCAAATCACAAAACGATCGCGTATTTTATCACTGAAATTTACATTAATTTATTACCATTTGAAGTGTTTTTGAATATATAAATGGAATTAGAGAGACAGTCTTTGAGTTTTTACTTATATTTAAATGTTATTGCATCATTATAAATCTACAAACAGGCTACTTACATCAATTAGAAGTCCTTGAAATTTGGCGCCAAAACGGTCATATGGACGTGTCTGCTAAAAATGACACTCACCGGCCGATTGAGGAATATGTCATAGATGCGCGAATGGTATACCCGCTCTGTCATTGTAGGGGGTGGGGGGCGAGACGGATTACTTAAAACTTTTAACAAATGTAAAAACTGCTCTAATTGACACTGACAATATTGGCAAAAGTTGCCCAGTGACACTTAAAAATGCTCTTCTTATTTTTGTATGAATCGAGCGCATGTCTTGGCAGCTCTGGCTAGAAAGGGCCTGCCACTTTTGTAGGCTATAACAGTTCTGTCACTAGACCAAGTGCAAAAGCGAATGCTATGGCCTTTCTCTCCGTCAACGTGTTAATAAAAAAATAAATAAAAAAAAAGATTCTTAAAGGACAGATTAACTTAATATTGCGTTAACGATGAACATACGGGATTAAAGTACCAAAAACTTTGCAGGCATGATCAGAGCATGAAATTTTACAAAAAAATTACGGAGTCTTTGTTGTTAAACGAGAAATTTAATTCGATCTTTCATACATGATTCCCGATCAGCTGACTGACTTTCTATGGACACTGGTTTTTTTTTATTATTTCTTAACGTAGTTTAGTTTCAGGGTCTGATCATGCCTGCAAAGTTTTTTGGTACACCACCGCCAACACACCACATCCACTTCAATTCAGATAAATCAGTCAGTGTTCTGGCTACACAACAATCTTCTACCTGGCAAGTAGCTACTCTTTTGCTTCCACGCCTTCATTACTGATATATTTTTAAATTATTTACAGTTGCTACAGGTGACGTAAAAAACTTTCGAGAAATTGACGGATCAAACGAAAATACAACAAAACTTGTGCAGAAAAATAAAAATAATGGGACAGTTGAAAAACTAGTTGCAGCACACAAAACGAAGAAAGTTACGAGCGGACGCCTTATAATCCGAGAGAAATTAAGTTAATTAAAGAACTAAATTAAAGTTAGCCTTGTAGACGGCAGCCAGGGATGCTGGGTTCAGACGACAAGCAAAAAAAAATACTTAGCACGACAAAAACCTACCTGCGGGCGTGAATTTGAGGAATAAAAGTTGAAATGGTGAATTGAAGTAGATAAAATAAGAGATTTATTTAATTTATTTATATATAAATGTCTGGTGAGTGCTTGCACAGGAATTAGATAAGTGAAAGAAGGAAGCGGAGGCCTTTGTCAAGCAGGGGGACACGATTGACTACTTGTAATAAAAATAATAAGTTACATACATACATACATAAATCACGCCTATATCCCTTACGGGGTAGGCAGAGCTTTAACGGCCGTAAAACGAATATTACCACCACGTCTGACAAAAGCTTGAGGGTCAATCAGATAACTGTGTATCACTTTAGTGACAGGTTGTCAGCCCATCGCCTAAAATTGCAATACACATCCCTCGAGTCACTTAGTCGGGTCTTACGACACCCATGGGTGAGAAATGGGGTGATGCTATTCTAAGCCGGCATCACACGGCAAGTTACAAACATAATTTATCAGCATAACAACAATAAAACGTCAAGGCGCTGATAAAATTATATTAAATACTTAGTATACAACAATGCTAACACGACTATGTAACGTTTTACAATGTTTAAATATAGTGTCACATTAGATAGATAATATTTTATTTGTAAAAGTAGAAAAACATACCTTAAATGCTTTGTGTAACTACTTATTTGAATATAGCCCCCCAAAAGTCAAGAAGTCAGGAGGATAACTTATACAGATGTCACTGTTTAAATCAGACAGTTCTTATGAAACATTAAAAAAAACTTTATTTGAACCTTAGTCGTTTCAAATGACAACGCATTGCCATTGACCTGTCAGAGTTTTGACTGTAGCTTGTACTCGTATGATTTGTATGAAATACAATACAATAGAGGCACAGCCTCGTAAGTAGACTTAACAGGTTTGGCGACACGTTGTATGCTGTGGCGATGCGTCAGTAAATCAAAGAAAATAAGCATAAAATGTAGTATTAAACCAAACGATTATGTTATAAATATGTGGCCAGCAAAAAATACCAATTCCATTTACTATTAATTTCCATACTAACTATTTCCATTTGAAATTGCAGTCCATTTTTATAACAGTTGAACAAAAGCAATATAAAGATGAAATAACAACTCGTTACGTATATTCTGTGTTCAGATTTCGTTTAAAATAGAATTTTACTTATTTACTGTTCATTTTAGACTATCTCGATGGCGTAGCAGATACTGCCCCTGCCTGCTACGCCGTGGTGTTGTGGGTTCGATCCCCACATGACACGAATATTAGTGAAGTCGATTTACAATTGTTTGTGTTTGGTCTGGGTGCTTTCTTTGTATAATAATAAGTATTTCTTTACAAAAAATATTTCAATTTTGATATCAGCTATTTACTTTTCATAGTACAAGCTTTGCTTAGTTTTTGGTTAGATGGCGCTGCGTGAAAATGTCCAGGATATTATTTCAATATTTTTTATTCTTTTTGTAATATTCCATCTTCTTTTTTATCGTGTGGGACACTATTCCATCAAAATTTGATATTTTCGTTTGTAATTTCTTTCGTTTATTATTACACTTTATTATATTACATGGTGTGATAACAACCCTAATAATTGGGTTTGTCTTGACGCCCTGTTCCTTACATCTACTAAACGTTAGTACATAACATTCACATAAAAAAGATTCCACATATAAAAACATTTATACAGATTAATACAATTTAACTTAATCGGTATCATATATACTACTAGGATATAAATATTGCAGCATGAATACCATTGGATCTATACCAACTTTGGTCTCATTAACACAAATAAAAGATTTGTAAAAAATATTTTGACTTACTGATTTGGTGGACCGGCAATTTCATAGGCAACCTACTACTAAGTACCCTTAAAATTTACTTATTGAAATGAGCACTTAACCAAAAAGTCCTAAAATGTCTACCTTATTATATTACGCGTATAATTTTCTTTCATTCGGTTATAGGTTTTTCTTACTTATTTTTTATTTAATTTTAAGTGTGTTTATTATTTATTGTCTGTTTTAGATTAGAAAGTTCAGTTGACTATTTAGTTAAGGTTGCGTGTTTAGATATAAATGAAAGATAGGTTTCTCGACGATGATTGTATTGTCACACGACACAGAAAAAGTTCATTAGTAAGAATGTACAAAATTGTAAGACAAGGTGCGGGGGAACTGCCGGAGCGCGCTACGGGACGACGACTGGCGAGAGCCAATGCACGCGCATAGCGCTAAGGCAAAAATGCTGACTAAGGTCTAGACCCCATGTCGCCACAACATTCCCCTCCTTTTTTCAAAAATTTTACAAAATAAAATTTTTCGACACAAAACATGTTTTTCAATAAAAAAGTTCAATTTTAACCTGCTGTTGCTATCAAGTACATAAAATGTTATATAAGTTCAAATACAAACTGACAATTTAGAAAATTACAGATTCTTCAAAGTTTTAATGATATACCTACTAGCGTTCGAAACTGACATGCAAAAAGGTTTACAATAGCAAAATATGTTGTATATGTGAACACAAAAGGAAATGCATAAATCGTCACCGCGAGAAAAAAAAATGTATATATGTCTAAGTTTATACAAACTCTAAGTATTACAATGTAACATGAAACGTTTACCTTCTACTTCACAGTACGTACGATACACCACGTTACACATAGCGTAGCTGATCACTTATCAATACCTTACACTAGTGCGCACGGGTCAAAGTAAAAAGACATCGTACTACGCGCATCACGCATAAGTCTGTTGATGCGGACTACGCTGGGCTTGGGCCGCTTGGTTCGCTAAACCTAGCTCAACCGACGATGTTATCTCTTTCTGTAGCCAGCTCTTGGATTTCTTCCGACAGCACTTCAGGACGAAATAGACGCACAGCACAACCAATATCACTATGACAAAAGCTGATATTGTTCCAAAGACTTGAATTTTCTCTTCCAAATGGCTTAAAGAAGCGTCATTCGCACCATTCTGCGCAATGATAATTTCTTCAGTTTTCTCCGCTTGCTTGCTCTGTTCTTTGCCCATTATGAACTTGTCAAAATAACTGTTCGTTTTGATATTTCGTCTTGGAATGCTGTCTGATTACCAAAGATGCTACTTATTACTACGAATAAATGCTTAATCATTAAATCTTACTGAACTACTTAACACTCTAGAAATCGCACGGGTGGCCTCGTTACTCTGCCACTGCGTGTGGTACAAGTTAAAGCAGATTTCATGTTTTGACTGTTTACATTCTGATCATTACTTTGATTTAGTGGTTCATCGCATGTCTCATTGCATTTTTCCTGCTCTACAATTGTTGAATTATCAATTAACATATATGCTGGTTTTAGTCTATCTATAGAGATTTTTGTGGTTCTGTTTGACAACTGTACTGTGAATATTTTCTTATTTCTACTTAACACTCGATAAGGGCCATCATAGTTAGGTGTCAAAGGTCTTTTTACTTTATCATTTCTAATAAAAACATGTGAGCAAGTTTCCAAGTCCTTATGTATAAAAATTTTTCGTGAATCGCTAAACGCTCGTGACTTCGGCTGTAAGCTGTTTATTATAGTACGCTACTTTTGAACAAAAGTGTACGTGTTGTCGACTTTTGGACTTACCTGACTGTAAAAATCGCCTGGTAATCTCAAATTGTGACCCAAAACCATTTCTGCTGCGCTGACATCTCCTTCACCTCTGCATGCTGCCCTTAGACCAAATAAAACAGTAGCTAGTTCGTCTCGCCAAGATACGTTATCAGTTAATCTGGCTTTGAGTGCCACCTTCAGTGAACGATGCCATCTCTCGATCTTCCCATTGCTCTGTGGGTGATACGGGGTTGTACGGATCCTGTGTACACCTAGTAACTTCATAAGTTCACTGAAGAGTTCACTCTCGAACTGACTTCCCTGATCTGTAGTTATTCTTACTGGACATCCGAAACGGCATATCCACCCTTCGTATATCGCCCTGGCAACAGTCTCTGCAGTGATGTCACGTGTAGGAAAAGCTTCCGGCCACCTAGTGAAACGATCAATAATTGTTATGCAATACCTATGACCCTGCTCGGTAGTAGGTAATGGTCCTACAATATCGACATGCAAATGTTCAAATCTTTCGCTTTTTGGAAACGTTTGCAAGTCCGAAACTGTATGTTTATTAACCTTACTTTTTTGACAACTGATACAAGTTTTGACCCAAATGCCTATGTCCTTATTCATTCCTGGCCAAAAATACTTTTGTTTTAAAAGTTTCCGCGATGCTCTTACCCCTGGATGACTCATATTATGTACCGAGTCAAATATTTCCTTTCTAAATTTTTCTGTTATAAAAGGTCTGACATACTTTGTTGCAATGTTACAATAAACCGATTTATCACTACCTGGAATGTATATTTGTTTCAACAGTACCTTTCCGTCGCCGGGTTTCGCTAGCATCTGCGAAATCTGAGAATCGCCTTCTTGCGCCTTGGCTAGTTCTTCGTAATTGAAACTTGTGGGGCAATCTATAGCTTCCACTCGCGATAAAGCATCGGCGACCACATTTTGCGTTCCATCGACGTGTTGTATTTCGCTAACAAACTCGCTAATGTACAACAAATGTCGCAATCTCCTTGGCGTTTCCTTAGCGGTACTTACTTTGGAAAGAGCATAAGTCAACGGCTTATGGTCCGTGTAGACTATAAGTTCGCGACCTTCTACCAAATCACGAAAATGAGCAATGGCCATGGAAATAGCTAGAAGTTCTCTATCAAATGTGCTATACTTTTGCTGAGCTTCTGACAAACGCTTTGAGAAGAATATCCGAGTGGCAACCATACCTTACCTACTTGCTGTTGCAGCACGGCGCCTACGCACGTGTTGCTGGCGTCTGTCATTAGCGATAGCGGAACTTCGGGAACTGGATGAGACAATGTAACTGCGTTTTTAAGACTAAGCTTACACTGTTCGAAAGCGATTTCTGCTTCTGGGTTCCACTTGATTTTCGTCTTATCTTTTCTTCTAGCACCATGAAGGAACTTGTTCAATTCGGCTTGATGATGAGCTGCATTTTTAACATATAACCTGTAAAAATTTAACATACCCAGAAAACGACGAAGTTGCTCGATCGTCTCGGGTTTTGGATAGTCTGCAATCGCCTTTACTTTATCTTCTAATGGTCTGATTCCTTCTGAACTGACTTTGTATCCTAAAAATTCAATTTTCTGTTTTCCAAAATCACACTTACTTAGATTAATTGTAATGCCTATGTCATTAAATTTTGAAAATAATTTACCAAGATGTTCTTTGTGCACGCTTTCATTGTCTGATGCAATAATGACGTCATCTATGTAAGAAAACAAAAATGATTGCTCGCCCTGAGGATTTTGAAAATATTCCATGCCCTGTAATATTGAGTTCATAAACCTTTGAAAAGTTTGTGCTGCATTTCGAAGTCCGAATGTCATGCGATTAAATTCAAATAGACCGAAAGGAGTAATTATGGCAGTTTTTTCAACATCCTCAGGTGCAATTTCAATAAAATGATAAGCTCGATTAATGTCGATCCGAGAAAAAATTTGTTTGCCTGCTAAACCGTAGGTAAAATCTTGGAGCCTAGGTATAGGATATCGATCGGGTTTTGTTTTTTTATTGAGTAATCTGTAGTCTCCGCACGGCCTGATGTTTCCGTCCTTTTTTGGTACCACGTGCAATGGGCTTGCCCACGGGCTTTTGGAAGGTCTACAGATACCTAATTTCTGCATTAACTCAAATTCTAACTTTACCTTTCTGTAGCGATCGGGATGTAGTGGCCTCGCTCTGGTGTACACTGGTGGTCCTTCTGTCTCAATATGATGGTAAATGCCATGGTTAGTTGGTTTCTTAAAAAAAATTGGTTTAGTAATCTCAGGAAACTGCTCTAACAAATCTTTATAAATATTATCATTTTGAATGCTTTGTAATTTTGGATTATCACACTTTACGATGGACCCAATCGAAAATAAATTTGTAGCCGTGTCAATGAGCTTTTTGTTATATAAATCTATTAATAATCTATGTGTTTTAAAAAAAATCCGCTCCCAATATGGCTTGCTTTACATCGGCAATAATAAATGTCCAATTATACGCCCTTCTTAAATTTAAATTTAGCTGTAATGATTTTGTACCAAATGTTCGAATTTCAGTATTATTTGCGGCAAAAAGTTTATAACTACTCTGACAACGCTCTTTAAAATTAACTTTACTTACAGGAATCACTGACACATTTGCTCCTGAGTCTACCAAATACGAAAGTCCAGTTTCCTTGTCGAAAACGCACAGACGGTGGTCATCCAAGATGTTGGTACAGCCCTCCACCGCTGCAGGCTGCACAGCACTTAGTTTCCCTGATTTGCGTTCCAGTTGCACGGTGCCTCGCAGAATCGAGCCCTCTCACGGTATCTATAATGTTGCCTGCACAACCAGTCTGGGCTGCTGGGTGTACGCCCTGGAGTTGGAGTTCGCCCTCCCGCAGATTTCGATCTCGCCCTACGGGACTTGCTGCGATTCCGCTGAAAATGCTGCGAACGGTGCTGCTGCCTCCCTCGTATCTCGTTGACCTCTCCGCGTAGGTTTCTTAACTCAACCGACAAGTTCTTCATTTCAGCTAAAAGAGCTAAGTTGACCTCTGCTCCCACGCTTGAGGAAGACGCGACGGCTGCGACTTCTCCGCTGTTCAGAGTCTCCGTTATCTTATCAGCCATCTCCGCCAATTTCTCGATCTTGGTGTCTTGCGGTGAAACTGCTAGCACTGCTCTCACTGCCGGTGGTAAACGTGACAACCACAGATTTTTCAGCGGGTCATCACCAACTCCCGTGTTTCTGGCCAACTCCTGCATTCGTCTAAGCAGTTGCGATGGACGCTGCTGACCTAAATCCATTTCCTTGACGAGTTTGTGGAATTGCTGCTCCGAAATTTCTTGAAAAGCCTTTAAAAGTCGCTCCTTGAGTACCTCGTATTTGTTTGTTGCCGGTATGTTATCCAATATATCACTGATGAAAGAAAGCTCCTCAGGACCCAATTTGCTAATCACAAGATCGAATTTCGCATCATCCGCTAGCCTTCTCGGTGCCATAATCGATTCGAAGTGAGCAAACCACAGCTTAGGTGTCTGTGGCCAAAACTGTGCAATCCTGCTTGTCACGGTGATAGTAGCCAAATCAATTGGTGGTGGCGGTGGTGGTGTAGTCATCCTGTAAAACACTCGAGAGATCACACGCGAAACACTTTTTAATTGCAGAAAAGTTTATGGTAATATTTGGCTCACGGCCTGAAAATAGCATGATGCTATATGCGCTTCCGGCAGACAGCGCTTCTGTCTCCGTCCCCCCTAAGTGAGTCGCCTCCAAAGTCCAGAACGCACGTGTTTCACTTCACTATTCGCCGAACGACGCGGTCACCAATTTTATTTTTAATTTTAAGTGTGTTTATTATTTATTGTCTGTTTTAGATTAGAAAGTTCAGTTGACTATTTAGTTAAGGTTGCGTGTTTAGATATAAATGAAAGATAGGTTTCTCGACGATGATTGTATTGTCACACGACACAGGAAAAGTTCATTAGTAAGAATGTACAAAATTGTAAGACAAGGTGCGGGGGAACTGCCGGAGCGCGCTACGGGACGACGACTGGCGAGAGCCAATGCACGCGCATAGCGCTAAGGCAAAAATGCTGACTAAGGTCTAGACCCCATGTCGCCACACTTACTCACTTCTGATAATATTTGTAAATATAAAAAAAAAAATAAGAAAAATATACTGAAAGTTATATATCAAAGGGTTCTTTAATCATTTGGGTTCATCAGAGTTCATCAGATAAGCTTTTTCCAATCTTGCTCTACCCACTTCATGCCGACACAATTTCCACTCACACGATACACCGGAAAACCTTCCTTTCCTAATATCCGTTCTAGATATAAAAGCAAAAAATTTATGAAATAAGAAAATGTTCATGAGTTGACATTATCACTTTGTGAATTTTTTCTCAGTCTGGCTTGTTACATTACAGGCTGAAACGTCCATAAAAAGGTTCCATTATTTGGAAGGATCCTTAAACCGTGTTGGTCCCGGTTGCTGTCTATGATTATTGATTACTTAGACCATGTTCTGACATGATTGAGTAACCACGTCGGTTTACAAGTAGTAGTAGGCGGTTGAAAAACTCTGACACCAAGTTTGATTGGGATGTTCGTTAATTTGGTGTCCCACACGAAAAAAAAAACTAATTTCACAGAAAACACAATACTGACCGCACTGAAAATACTAACTCATTAAAACCCCTATCCATTAAAGCCTTATTAGAGCACCCTTCAACCGCACAGATTAAAAATAAACGCGCTATTATGAGGCTAAAAGCTGCCCTGTGTTCAAATTAAACAGCTCTGACAACCACGAAGAGGTCGTACTTTGCGGTTGTCTGTAATCAAATTGGGGTAAAACTGAGCTTACTTTGCAAATATTTACTTTAATATTTTCTAACGGGATAAATAGGTAGGTACAATAATGTTTTAACCAACAATTATCATTATCATCATCGAATACCAAATACCAGGTATTAGTTGCAAAACTATCCCGGTAGATGGAGCCGTGCCACGCATTACTGGCATTAAAATATATTTGCAAATTTGGCGGGCAAGGAATGACCTGCGGTAGCCCAAATGGAAGAGGCGTCGCCACTAGTAATGCGAAAGTCGCAGGTTGAAATTTTGCCCGCGCTTGAAAAAATTTGCATGTTTTCAAAAATTATCATCATTTAATTATTTGTTTATTTAACCGTTTATTGTACACAATATAACACAAAAGACATAACATACAGAACAATACACAACAGGTCAGGTTATTTCATCATCGTCATTTAACAGCCGTAAGATATTGATTGTTGGGCATAGACCTTCGGCTTTTTCATAGACCACGGTTTTTGGCCGTATTATAGTCAACGGCTATCTGATAGTCTTTTAAGGTCTCCGGTTTATCAAGAGACTATCTCGCACTGCTCTTTCTGATGCATCTGAAGCCTTCAACATAACTTTTTCTAAATCTCAACTTCCTGCTAACAAAATGTACGTTGTAAATATTTAAAAACATATAACGTATATACGTTATATTATATTTTTTGTAATTCCAAAATTTGTTCTTCGACTTGTTTGATACGAGAACGAAAATAAGGAATGGGTTCTTTGGAAGGTCCCCAGAGAACCACGTCGTTTCATCTATCCGTCTTTTTGCGATATCGATGTTGATACAAAGATTTATACACACGTACAAAACACTTCCACTTATCGATAAAAAATAACAGATGTTGGAAAAATGACTGAAAATTTTTGAAATGGTCAACCAACTCATGAATCTGATCAATTTTTCCAAAGCAATGTAAGTTAAAATAACATGTCCTCTCGAACTACTTATGTACTATCACGCCTATATCTTTTACGGTGTAGGCAGAGCGTTTATGGCCGTAAAACTGATATTAACACCACGTCTGGCAAAACTTTGAGGGTCCATCAGATAACAATATCACTATAGCGACAGGTTGTCAGCCCATCACCTGAAATTGCATTACACATCTAACCCTCGAGTCCCTTAGTCACCTCCTACGACACCCAATGGGTAAGAAATGGGGTGATGCTGTCTAATGCCGGCATCACACGGCCGGTCGTTTATTCATTATATCAAATTTACAAACCAAGAAGAAATACCGGTGTACATAAAATGCAGTATTTTTCACGTGACCAACTATCGCGACGTCGCGCCTCGCTTTGTCGCACGGGAGCCCATTTCTCACACCGCACAAATTTTATGAGCTAGTTGATTTACTGAGCGCCGTTCTCGCTTTTTGTAGGATGCAAAACCTTATTCTTTTATCGCTTGCTTTAAAAATATATATGACTGAACCACGAAGTGAAATTTGTTAAGTTTCACTAGGTAGGTCAAGGCGTGGTCAAGGCAATCTGAAACAGTACATATGGCGAAAATAAAATGGAATATATTTTTTTCAGGTTGAGAGGGAACAGATAAAAAATAACTGACAAAAAGAGACATTAAAACACACAAGAATTAATTAAAACGCCAAGCGTTACTGGAGTTACTGGCATTAAAATACACTTGCAAAGTTGGCGGGCAAGAAATGGGCTGCGGTGGCCCAGATGGAAGAGGCGTCGCCACTAGTAATGCGAAGGTCGCAGGTTCAAATCCTGCCCACGCTTGAAAATTTTGCCAGTTTTCAAAAATTTTATACCTGACACGGGAAGAGCTTTAAAATTGGGTACTCAATTTATCGCGGGTTTTCATCGCTTAGACTACATTCAATCTGTAGAGATAGAATTAATCGCCGGTTATTAGTTGCAAAACTAACCCGGTAGATGGAGCCATGCCAAGCGTTACTGGCATTAAAATACACTTGCAAAGTTGGCGGGCAAGAAATGGGCTGCGGTGGCCCAGATGGAAGAGGCATCGCCGCTAGTAATGCGAAAGACGCAGGTTCAAATCCTGCCCGCGCTTGAAAATTTTGCAAGTTTAAAAAAAAATTAAAACACACATAAATTCGGGGACCACTTACAACGACATTCAACATTTTGAAAAAAACAGTCTAGGAATAATTTGTACACAAAACAAATAAAATGTAAATCAAGGTCATCAATAATAGGATCTAAAAAAATATGACATATAATAAATATTATTTTCTGCATACGATTATGAATCAAACTATTAATAACATAAAATTAACTTTTTTGTACGTTATTAGTGATTGTTAAAGTATGGGATATTTTTCAAATTACATAATATTGTAATATATACATAATCTAAAGATCAGGTCATTTTGGGAGACCTTGCCCTCAATTCGAGATGTAAATTCTCTTATCTTACCTTAAATTTGTGCTGTCACTTTCCGTCACAATGGTTACGAAAAGAACAGGAGATATTTAAGTCCTGTACTGTTTAAAAATGACAATAGGTTCTTCGCAATTTGTAGTCAATTTAGTCGCCATTGTTTTCATCGTCACCTTATTTTGACAGATAAGACGTATTATGTGTCAATTTATAAGACATGCCTAAGATATCTCCTATCCTTTTCTTAACCTATTTGACGGAAAGTGACAGCACTAATTTAAGGTAAGTTAAGAGAATTTATATACCAAATTGAGGCCATTATAGCACCTTCACAATCTACCACTTTCGCCATCTAGTTACTTTTTGCCGCTTTCTTCAAAATATTGGTCCAAATGGCCAGACGGCGTATAACGCTGGCCATCTTTAATTGTTGGGAGTCATAAAATAGGCATGAATTTGGTCTGGTGTCCCGTTCAGTAAGTAAATAGAAAAAAATATGATATCGAATGGAAAAGCTCTTTCGACGATACAACGAGAGAGAGATTGAGTGTCGCGTCACTCCTCGAATCTTTGACGATCAAATACTGTATCCGTAGGGAACAATCGTGTCAATAAACATGCCGCTCGCCAAGAATATGTTTTTCTATCAAAAGGCTTATAATAACAAAGGTTTTATACAGTGGAGTTTAATCCCAGAAGAAATTTAGATATTTCTCGCTGGGATCGGGTCACACACAAAATATTTGCTCGTAAAGTGGCACAGCCGCAGGCGTTGCGGTCCAGCGGTCACAAGACGGGGCATAAGGGGTCAGTCTGTTCCAAAAAAATAAAAATTCAATTTTTTTTTCGTGTGGGACACCGAGTTGTAATTTTTTTTGAATGAATAGATATTTGATTTGACATGCACAATAGTAGGTTTTATTTATGAATACTTGCACCCAGTACATATCCAGCACTGGTCTGCTATAGGCTGCTGTAGTATTTATGTATTTAAAATTTTGATTCACATGTGATAGTCTTTCACGAATAACCGCTCGATTCACATTAAATCTAACGTAGCCTTGACATAATAAAATATAAGTAAAAGAACATGTAATACGAGTGGCCTTGATAGCTGTCCGGCTCATACAAAATCGGTTTCTACGGGTTAAAAATACGCCGTCTAATCACGTGTGCAGATTTTTTACATTCCGCAATACATTGCGTGCGTGAGAAAGGTAATTAAATGTTCTCCGGCACTTGAGGCTCTAAGTTACATCATCACATTAGCCTAAATTAGTCCACTGCTGGACCTCTTCCAGGGTACGCCATTACGCACGAGATCCCGTTTTCGTCATCCAGGCGCTACCAGAAACCCTTTTTTAGTTGTCAATCCATCGGTTGTGGTATTCATATTAGGTATATTGTAAGTACTTGAATGTAGTAGCTTAAGTTTGATTTTGTTTTTATACTAATAGCAAAATTATGTCATCTAGATAAACCATAACGAGGTTTATTGAAGGCATTTGACTTAATTGTATGTTTATGTATACTATGTCATATTAAATAATAAATAAAAAATTTGAATGCGTCCAAGCTACGCTTGACATTGCCAAAGCTTTCTAGGCAATGGACGCAGAAATCTGAACGCGTGACTGCTTCTAGAAACATTCATCTTAGTCGCCTTGGCTTAAACCCACGAGCAATCCCAGACATGATTTACTTACGTTGAGGTGTGTGAATTGAATCACATTAATTCTGGTCTGAAAGGATTCAGAACGGATGATTTAAGGGTCGGTCACCCTAGCTTTGTGAGATGTTTAAGGTATTTGAATCGATTTGGGTTTGGGTTACGTTTTTATGTTTCAGAGTTGAGAAATGGTAATTTGTACGACAAGAGAGCAAAGTTTATTCTTGCTTTCAGCTCTATTATTGAATTTCGAATTTGCGAAAGATACTAAAATTGAATTACGAATGCAGCGAATGATTCAAAAGTAGTATCATGAGCTCAGTGAGGGATTCAAAAGTACGAGTTGTGAATGAATTTTCTCGCGTGTGCAGAACTTTTCACCTCTACCGGTAAGAAAATTCTACAAATTCGAAAAATTTGCTGTACAGCTCCAGGCAAAATAAAAATACCTGCCAAATACATTTTGAAGATGCGTTCAGCATATGAAAAACGTCTCTATATTACAAAAATACATAAATAACTAGCTGAAATAATTTTCAGAACGCACCGCATCACCAATGATTGTTATGATTAGTTTTGACAATTTAAGATGTTCAGAATTCCAATCACTTGGATAAAAACGACTTTTGTGTACTGGTTTTACGCGGCAAAACAATTCTTCAAGTCGTTTGACAGCCGCATCCGAAACACACCGTAGCCGTATTAGTATGGGAGTAAGATCAAAATTATCAATTTCCTTTCGTCGACGCATTAAACTGAAACGGTGGTATTGCAAAAAAATAAAAACAGAGTCTAAGTCATTTGACGATGTAAGGTACATACATACATACACACATATATCAAGCCTATAGTCCCTTTCGGGGTAGGCAGAGCATAAATGGCCGTGAAAAACGGTAATTTACGCCACGTCTGACAAAAGTTCGAAGATCAATCAGATAACTGTGTATCACTATAGTGACAGGTTGTCAGCCCATCGCCTAAAATTGCAATACACACCCTCGAGTCCCTTAGTCGCTTCTTACGACACCCACGGGCAAGAAATGGGGTGATGCTATTCTAAGCCGGCATCACAAGATGTAAGGTATGGTAAAATAATTTCCACAGCTATTAAATGCGCGTTTAACATTTTTGTAATAACACGGTACGTGTACTAAAAGATGTAGCTATAGGTACCTAGGTACCTACGAGCATTTCAGCTTAAAGCTTTTTCACAATATTTTCACCTCCTTTTTGGCGAGGGCGATTCAATTATTTTTCCATTAGGCTTTTCGAATATGGCCGCGAAACAAACGGGTATGAATAAGTACAGAGGACTTTTTTTCTCATGAACCTCAATGGTAAAGTGTGAACAGACCATCACTGTGCAAATAACACGTAAATAACCAGCCACAACAGTCCACTGCTGGATATGGGCCCCTTTTTATTAAGGAGGCCCATACACACCACGCTTGGCAGGCGGATTGGCGGCCGCAAAGCAAGATGTTTCATTCACCTTTTTTTAAGGCTGGAACTCTTCGATTTTAGCTGTGGAGAGCAGGAGATCACCCGGAGAAGTTTGTACACATACATACACATATCACGCCTATAATCCCTTGCGGGGTAGGCAGAGCATAAATGGTCGCATAAAACTGACATTTACGCCACGTCTGACAAACATTTGAGGGTCATCCAGGAAATCGTGTATCGCCCTAGTGACAGGTTGTCAGCCCATCGCCTCAAACTTCAATACACACCCTTGAGTCCCTTAGTCGCCTCTTACGACTCCCACGGGCAAGAAATGGGGTGATGCTATTCTAAGCCGGCATCACACGGCAGAAGTTTGTATGGTTGTTCAAATAATCAGCCTGGGCTTAGGAGATGTTCTGCAAAGAACACTGCTTGCTGCGTATTCCCTGGATGATTATCCTGTAGTCGCTTCTCATGCTTCCAGAAGTATAATTTGGGGTGATGCTACAAATGTCGTTTACAAATGGTGGTGGCGGAAAGTTACGTGCTGAGTAATTAACCTGGCCAGCCCCGAGGCAGTGCCTTTTTTTTCTCGGCCGATTTTCTATTAGGACAATACAAAATTGTTATAAAAAGAAGAAAATTGCGTTATGCAAATTTCTTTTTTTTACAATGACCGATCATGATGTCAATAAGTGATAATGCTATCCTACATTGAATAAAGTTATTTCATTTTCATTTTTTCATTTTCTAAGCTGGCACCAAATGCTAACTTTCAACTTACTTCACAAGTAAACTTCCAATGCTAAATATTCTGTAGTTCAGCGGGCACCTTATTATATCTAGTCCGCTTTCTTGGGGCCTGTGATTAGCATTTTAATTGAGAGCGTATTGCTCGCGCCGTCCGCTTACAATCCTGTTATATAACTTGCTATAGTTCTAAACAGTGGTTTTCAAACTGCGAAGTGCGCCTATTTTGGGGACACCGTAACAAGCAAGGGGGGTGCGTGAGCATCTAGCGCAAATAGAGAGCAAAATCTAGGACAGATAGAAAAAATATATACAGAATGAAACGAAATGAAATCAATATTTTTTTTTTCATTATATGAACAGCTGGTATTTGATGTCACACTTGTGCGGAAGAGAAGTTATTTGAAAGTAAAATGTAGCTAGTAGTCTCTTGAATAACTACACACAAAATATCATCATTGGATTTGACGGGAAGAAGGGACAAACATACAAACAAACACACTTTTCCATAATTTGAAAATAATTCATTGTCTTCCTTTAAAAATAAGAATCTATATTTCAATGTCATGGTTTTGGGTTGCATTTGCATTGAGTATTTTTATGCATGCTCATACCCAATATAATTGTGTGTGTTTGTGTACGAGGTGTGCGCGTGGCTGAGTATTGGTCGAAACAAATCTAGTAATCGCCTGAGTCGATTCGCCAAGAAGAAGGGAGTGCACATGGGCAGGCAGTTTTGGGAGGTGTGTCGAAGAGAAGTTTGAGTATCCCTGTACTATAACATCTTCCGTATCTTTTATAATACCAGCCATTTTCCCGCTGAAAATATTTTCAACGGGAAGGTATTTGCTGTAATCGTGTAATTTGCTTCCTTTCAACATGGCATTTTAGTCTGGAGGAAAAATTGACTTTAGGATATACTTCTTTCTTTCGAGGTTTCACGCGTGGCTTATTAGTTTTCCCAAGTAAATGAGATGATTTCCGGTGGTATCCGATGTTCTTTTTTCTGTTTAGAAATAAAGTGACAGATACTGAAATCAGAGGATGGGCTGGTGATAAAGAACAACTTTCCCCAAGGTCGAAATATGTCAAAAATATTTTGAACTTTCATAGTAACCCAAATTACCTGATCGGCAGTTTTCTATGGGAGGTCCATTGTTTTTTTTTCATATTTCGACCGTATTCCTTTGGGAAAGTTGTTCCATATCGCCAGCCCCTCTTGAGTTTTCGCTATCGGTCACTTGTAAAATTTCACCCTGTATAGAGTTTCAAATTATGAACAGCATCAGGTTGCAGGAGTTTACCACGAAATAAATGCAACATTAGTCAAGCACCACCGCGGGCGCAGAATATTGTAAATAATTATTTATCCGATGCCAATGGACTTGCAGGATGAACCATGTGACGAAACGTTTAGGCATCGATTAAAGAACCTTTCATTGGAAAATGTATTTTACTTTGTTCAAAAGTATTTTAATTGTAAATTTTAAATTATTTTACCTTGTTTTGTTGATATTTAATTATTTATTGCTTTTTATGACATTGTACTGATTTGACATTGTATTTTTATATTTTATATTTTACATTTCTTTGACGATCACATTATTGTGGACATTGATATTATTAATAGTAACAAATTTTTAGAACCTATAATGTGAAATAAATAAACTAAACTAAACTAATCAGTTATTTATCCTCACTTCTTTCCTATGAGTGTCGTAAAAGGCGACTAAGGGACAAAAGGGTCACATATTTATTGCAATTTTAGGCGATGGGCTGACAACCTGTCACAATCGCGATACACAATTTTTGGATCGACCCACAAATGTTTGTTGAATGTAAGTAAATTTCGTATAACAAGTGAAAGCCATGTTAATTATTTTAAAATTAAACTGTACATTTACATTTTCTGTTCATATTTTGTCAATCTTGTAGAGTAGAACCTTGTCACTATTAAATTTAAAAAGTTAAAAAGAAAGATTCTTAACGACTGATTTAACGAACAAGTTGTTCCAAGGTCCATTAAACAAAAAATGCAAAAAAAATACTCTCACACATAAACAGGTGACCGAGTAATTTTTCTAGGAATGTTTTTCTTTAATTTTCACTCTATGTTTTTTTAGGATTAACCTTTTTTGGGAAAGTTGTTCGTTTGAAACCTCCCTGTATAATACCTTAATTTTAACTCCATATTAATTGCATATCCTATTTATTTATTTATTTTATTTACAGTTAATTGCACACAAAAATATTATAAGAAAGACACAAAACATAAAGAAATACGACACAACAGGTACAGCTTATTTCTAAGTAGAAATTTCTTCCAGCTGACCCTCGGAAGTGAGACATTACAAAGAAAGGCAGAAAAGACGTGTACAACAGCACAGTTATTCTAATAACTAAATTTAATCACTTATATATAAACTACTTTAACCTAACCTACATCTAATGTTAGTAATCAAAAGGCAGAAATAAAGAACACTTTTTTATTGTTAGTGCACTAACTGTAAAAACAAAATTACATTATCTAGTATTATAAGGAATTCCTATGCCAATTCCCGTCGTCCGCTGCTCACATCGTGAATCGTGTGTGTATAAAACAGGAACATTCGGGAATTCGATTAAATAGGCGCCAATTCGTGAGAGGTTAAAATGCTTTCGTTTGAATTGGTCGCGCCTGTACTAAGCCAGTCGGAAAAAGAGGGATTTATTTAATGCTTTCTGAGTGCATTCGAGTGAAAATAAATTCAAAGCATGTGAGAATGGGAGCGTATAATCAATTTTTATCTCTTCCCGCGTCCCCGTGTATCGTGTATGCTTAGATCTTTAGAACTACACCTCGGATTTTGATGCGGTTCAAGATGAAGGTTTGAAAAGGAGATTTATTTAACGGTCTCGGAGTCGGGTCGAGTGAAGAAGAATTCAAAGCATAAATAAATAATACGTTTTTTTACCAAAAATAAACACTATGTGTGCTTAGATCTATAGAACTACGCCTCGGATTTTGATGCGGTTCAAGATAAGTGTATTGATGTACCTGGTAGCATACATTCTCCATGTATCGGTGGACACTGCCTTTCAGTTACTTTTATGTTGATCTAGATGGCACTCAACATTTTTTATAGCTTCTGCTATAAAATGTTAATTCAAAATTTTTCTAAGCACTGGAAAAAATAAATATTGAAAATTTTCAAAAATTCAGACAGTGTTTTAAAATTTTGTATTCAGTAGAAGTTTTCCTTAGAATACGATAATTAAAAACCAAAACGAAGAACTAACCAACAATTTTCCAATACGATACAAGATCATGACGCTTTTATTCAATTTAAATGAATGGCAAATAAAGAATGCCTTTTTCTCTTTGCATTTGAAATCAAGTGTAGATTAAAAACTAAAAGGCAATCTGCGCAGTTAGTTTTCAATTTGCATAATATTGCGCGGTGAATATTTCTTACACAGATATTGTACTACGATTACTTCAAAAGGCTGTGTGATGCCGGCTTCGAATAGCATCACCACATTTCTTTCCCGTGGGAATCGTAAGAGGCGACTAAGGGATTGTATTGCAATTTTAGGCGATGGGCTGGCAACTTGTCACTAAGGCGATACACAATTTTTTATAGGCGTAATTTGTGAGTGTGTGTGTGTGTGTGATTACTTCAAAGGTCAAATGCCTTGACAGACGTATCCGTTACGCGCCGTACCGCACCGTGAACGCACCATAGCCGTATTTGTATAGAAATAAAATAAAATTTAGTTATTTCCTTTTGTCTGACAGACGCAAGCGTTACGGTGCGTTAAAAATATGGAGCGACGGACAACAAGTGTAAGAACCGCCTTACCTATGTTAGGTTAGATGACGTGTGTTCAACACTATACAAAGGGTAAAAGCCGGTGTACAGATAACTTTGCAAGCGTTATTAAACCATGAAACTCATTTTTTTTTTGTTGTTGACCCTACGATTTTTAGCCCCGGGGCTTTTAATCTACACCTGACTGTATGGTGGGGAGCAGGAGCTTACCCGGAAAAGCCTGTGGTTGTTCAAACAACCAGCTCAATCGCGCCCTTGGGGCGCGATTGGGCTTACGAGTTGTTCTGGGAAGAACGTATTGGGCTGAATCTACCCGGCACGTGCCGGTAGTTCCCAAAGTGGGGAGCAAATGAGGGACCTCCGCGCCCCCGCCGGCGGGGGCGTCGGTTGCTTGAGGAGCTTGTGGAGTGTGATCTACTCGCAATGGCTGCAGCAGTGGCTACTGTGATTTCATCATCTTCTTCCGTAAGGATGTGTCTCGGACGGTGTTTAAAACGCGAGGTTGGATGAGGGAAGTAGTTGGACGCGGCAACTATCAAGGGGTTTTTATGATGGGGAGCATTATCGAAGAAGCGACGAGACGCTTTTTTCATATACGCTTTAATGGTAGGGAGGCCTAAGTCGATGTGGAGGTTGGCGTTACGCATGTACCAGGGCGCCCTGGTAGCTTTGCGCATGAAACGGTTTTGGATGACCTGCAGCATTTTCAGATGTGAATCGAAGGTGTGAGCAAAGGCTACGCTGGCGTAGGTCATAATAGGCTTTACGCAGGTGGTGTAAATTCGCACCTTATTTTTAAGGGAGAGTTTGCTCTTTTTGTTCAACATCGGATGTAATCTGCCCAAAACGAACGCGGCGCGGTCGCGGACTCTCATAATGTGGCTATGGAAGCTAAGTCTTGAGTCGAGGGTGACTCCTAGATATTTGGTCTCGTTGACCCACGGGATGGGTCGGCCGAAAAGCTTTACAGCGGGGACGTTTAATCGGTACGAACCTCTACGAAAGTGCACGGCTGCACTTTTTTCCGGATTTACCTCGATTCTCCATTTACGGAACCAGCTCCCGAGGGAGTCTAGAGCGTTCTGGAGAATCTTAACTAATTTTAAGTGGTTACGGTGGGACGCGTAGATGGCAGTGTCGTCGGCGAACATAGCCAGCTGTGACATGGGCGATTTGGGGATGTCGCTAGTGTATAGCGTGAAAAGTAATGGGGATAGGACGGAGCCCTGAGGGACTCCTGCCTGTATGGTGTGGGGTGAAGACAGAGTGCCTTCCACCCTGTAACGAAAGCTTCGATCCGACAGAAAGTTACGTACTAAAAGCACGAGACGATCAAGCACAGCGAGCTGGTGCAGCTTGTATACCAGCCCGTTGTGCCAGACCTTGTCGAAGGCTTTCGCCACGTCGAGAAAAACTGCTCCTGTCGGGGTCGGTTTGGACGAGATATTAGCTTAAGAGCGATGTGTTCGACAATGCGGTGTACTTGTTGGGTACAAGAGTGCTGTTGTCGAAAGCCAAATTGCTCGTCAGGTATGAGATTGTTGGTCTCTGCGTGGTCACGGAGTCGGGCGTAGATCATGCGTTCGTAAAGTTTGGCGAGAGGGTTCAGTAAGCTGATCGGGCGGTAGGAAGTGGGCTCATTCGCCGGTTTACCCGGTTTGTGAATGCCTATGACTATTGCTTCCTTCCAGCAAGCTGGAAAGGTGCAACTAGCCATGGCGGCATTCAAAATCAGGGTGAGGCGATTGATCAGGTGATCGGGGAGAATCTTCAGGACACGGTTGGTGATGCCGTCCGGTCCTGGAGCCTTTCTGGGCTTGAGTGCCTTAAGGGCGTTGCGCACTTCCATCTCAGTGATGACTCTGAGTGGAGGGCCCGATGGAGGTAGTGAAATGAGACGTTCGACTTCGGAGTCGACCGTTGAGACGAAGGTCAAGTCATAAGGGAGTGTGCTGGGGGTGCATTGGGCTGCGAGACTGTCAGCTAGGCATTCAGCCTTTTCGTCGTCGTCAAAGGTTTTGGTCTGGTCAGGTCTGTTAAGTACCGGCATCACAGAGATGGTGTCAGATTTCAGCGAGCGTTGCAGCTTGTAAAATGCGAGATGGGATGGGTTCAGCTCCTTTAGGTGCTGATCCCATCCGGCGTCACGCCATTCAGCTGCACGCTGCCTTACTTCCCTCTGTAGGGCGCGCATGAATTGTCTGTTAGATTCGATTGGGAAGGATTTGTAAGCGCGGATCGCGGCGTTCTTCTCTGTTTTCATTTCAAGAAGGTCATTTGGAGGTTTATATTTACTGTCTTCAGTGATTTTAACCGTCCGTGAACAGCTGTTCACAACGCTGCTAACGTGATTTGTGATAGAAGAGACGGCTAGGTTGATGTCGGTTTCGGTAGTCAGTCTAGTCGGTATTTGGTCCAGGTGAGTAGAGCTGGGAGCGTTCAAGGCTTGGCCTAGTTTCGGCCAGTCTACTATAGTTTTGGTCGGGCCGCACAGACCTGAGGGGCCGGGGATGTCGGTTCGCGGGTCAAGTTTTAGTAAAACTGGTCTGTGGTCAGAGTCGGAGAGCTCGTAGCGTACTTCTATAGAACTTAAACGGAGGTTTACGTTCTTTAGAAGGGCTATGTCGAGGATGTCAGGTCGATGAGTTACTGTATGGGGGTAATGAGTTACCTCTGTAGGGGCTACTAGGTCAAAGGACAGTTCGTCTTTCCACTCAAAGAGAAGATTGCCTCTAGGGTTGTTGGCGATACAGTTCCACGACATGTGCTTGGCATTCAAGTCACCTGCTATGATAACTGAGTTACCGAGATTAAATAATGACTCGAGCTCACTTTTAAGAAGTGGCTTTGTCTCGCGATTATTGCTCGGAGATAGATATACCGACACTATCGTAATGGGTTGGTGTCCCGTCATGCTTAAGCGGCAAGCGGAAGCCTCCATATAGCAGAGGGGCGGGGTCTCTATGGGTGAGCAGTGAAGCGCTCGCCTGTAATGAATAAGGGTGCCTCCCTTGATGCCCGATACGCGGTCATTACGTACCGTGTTGTATTGCGCGATTCGCGGGGTACGCATATGGGGTTTGAGAAACGTTTCTTGTACAAGGAGGACGTCTAAACCGTGATCTTTCAGGAAGAGGCTAACTTCCGTCCCGTGCTTCCGTCTTTTTAGGGCAAATACCATCGGCATTGAAAAAACCTAATTTAAGTGACCGAGGCTTGGTCCTACCACTGCTGGACATGAAACTCAAAAACTTTTTCTCCGAATATGTAGGCTATGTTGGTAAACAATTTTTTTCTGATCTCCCGTACAAAATAATCAATCATTTGACTGACTTTCTTAGGTATATCTGCTCGCTAAGTTCCTAGAATAAGGTTGTTCTAAGGTAGTGAGTTGCGAGTCCCTCGTGTGTTGTAAGGGAACTAGGGGCCGTTTCAAATTTACCTCGTCAATTTTACTTCCAGCCGTAGACCGTGAGGGAGGAATATAAATTGCAATAGTATTGCAATTTTATCACAATAAACCAATTTGTAACGTATTTAAGTTGTGTTTATTTAGAATTTTACAAATCTTTAGATTCAATTTCTTTACAGAGCTCGTGGTCACGAATGACTAAAGTGTTAGGCGTCATTACTATTTAGAATTCTGAGTAGAACTGGGACGTTACGCGAGGCAATAGGGAGTTTTTTTAAACTCTTTCATAGTCACATATATAGATGGCGCTGTATTTGGTACCTTGATGTCAGGAATGGAACGTCACATAGTTTTTCGAATTCTTTGGATGCATGAGATCGTAAAACGAAACGTAAATATTGATTGTTATATCACTCGCATCACCAAATATTTACTTTAATGAGTTTCCCAGCATATTAACGAAAACAGAGTAATTTTTAATAAATAAATTAATAACAAATAAAACCGGGGATTGATCAGAAAGAGCAATATAATACCATTTTCTTTCAAATTTTCAATTTCTTAATAAGAAATACAGATCACAGTAGAACAAACATAATTTAAATTCTACAAAATTACGTTTTGCACCAAAATCATCCGTGACTACGAGCTCGAAACACAGAAAATGTAAAATCCTAAATAAACAAAACTAAAATCCGATTAAAATAGTTGTGCAAATACAAGAAAATAATTAAAGTTCCTTTTATGTGGAGGCAAAGGTTGCGCCCACCTGTCGTCCATTCGGTGTTTACGCAAGCGACAAGCGGACGGATGTAGGTAGAAAATGGACAAATATTTGTAGTCCGGATGTCACTTTGTTCTGTCTGATTGGTTGTATTGTGTATAGTTGAAAAGTGTAAAAGCTTTCAAATTCTGCACTTTAAGTTCCTGTTTTTCCTTAAAAGTTGGGGCCTTTGATTAGCGCTGCGTCAGAGAGAAACTTAGTATTATTCGACAAAAAACTAAAAAATACCGTAACAATGTCTTATTTCGACATGCTTACTAGAGGTAGAAAAGCATGCTTACTTAAATTATACCATAAAAACATTTGTAATTATGAAAACTCTAAAACTGTAGACATTATTAAAAAGGCTTCAATTAGAGGTTACGTTGTTTTTTTTTTCTTTCAAGTAAACTTTGTAAAATTGTGTAACTGATAAATAACTAATATGTGTTAGAGAATTGACAATAACATATAATTTTTTAATAATTTTATACATGTATCACGCCTTAGGCAGAGCGTAGTCAGCCGTAAAAACGGTAATTTACGTCTGACAAACATTGAGGGTCATTCAGGTAATTGTGTACGTTATAGTGACAGAATGTCATAATTTCTCCTAAAATTACAATACACTAGTAACCCTCAAGTCCTTTAGCCGCCTCTTACGACACCCACGGGAAATAAATGAAGTGAAGCTATTCTAAGCTGGCATCACACGGCACATAAGCCGGCATCACACGGCAGAATTTTATGGCTGTAATTATCTTAATAAAACCGGTTGAAAAATCTTGTCTGCCTATTCCGCCTCAAACGATCTGTTCAACAACCGCCAAGTAGACTCATTCCGAAAACCTGAAATCTGTAAAAACGCTATAAAAAGAAACGAATCCCCTTTTTGAAACCTCACGGAGCTGCAATTCAATCAACATAAACTCGAAAAACGTGCAAACTGCTTTTATATCTCATTGATATCATCAGTGCCGTATGATGCCGGCTTAGAATAGCATCGCCCCTTTTCTTTCACGCGGGTGTCGTAAGAGGCGACCAAGGGACTATAATTAAGTATTTGGTTGACAACCTGTCACTATTATATAGTCATATATAAATTTTCAAGCGCTGGCACGATTTGAAACCGCTACTCTCGCCATTACTAGTGGCGACGCCTCTTCCGTCTGAGCTACCGCGACTCATCCAATGCCCGCCAATTTTGCAAGTGTATTTTAACGCCATTAACGCGTGGCACGGCTCTATCGACCGGGTTAGTTTTGCAACTAATACCTATTATATATATTTGCAAAATTGGCGGGCATTGGATGACCCGCGGTAGCCCAGATGGAAGAGGCGTCGCCTTTAGTAATGGTGAAAGTCGCTGGTTCAAAACCTGCCCGCGCTTGTAAATTTTGCATACATACATACATAAATCACGAATTTATCCCTTGCGGGGTAGGCAGAGCGTAAACGGCCACAGAAACGGACATTTACGCCACGTCTGACAAAAACTTGAGGGTCATTCGGAAAATTGTGTATCGCCATAGTGACAGGTTGTCAGCCCATCGCCTAAAACGGCTATAGACACCCTCGAGTCCCTTCGTCGCCTTTTACGACACCCACGGGCAAGAAATGGGGTGATGCTATTCTAAGCCGTCATCACACGGCAAAATTTTGCATGTTTTCAAAAATTTTATAAAATTGTTTACGTAAATGAGTAACTTTCAGTACGTGACAATATTTAGTTTTGGTCGAGTCATAATGTTAAAGGTCAGATTCTACCTCCATTTTAGTTAATAAGTTACTTAAATAGTATGACATTACATTTTTTATGCAGAATTATTATCCTTTTTACCTTTTAGCATCTTAAAACATAGAATATTCATAAAACAAAAACTTTTCTCTCTTAAGTGTTCCTGACCTTTCACATTTTCTTACTTGAACTTATTCCTAGGGACCTATTTTTGGCTAACATTTTTAAAGATGTTAACCTCATTATATTTTCCCAGAATTTTCTCTCTCGAGATATTTCAGTTGTTCCATTACAACAGCAGCAAACCTACCCGTATTGAAAAGTCCTACCTATACTGGATTTCTTTTGAACTGTATGGACACCCAGATTGTGTAGAACCCTTAAACAGGTTAGCTGGATGTAGAGCTGATTGTACAAGTTCCAAGCCCTTGTCGTCTGTCTGTCGTCAAGTTTTTTTGTCAGCCTCAAAAAAAGTTGAAAAGGGTCTTGAAGAACAAGTTGAAATATTTCACAGGAGTTTTGTGAAAGAAAATTAAAATCCCGCATTATGACGGAAAGTTGGGAGATATTTTGACCTCCGCCAGCGGCCATTCGGATACTTTTTACACGACTGCCCAACCAAAAAAGAAGTGTAACGTTTTAGGAGTTCATGTATGTATGAATGTAAACCTCTATATGTGTGATTATTTAAAGGACTGAAACTTGTTAATTACTGAACAGATTCGAATGGGTATTGTATCGGGATAATCCTTACATTATCCCCAGTGTCATAGGCTAGGCTTTATCTCAGAAAGCTGTAGTATTCTAATTTTATGCTTGTTGTCTTGTACTTAAGTACTAAGATATTTTTCACACGCTCTGCATTTGAGTGGTTCGTGGCAGCAAACAAATGACAACATGTGACAGCCGGTATTTATCACGTCATGTCATTATATCCAGTTTTGTATGGACTCCTTTAGTCAAAAAACCTGTAGCCGTCAAAACAATGAAAAATCATCAAAGTAAGGGCCGACTGAGCTGTAAAAAATGTCTCATATGAAACAATGAACGTTACACAAGCGACGAATTTACATAACCGTAGGCGTTGTTCGCACTACTTGTTGTCCGTTGCTACATTCAATCTATCAGACGATAATAATTTGCCAAACGTTTGCTTTTACAGTGGGAACTTTTCTAAAAATTTGGCAAACGATTTGACATACGCATTATTTTACGCATCGTAATACACCGTTAACTTATCGTAGCCATTATTGTATGGTAATAAGATTGGAATTTGTAATTTCCTTTTGCCAGACAGAAGCATACGTAAGGGTGCGTTAAACCTACGCAGCAACTGACGACAAGTAGGAGACGCCTTTATTATGCATGTTTAATATGCCGTGTGATGCCGGCTTAGAATAACATCACCCCATTTCTTTCCCATGGGAGTCGTAAGAAGCGACTAAATTTTAGTCGATGGGCTGACAACCTGTCACTATGGCGATACACAACATTACGAATGACCCTCGAATAACTGTCAGACGTGGCGTAAATGTCCGTTTTTGCGGCCGTGTACGCTCTGCCTACCCCGCAAGGGATTATAGGCGTGATATGTGTGTGTGTAATAACTGCTTGGAGCTTTCGGTGGGATCTTAAATTGTGAGCAGCATTTTCTACAAAGTATTGGGTAAATACCAGCTTCAAAACCGACAAACTTTCAAACTGAAATTTTGTCACAATTCTAATTTATTACAAAGTTGAAGCTAGGCACAATAGAATTTTAATATGCTTATAATTTGCAATCTAAAACTTGCAACAAAAATCAAAATTGTATTCATATCTTTAAGAAACGGCTTATCTTAAAATTCGTAGTTTCTATTACTTTACCAAAGTCAGCCATTTATATATCAGTAACTTATCTGAATCTCCATTCTTCTTTCGAAACTTATTAAACTGCTAAAGATTTTATAATCGGTGTAATTTACACTTTCAAAGACATGTTTCCGTTGTAAAAGAAAGATTTTGAAAATTTAATTAAATTTACTTGGATTAAACTGCACGGGCACACATTACATTTAAATAGTTACATGCCGTATAACCTCGCCAGCCCCGAGGCAGTGCGCCTATATTTTTATTTTTATCCCGCCCGAGCCGGTTTTCTTTTAGGACAATACGAAATTGTTACAAAATAAAAGAAAATAGTGTTAAACAAATTTCTTTTTTTTACAATCCGTCATTATATCAAGACGTCAATAATTGATAATACTATCCTACCTCTACATTGAATAAAGTATTTTACAGTTAAACAGAGATGCCGTTTGCCGTGTGTTGCCGGCTGAGAATAGCATCACCCCATATCTTGCCCGTGGGAGTCGTAAGAGGCGACTTAGGGACTTGAGGGTGTGTATTGCAATTTTAGGCGATGGGCTGACAACCTGTCACTATAGCGATACACAATTTTCCAAATAACCCTCAAATATTTGTCAGACGTGGCGTAAATGTCCGCTTTATTCGGCTGTTTACGCTCTGCCTACCCCGCAAGGGATTATAGGCGTGATATATGTATGTATGTAGAGATGCCGTTTGATGTCGGTTAACAATAGCATCACCCTAGTTCTTTCCCGCGAGTGTCGTAAGAGGCTATTAAGGGACTTGAGTGTTTTATGTGTATTACAAAATTTTGGGCGACAAGCTGACAACCTCTCACTATAATAGTGATTCCCGATTTTCCTTCAAATATTTGTCAGATGTGGCGATGACAGTGTGTGATTTCAACAGGTAGGTCAAATGCAGAATGCAGTACCTATTACCATGAATGAGGCTGTTTTATACATACTTGACTTGTTTTAGACATATTTGGCCAGCCAAATCATGATGTAGCTATCAAATAGATGATGAAACAAGGCAAAGTGTTCTTCTTTCCGTGTGGGACACCGAGCCGCCCAACGAACCGATGAAACCTGGAGTCAAAGTTTTTTAAACCACCGACTACTACTAGAAGCCTTCTGACAGTTGTGTAACGACCGCTTTCAAAGTCATCATAGACAGCAGAATACAGAATACACCGAGACTGACGGCTAAACGTGCCCTCCGAAGCATAGAATCATCTTTCTCACGGACAATTAGATAGTTCAACCTGCAATGTCCTTACCAGACTGGAATCAAATTCACAAGGTGAAAGAATCAACTTTGTGAGTGCCACACCGGGAATCGAACCCGGAACCATTACCACTGCGCCACATGGGCCGTCAAGGCAAGCTGCATACAATTTTCTCGTTGCCTTATGGAAACGCGCAACAAAACGACTCGGGAAGATATGATGATCTGCGGCAAATGAGGTACGAGCAACGACAATAGCTTAACTGCGCAACTTTAGCTGTTAGAAACAGGTGTTTCTAAAGTCGTCGAGTGCAAGTCTAATTTAATGCCGCCATGAGTCAGTTTCTTTTTCTATGAAAGTAAGAGGCGTTCAAGGAATGTAAGGGATGAATCTAAGGAATAGGCAGCAGCGTTCCTTGTGAATACAATTCCTTGTACTGCTAGTCTGTCTGTCAAGCGTGGTGATTCGAGTTTTAGGTTAGTTTTTTGTCTATTTGGCGTACCCGTTTTTTTACAGCTGTTTCCGCTCTGCCTACCCCGCAAGGAATTATAGGCGTGATATATCTATGTATCGTCTATTTTCCTCTGCTGTAAAATTTTTATCCAGCCAAAAATAAATTCGATACATTCCCTGGGGGTTCCCTCGAAAACTGATTTATGATCCATTGTTTTACGAAAGAATTATATTGGAAATAGACTCCTGGGAATGTATCAAAGTAATCTGGTCACAATTGGCTCTGGTCACTTACGTATGGAGGGTTTTGCGTGGTAAATTGTTCAATCCTGAACTGTTGGAATGCATTTCTATAAAAGTCCCTAATACACGGCTTAGGTTAATGCCTCGCAAGGAAACATTTGTTCTTCCCAAGTGTCGCACTAATGTATTAAAGTTTGCACCATTGACTGTGGCCCTTCGCATTCTAAATGTTGTTGCAACTAGGATAGATTTATTTAACTGCTCTCAGAACATGTTTACAGATGCTGTTGTTAATTATTTGACCCAATGAATAATATTATGGGTCGTAATTTTACGGTTTTGGACATTATTTATATTATACAGTAAAGGTAGTATGAATTTTGACATGTATAAAATAAATTTAATTTAAGGGACATCTTTATATTATAATAAGTAAATTTCTGATTATTTGTTAATTCATTAGTGCATATTATAATGACATTACTTTTAATTTACTGTGATAGATTTTTATTTTGTTTATATGTAATCGACTTGGGATTAACCTGTAAAGATTGCATTTATTGTAAAAGTCAAATAAATAAATTGAAATTGAAATCTTTCACCGTGTATGCATCTGAAATCCGTCAAATCGGGCTTGTTAAGATGACCTAATTGTACCGCTATCTATTGCTCATTAAAACATGATTTTCTATTAGTTCATATGTAAGGAATCGAGGGTGTGAATTGCAATTTTAGGCGATGGGCTGACAACATGTCTTTTTGGCGATACACAATTTTCCAAATGACCCTAAAAAATTTATTTCTTTTTGCAGCGAATTACGCTTTGCCTAGTCCGCAAGGGATAAAGGCTTGATATGTGCATGTGTAGTTCATATCAACGTCTTTTATTAGCACAATAAACATTAGTAGCAAAACAGATTTAACTATTCAACTGAATGTCAAAAACGCTCATACAAAGCTGTATGAAGAAAAAGCACTCTGCTCAGTGCTGCAGACACAGCAATGAATAACCTTAATAAGTTGAAGTTTGCAAGGAACGAGCAAAGTGGAATACGTCTCCTTAAGAAAGGGGAGTGGGGAGGGAGACAAAGTACCCAATTTGCTGTCAGGGGTAGTTGTAACTTTGTTGAAAGTATGCTTCAGTACTTGTTCTTGTCCGGATAAATAATAAATGGTTCAGTAGGTGCTAAAGTGTCTTCGAACTTCTTATTACATACGATTCGCGCAAAAAATAAAGATGTGCTGTGGAGCCAATCCGACGCTAAAACGTGGCAAATACCTGTACCCCCCCAATAGATGGCGGTTCATGTTTAGCGATGGACTGTTGCGGCTATTAATTTTACATACAAACATAATTATAACATATTTTTATCTCTTACGGGAAGTCAGAGTGTCAACAGCCGTTAAAAACAGTCATTTACACCACGTCAGACAAAAGTATGAGGGTCATTCAGAAATTGTGTATCATTATAGAGACAGGTTGTCAGCCCATCGCCTATAATTGCAAGACACGTGTTACCCTCGAGTTTCTTAGTCGCCTCTTACGACTTAGAGAAATGGGGTGATACTATTCTAAGCCGGCAATATATGGCAATTGATGTTGATAATGTTTAATACACATTCTAACGGAAAACGTCGGACGGGCCTTGTAATAGTAGTTTATACAACTGCATATTGGCAAAAAAACTTCGTTTTTATTTCTCAATTTTATCAAAACGAGAGCTTTCTCATCAAGTCATTAAGTTTCGGCGTTTGAGAGGAAACTGTATTTTCATTGTAAAAATTGAACATTGTAAGATGAATGTAGATAAAAATTTAAAGAAATTGGGTTTCCATAATCAATGATCCTTAAATATTGAACGGGAACGGGAGGCTGCTCGCGAGAGCCGTTCAGAGCGCACGCGTTTTTCGTTACCTTTTACTGTTTTTGGAAAAGAAAGTGCTAAATCTTAAAAAAACATCTTAAAAATTGCATCAATTAATAGCTCAAGAAAAGTGTTATTGTACTGTGTATTTTTATTTGCCAAATTATGCAGTTTGAACCCTAAATATAAGTGAAATCATTCAAATTAAATTTAAACGGATCCATCAAATACGAAGAAGATTACTCATCGTCACACAAATCGTCGCGATTTTAACCGAGTGTGGACCGAACCCTTGCCGATCGTAGCAGGTCAACGACCTCCGAGCGCTACAAACCAGCTACATCGCCAACTTCAGCGCGCTTAGAAACACACCGGAATTACACGAACGTATACGAAGAACAAAACTAGCCCAAGTCAGACTATCGTACTAACTATCTATCGCGTACAAGCCATTACGATTCGATTACTTATAACATCGCGTTAGAGCTCAAATTTGACAATGCGTACCTGCAGGGAATGTCATGACCATGTCAATATTACTGAGCTATTACAGTGCACAAAATGCGCAGGAAATTTTCATTATCCTTGCGTATATATCTCAAAAGAAGTCTACTCCAGCCAGTTTGAACTCCTAGAAAGAACCTGGATTTGCCCTGAATGTTCTCGTATCTCAAGACGTATGCCAAGAACGGACAATACGCCATTGGGGGAATCAACCTTGCTAGACAGCACCGCAATGTCAGTTGATGACCAACATGGAAACGACCAGAGTTTGTTAGGCGATACCCAAAATAACGCTAATCACAGCCAAACATCCGGTAGCCAAACTATTCAGCCACAAATAAATACGCTGACGCTTGAACAAATAAGTCAGCTGTTGGATGAGAAACTGAACGTCAATTCGGATAATATACTAAAAAAGATATATACGAAAATGGATAACCTGAAAACAACACTAGAAAGTAATATTAAAAAAGCTATCGATGAGACAAAAAGATATATGCTGGAAGAAACTACTATGTTACAGCTAGACCAGTCAAAAATACGAATAGAAATAAAAAATATGGAAAAAAGGATAAAGAATTTAGAAGAAGAAAAAACAAAGCTTCAGGAAACGATTTCCACACTTCAAATCCACCCTGACACATATCTACCGGCGCCTGACCTTGATCCAGAACGACCAAAGAAATTTATAATTTATGGACTCGAAGAATGGAACGGAGAGACTGAAAACGATCTTCACGACAGAATTATAAATATTTTTGCTGAAACCGCAAATGTTAACTTGCTAGGCTACATAGAGAATATTGCAAGGATAGGAAAGAAGGGATATCGACGACCAGTAAAAGTAGAACTTTTGAGCAAAAGAATGACCAAATACCTATTGCAAAACAGCCATTGTTTGAAAAACACAGGTCTGCATATATCAGAAATTTTAGATGGAAAGGCCCTTCAAGAAAGGAAACACCTACGCGAAATTCTCAATAGAGAAAGAAAAAAGGGAAGACATGCTGTAATTCGCCATAACAGGCTATATATAGACGGACAAATATACACTCAAGAAACTCCACACTCCCATTCATACGCGGAAGCAACAAAAAAGCAAGAACACTCAGCCGCAGAACCAAAAGCACGCCAGACACAGCCCGGATCTCGTGAGAGTACTAACAATAACAATAATAATAATATTCAAAATCCTAACTCCTTTCGAAACATTTAAAATATGTACCCAAAATATGCAAAGTATCAACAACAAAATAGAATTGCTAGAAGATATGTTAGAAGAGGGGGGGTATAATATTGCATGCCTTTCGGAAACGTGGATCAAGGACGGAAATATGCAACTAGTAAAAATAAATAATTACAACATCGCAGCATCTTTTGCTCGACGCCATTATAAAGGCGGCGGAGTAGCTATCTTAGCACGCGAAGGGGTAGTTTATAAAGAACTGACGGACTTTGCAAAATTTTCTATAGAATATGTTACCGAATGCTGTGCTCTAGAACTACCACAACATAATATTATTGTAATTAGTATACATAGATTGGACCGTAATATAGACACTTTTTTTAAGATAATGGAAAAAATAATAGGTAAACTAAAAATAATTGCCGCTAATAAACATATAGTAATAACTGGAGATTTCAACATTGATAGCAAAAAGAAAACAACAAAAAGAAACTATAATAAACTATGTGATATTTTCATGCAATGTAACCTGCATCAAAAAATAAAAGACCCTACTCGCGTCACAAAATCTACATCGTCAAGCATAGATCTGTTATTTACAAATAGTGCAAACTGCGAAACTAGCGTTTTTGATAGTGGAATTTCGGACCATAAATGTTTACTTTATAGTTTTAAAATAAATTTAAATAAATTCATAACCCCAAATTATCACGTGACAAAACGTTTGTTTACTGATAAAAATTTAAATCTGTTCAAAATGCAATTATCTAAAATAAAATGGGAAAGTATACTATTAAATAATAATAACATAAATAAAAACTATAATAATTTTGATGCAAAACTAAATCAGGTACTAAATAAAATAATACCAAAAAAAATAATTAAATTACGACCGCGTAAATCCACATTCTTAACTAAAGGAATACGAAAGTCATGTTACAATAAAAGACTACTCAAAATTCTTGTTAACCAAACAAATAACAAAATCCTAAAAAAATACTTTAACAGTTACCAAAAAACTTTGAAAAATTGCATCAAACTGTCAAAGAGAAACAAATACACGAAAACAATGCAAACTTCTAAAAATAAACAAAAAACAATGTGGACAATAATAAACGACGTAACTAAACATAAACGAAATCCAAATCA
This sequence comes from Tuta absoluta, assembly GCA_027580185.1. Lineage (NCBI taxonomy): Eukaryota > Metazoa > Arthropoda > Insecta > Lepidoptera > Gelechiidae > Tuta > Tuta absoluta. Next base: position 8,453,814 of record JAQAHW010000026.1, read on the forward strand.
AGAAAATGTAAGACTTATAAAAGATAACGTAATAACTGAACGCCCCCTAAGTGTAGCAAACTTGTTCAATGACCATTTCGCATCGATAGGTGAGTCATCGTGCGCCCAGTTGCCGACGCAAGGCGAGCGATCCCGAGCGCCCCCGAGCTCGGACTCGCTACCGCCGTCAGCTGTGTGCGCTGAGAACTCCATGTACCTTGCGCCCGTCACGGAACACGAGGTGCGCAAGATCATTAGCTAACTCCCAAACAAACCCAGTTATGGTATTGACGAACTACCAAATAACTTAGTAAAGATATGTATAAATGAACTAGTCTACCCTTTAACAGAGCTCACTAATCAATCGTTTAACGAGGAATGCTTCCCAGACAAATTAAAAATTGCCAAAATCAAACCCTTTCTAAAAAAAGGCGGAAAGAAAGATAACGTCAACGACTATAGGCCTATAGCACTTCTGCCTATATTTTCAAAAATAATTGAAAAAGTTATAACCAAACGTACATCCGTTTGGTTATAACTTTTTCAATTATTTCCTAGAAAAATATAAACTATTGAACAAAAACCAGTTTGGCTTTAGGAAGCACCACTCCACCTCATTAGCAGTCAGTAAATTTGTACAGGACGCTCTCAATTATATACAAGACAAATCATATGCTGTCAGTATTCTGTTGGATATGACAAAAGCGTATGATAAGGTGTCACATCAAATATTATTATCAAAACTTTATAATATAAGTATCCGCGGCAAAGCACATAGTTGGTTTAGGTCTTACTTACACAATAGAAAACAGTACGTAGAAATTGAGTACTATAATAATGAAACGCGTGAAATAGAACTGGTAAACTCAGAAATAAAGTGTACAAATTGGTCAATCCCACAAGGTACCGTAGTTGGATGTAAACTTTTTATTATTTATATTAACGAGCTACCAAATACAATCACATCCCCCTGTATAATGTTCGCGGATGACGTCTCACTACTATTTAAATGTAAGGATGATAGTGAGAGCCGCAACACTGTCCTTAATAGTTTTAAATCAGTAGAAAACTGGCTAAAAGATCACAAACTAGAAATTAATTCAAAGAAAACGAAAATAATTCAATTTAGACCCCAACAAAAAGTAGAATTAAACATAACACCCTTAGCTCAACATCTTAATATTTCGGAAGCGAGCACATACAACTTATTGGGAATTACAGTCGACACGCATCTGACCTGGGAAGCACATGTACAACGCGTAAAATCTAAATTATCTCAGTTTACATACGCACTGTCAACCCTTAAAAGGAACTCACACATAGAAGCATCGTTAGCCGCATACTATGCATATGCCTACTCATGGTTGCGTTATGCTGTCGTTCTTTGGGGTGACAGTGTCGCCGCGCATGACATATTTATATTACAAAAAAAATGCATGCGCATTTTATTCAATATCCAACCAAGAGTTAGTTGTAGGCCATATTTTATAAATGAAAAAATATTAACCTTCCCTTCAATCTTTATCCTCGAAGCCGCATACTTTGTTAGAAAAAATATAGACAACTTCTCATATTGTCAAAGAACAAGACGGAAAAATCAACTTGAACTACCTAAAGGCCAACTTACAATTTTTAGAAAAGGACCTCATTATAAATCAGTTAAAATATTTAATAAAATTGACGCATCTATAAAAGCTGAGACTAATGACAAAATATTCCATAATAAACTTAAATCTTTTTTAATAACAAAATGCTTTTATACAGTTGACGAATTTTTTAACGACATCAAATAATTATGCCATCAATTTAAGTTTTAATCATTTTATTTGTTACCAATTACATTGTACATGAATGCCACTTAATTTATTTTTTATTATTACTTTTAAATTGTATTTTATAATCAAATCCTATTGTTATATGATCTATTTTAATGTTTATTATTTTGTTACGGCAAACGCATGCATGCCTCAATTGCAATGCCCTATCCGGGTGCATGTACTTATCTGTCACTATATTATAAGACCTTTTATACTTGTACTTGTAAGCAATGAATAAATGAAAATGAAATGAAATGAATACTCAATTGAAACTGAAGCGATAAGAAGACATCGCGAAATCATAAGAACAAAATTGACGATATGCCTTCCTTTAATAGCTTTATTTGTAAACAAATACATATTATACATAGAAAACACCCAAACTAACACAAATACATACTAGAAAATTGATATTAACAAATTTTTGTTTCTCGTGGTGATCAAACCCACAACCCTTCGAGTAACAGGCAGACACTATCCGCTACGCCATTTGGACAGTCAACATTGAACTTTTGTCTTATCATAAAAGTAACAACTGAACAGAACCGATGAACTGGTTGTGAGTTAAGTGAATATTACCATTAGTTTTCCATTTAAACGTTCTCATTACACCAGTTAAGTTAAACTAAAGAATGGAGCGAGATTGTAAAAGAAGGAACTTGCCTTGTAAAGAGCGGAAAGAGCAACGCTAACTACTCCTTAACTCTACCTCTTCTTTGTTAATTACTTTACAATGTAGACTTCAGTTTGTATAAGTCCGGAACTGCTTGCATTATTGAGGGCATAATTTACAAAAATATTAAAGTAGCTTATTTTTTGTACGATTGTGTCAAGTGTGTATTTAAAGCACATTTTACATTTTGTGTAGTTTTTTACACTTGCGTGAATTTTCGATTAAAATGTATACTTAGTAGCTTATTTTTTATATTAACTTTTAAGTGTACATAATAATATAAATATTATTAAATGAAAATGAAATTACTTTATTCAACGTAGGATAGTATTATCACTTATTGACGTCATGACTTGTCAATGTAAAAAAAATATTGTATAAAACAATTTTCTTTTTATTTATAACAGTTTTGTATTGTCCTAATAGAAAACCGGCTCGTAAAATATACCAACATTAAAATAAAACAGTTAGAACTTCAATATTTTTTTTATTGTGACGAGTAATAGTTATGCAAACCCAAGAAAATATTAAACCAGCAGTGTCTATATTAAGTTTACAGTGTAAAAACCCAGTTTGAGTCGTTTTATCCACTACAAACAAACTTTTTTTGAAAAATGAAAAAGTAGCTAAACTGAGCTATTTGTCGTAAGTAAGCTATTATACCGTGTGGTGCCAGTTTAGAATACCATCACTTTATTTCTAATCAACAAATATTATAGAATGAGCAGCAGCATTATCTATGAATGTTCATATCTTGCACTGCACTCGCCTATTCGCCTGCCAACTATAGTGACTTTGGCAAACCGGCAATACCTAATCACTCGTCCAGCAGTGGGCTATTTTGCCCTATTTCCACTAGTTAGTAAATAAACGTGGATATAAATCGAAGTTAAGGTAAGCTAAGGTAGGTTATTAAGTCTATCAACAGCTATTTCGCTCAGGAATACGGACCGTTAACACATTTTATTATCCTCTTAACTAAATATAAACAGTTTTGCTTACTTTGAACAGTAATATCATTTAATTATAATCATTCAGTTTTGTGGCGGTGATTTCCTTTGTATTTCACTAATTGTATTAAACTTACAGAGCCCTGCACAAAAGGGGTTCGTAGACCTATTCTGACTTTAACTTTCAACATTATTTTGTACATTGCTGCGTTGAGACAAGTTCTGTAAAAACGTGTCAGCTAGAAGCAGCTATGGATCTCTAACAATGTCAAACGTAAAGGAGGGAGTATAGAACGCTTAGGTAATACTACAGATTGTTGACCATAAGCCACAACGATAAAACCTTTATTACACGAGTCTGTCTAAAGCCTGATTCAGCGTGCATTAATGCTTATCTTATAAGAGTCATAAAATAACCTAAATGGAACCAGCAATATATGCTAAACCAAGGCTTATAAATAGAGTTGTGTTCTAAGTGTTTAAGAGGCCGACGTCTGGAAACGCTGGGGTGCTACGGTCTGACCACAACACACGGTCGTACGGGAACAAACACTGTTTGTGAATTACGGTAAATTCAGAGGTAGAGCAACAAAATTTTCGACCATTGAACTGAAGAAAACAAATTAATAATAAATAAATATCTTGGACATTTCACACAGCGCCATCTAGCCCCAAACTAAGCAAAACTTGTACTATGGAAACTAGATAGCTAATATCTTACATAGAAATACACATTATCATACATAGAAAACACTCAGAATTAACACAAATTTTGAAATTGGAGGTAATAAATATTTGTGTGTTGTGGGAATCGAACCCACGACCCTCGGTGTAGCAGGCAGGGCCAGTCATTTGGAAAATACTTCATTGATTTACAAGAGTTTTTGTTTACGTTGCATTGAAGGTACTAGCGAAAACCAATGGTGCAATAAAAAACTTTCCGTGATATTACAAAAAAGTTAGACGCACTTTTAGACCGCGTTTGAAAAATATTTTTCTTTACGATTCGACGCTGTCAAAGCCGTTTCACTGTTATGTTACATAGATTTACGTGACTTTCTTGTTTATGATTTGGTGAAGAAATCTGTCTTAACCAGCCAAAACGTTAAGGGCTAAACTCTTTGCCAAATTATATACAAGTAAGTCGCGTATAGCATAGTGATACTTGTTCGTTTAATAATAAAACACAGTTTCACATTTTAACAATGAATTTGGGCCCCATTTTATCAATACGCTGTAATTCCTAAAAAATTTGCATACATTTTCGGTACTGGCTTGTTCAATCGATGATTAATGCAAAATTAATAATTTCACAAAGAAAAGGAAGTTTTATTTTATCTAAATAGAATGTTCACACTGCGATCACCACGGTTCATGAGTCAAAGAGCCCATAAAACTTTTAGAACTTGTAGAGTTATTGGACTAAAAGTACCGTGAACATTTGTATTCCGCCATCTATCAAAAGAAATAGTGTAGAAGTAAGTTATAGCTGTCGTGCGTTCTGCAAGCCGAATCAGCTTAAACGGTTATTTCCTTAGTCTGAATACCGTGCACGATCCAACATAGATTGCTGGTTATTATATGGGTGTCATTTTAATAAACTCAAGATAACCAGCAATGTATGCTGGACCGTGTTCGGTTTTAAGAAACAGTGTAATAGGGATGGTGCCGCGTGATGCCGGCTTAGAATAGCATCACCCCATTTCTTACCCATGGGTGTCGTAAGAGGCGACAAAGGGACTCAAGACGTGTATTGCAATTTTAGGCGATGGGCTGGCTGACCACCTGTCACTATGGCGATACACAATTTTCCACATGACCCTCAAATGCTTGTCAGACGTGGCGTAAATGACTATTTTTTGCGACTGTTTGCGCTCTGCCTACCTATAGATATGTGTATGTGTGTGTAATAGGGATCTTAGCGCCTTCTCTGAATAGTACTAAAATTTTTCATTATTTAGCGGTAGAAGCTAATTGTTGCTCACTTCCGTCTCGTGCGGTAGTATACCGGCCTGACGACTCTGATTTTATATTTTTAAGATAGCTAACTATCTATGACTATAATAGTTGTTCGAAATGGAACCGATAAATTACATACCTTCTTCCACTTCCACAGCCACAAATATGCACGGCTGGACAGGCAAATCGGCGAACGCAAAGTAAGGTATTGTATTCACAAGTGTTGCTGCAGCCCACACCCTGAATTCACCCTTAGTCGCCTTTTACTCCCCCGGCACAGTATAATTAATAGTATTAGCATACAGTATGGTCACTCCCTGCCTCCCCCTACAAGCGCCGCCCACCCGCGCTCGGAGGACGTTCAGACACCGGCTAGCAAGGACGCGACGACGAAGGTCATTTTCATACTGCCGCACATTGCATTCCCGATTTGCGAACGCAAAATGGCGGCAACCCTGACATGTTGTCTCACACACACAAGCATGGTCCGCGTTCACCTACGCTAGCTTAGACTTTGTGCGTAGCAACGCGTTTGATTCATACATTTGAGCGCCAGTGTCCGAGGTGTGCCCCCGGGTAGTAATAGGGTGTCGCTATTCACAAGATACAGTTTGCAAATTTTTTGAGAAACTGAAAAGAAAGTGATAGATTACCGACTTATCAAACCTGAGACCATTGGATCAAGATTGAGATCTAAATAAACATCGGAGGTAGTAATTAATGGAGTGTTCTATGCTGCATAATAACCAGTATCCATGTGTATATAATGCATACATAATCTTAGCATACGGCCTCAAACAATATAGCTATTGAGTCAGTGCGCAACACCTAGACGCCCAGGTTGGACTAAACGTCCATGCATTCTCTGCAAACATAGATGATATATTATAATAACCATCCATCCATATATCACGCCCATATCCCGTGCGAAGTAGGCAGAGCTTCAACGGCTGTAAAATGGACATTTACGCCACGTCTGGCAAACCGTTGAGGGTCAGTTAGAAAATGTGTATCACTAATTGTGACAGGTTGCCAGCCCATCACTTGAAATTGCAATACAAATGTAACTCTCGAGTCCCTCAGTTGCATCTTATGATATGACACCCACGGGAAAGAAATGGGGTGATGTTATTCTAAGTTAGTATCACGCGGCAAAACTCATAGAAGAACAATCTAGAATCAAGCATTAGATGGACAAATTCCATGCACGTGTCTGTTTTATTTTTCAGGGATATAGGCGTGATTTATGTATGTATGTATTTTTTTCACTTAGTCGTCCCACGACTCGACGAACCCTGGTGTCAGAGTTTTTAACCGTCTACTACTAGAAATAGGCCTCTGAAATGGTTGTGTAACGACCGCCGTCTATGTGATCATCAGACAGCAGCCAGGACTGACGGCTTAACGTGCCCTCCAAAGCCCGGAACCATCTTTAATATAGAAAATCAGGTGATTCAGACTGGAATGAATTTACAAAGTGATAAATATCAACTTTGTGGTGTCCCATCGGGAATCAAACCCGAAACCTTTGCGCCATATTGGCCTTCCCGTATCTTGACTCAAATCCGCTTCTGTGGTAGCGCACTGAAATAATAACAAAGACATAATTTAATGTAGAAAATAATTGAGGAAAATATTATGAAGCTAAACCGAAGCGGAAAATATTGAAAAACAAATCTGGTTTGAGAAACAGGGACAAAATACAACACACGAATATGAAATACAGGCTGTTTTATAATATTTGAAATTGAAATTTACTTTATTTAATGTATTTTCACTTATTGACGTCATGATCCGTTATTACAAAATTTTGTATGGTCCTAATAGAAAACCGGCTCGGGCGGAATAAAAAAATAAAAATAAAGACACTGCCTCGGGGCTGGCTAGGTTAATCACACGGCATGTAACGTTACGCCACCACCGCCCATTAAAAAGCATTTCAGTTGTGTTTCAATAGAGTGTCAGTTGGATGGTTATGGCCGTATCGTATTCCGCAAAACTTTTTTATACTTCAAACTGAAGTATAACAGTTGACTGTTAATGGTATTACAATGACTAAAGATAAGAGAATCAGGGCAGTTATTTTGACTGTCATTGGAGGTATAAGCTTCATAAGAAAATCTTAGTAGCTGTCTTTATATCACCCGCTAGATATTTTCCTCGTATTTTCCCAAAACGATAACGCGCTCGGTATATTGGATCTATTTCGGGACAAACCGTACACAGCTCTTGTAAATCCGTCCTCCGCTCCTCCCCTAAGCGTAAGGAATATTTTATTGTGATCAATAGAATGAACCGGCTTTTCAGATATTTATCGCACAAGCTTGGAGAAACAAACATTTTATTGTTTCTCAAGAAATGCTTGTACTTTTCACATTTACCATTTATTTATTTAACTTACTTACCAATTCAAAAATATTGAAAAATTGGTGCGATTATTTTCTACAGTAAATAGTTTTGTCCCAGACAAGGTGATTGACATATCACTTTTTATTTTTTTACTAAGGATGGGTTTGCTGTTAATTCTAGTCTAGGTTATAGGACAGAGACAGAGTCTAAGATGGAGCGAGCTCACCAAGAAGAAGCCTGTTCACTCTTACTTTGAAGAGATTAGGGTTGTATGCTTTTGAAAACACAGGCGCAGGTAGTGAGTTCCACTCTTTAGCAGTGCGCATTATAAATGATGACTGGAAGCGCTTAGTCCGAATTGGTGGAATGGCAACCAGGTATGGATGGTATCCGGCGGTGCGTCTGGATGTCCGATGGTAGAAGGGAGATGGTGGAACGAGGTCATGAAGCTCTTGAGCACACTCTCATTTAATTTATTGTCATCTTCACCACAAAAAATGACCAACAGCCAGCTTTGTTTTGGTAAAATACCTACGACTTGTAAGCTAGTAGAGGAATAAAATATATTATACGGACACAAGCAAGGTCAGTTCACGGTCATGCATGAACGATAGCCCGAAGGAAGGAGGCATTTATCATTTTTATTGCAGTACTCCTGTGGGATATGTTGGCTAGCTCCACTGCGTACCTACTATATACACTTACGTATTGAAAAAATATATCATTTTATTTCCTACATTAACAGCTACAACAGTCCACTGCTGGACATGAGCCTTCCCCATACTTACCACGCTTGGTAGGAGGACTGGTGAGCGCAGTGTAAAATGTTGCATTTACAGGGAAATCTGCTGCCCATTCTCTGGACGAATTTATCCCGTAGTCGCCTTTTACGACACCCACGGGTAGAGTTGGGGTGATAACCCGGAATTTCATTTGCAGAGATTTCATTTTCTATTTCTCTTTCATATTATTTAATATTACCAAATTTATACAGAACGAACGCACATCTATCCTACAAAATATTATAAATGCGAAAGTTTGTATGTTTGTTTGTTTGATACTTCTTCACGCAAAAACTACTGAACCGATTGTAATGAAATTTGGCACCCATAGAATAGTTTTTATTCAATGCCGGAGACGCCGCGGATAACAGCTATTAAAACATATTTCTTCATGTCATTGCAACTAACTGTGTTTTTTCGTTATGAAAGTACGTTGTTCTTAGAATTGGATATTTTTATTGACCTCCAAAATAACCGATCGCATAGCACGAAAGTTAAAAATTACATGCATTCAAAGTACGAAAATGTTTCAAGTTTCACAGAGCAGTTAGTCTGGGGCGCGGTGGATTAGTCCGACATGACACACTCCCGGAAAGGCCGGTTCAGCTCTCCGCGGGCGAGCAGACCAATAAACAATGAGGCTACAAGGATTGTTATTAGACATTATATATTTTTTAACAATACTATAGAATTTATACACAAGTTACTACTTATTTAAAGTTCCTACGTGTTTGGAACACTAGTGGAGTGGCTGCAGTGGAAGTTTTTTAACTTTGTCATCTATCTTGCCTTTACTCATTTCATTATTTGGGGTTGGATCTCCTTGTTCTCACTAAATCACTACATAGTATAAAATAAAGTCGGTTCCCGTTTGGTGTCTCCTTATATCTTTAGAATTACCCAACGGATTTTGATGCGGTTTTTTTTTATTAGATAAAGTAACTAAGTTCCTTAGTGAACGGTCCATCAGAGTAGTCGTTGACGGCTGCTCCTCTGACCTAATGGCCATTGATGCCGGAGTTCCTCAGGGGTCTGTTCTCTCTGCAACTCTTTTCCTGCTGCACATCAATGACCTCCTTTGGCATGGTATTGTTGGATACGCAGATGATAGTACCGTTTCAGAGAGATACTTGACAGGTGCAGGGACCGGTGGGGATGAAATACGTTCGTTAAGAAAGGCCATGGTAGAGCGAACAGATCTGACCTTAAGTCTTGTCTCCCAATGGGGCGACGACAATCTGGTCTCATTCAATGCCACCAAAACACAGGCGTGTCTTTTCACTGCAAAAAGGAGTCCTTTCGACTGGACAACTACTTTTCGGGGTACATCTGTCCCAGTCACTGACAGGCTTGAGCTTCTAGGCATGGAGTTGACATCAAATCTAAACTTCGGCGCGACCATCGAGTACAAGGCTCAGACGGCGGCTAAAAAGCTGGGCGTCCTGAATAGAGTGAAGCGATACTTTACGCCTGGACAGCTTTTAACTCTTTACAAAGCACAAGTCCGATCCTGCATGGAGTATTGCAGTCACCTTTGGGATGGCTCAGCCAAATACCAACTTGCCGCTCTTGACTCGGTGGAACGCAGGGCCAAGAGGCTCATAGGCGACATAAAACTGGTGGACACCAAGCTACATAGCCTGGCACATCGCCGCAAGGTTGCCTGCTTGTCGGTATTTTATAGATTGTACTTCGGAGAGTGTGCACAAGAGCTTCACGACCTTGTTCCACCAGCTCCCTTCTACCATCGGACATCCAGACGCACCGCCGGATACCATCCGTACCTGGTAGCCATTCCACCAATTCAGACTAAGCGCTTCCAGTCATCATTTATAATGCGCACTGCTAAAGAGTGGAACTCACTTCCTGCGTCTGTGTTTCCAAAAGCATACAACCCTAATCTCTTCAAAGTAAGAGTGTCTAATTCCAAGCTAAACTCCCGCAGTGGAAGCGATTTACACAGGTAAATTTCTAGTAAAATACCAGGAGTTCAACTGAAGGCAGACAATGGCCGCGTTACGCAGCGCTAAATAGCATACGCTGCACAATATAGCAGCGCATACTATGAATTAAACGTGAACCTAAATCTATTTAACTTAATTAACTAAGTTGAGTGAAATTGGCAAATGATGTGTTCTGACCTTTACATAACTCAATTCTGTAGTAAATACCGTCTGCCGATCTGGCGCTACGTCACACGTATAAGCACTAGATTATAAGTAAGTACCTCCAAATTATATCACCCCACGAATTCCGCAATTCGTACTAAGGAGTCACAATGATAATGGTACAACAAATATGACTAAAGGGAACACACCATTAACACAAAGAAACAGTTTTATACTAAAACAACTAGGTTTCACACTTACAGTCACGTCGCCGGCGCGAATGCATAAAATACCCAACGGAGAAAGGAAGTACAGGGAATGGATCAAATGGGGATTCCGTGGGTACTTACAGGGCTGGGTGGAAAAGATATCGACACCCAGCATTCCACTACAGCCTTGGCGCGTTATTCACTTCAAACCACTCACAGCTTCTGTTCGTATTTCACTTTGATATTAGTCATTACGCGTGACCCAACACGAATTAGGGCCGTACAAAACGCGAGCCGATATGGCCACTTGATGCCTATTCAACGCGACGCTCACGTGGAAGACGTCGAGACATCCAACAATCACTAAGCCTGGTATTCTAGTATAACCCAGGAGAACCGCAATAATACGATGCATCAACACGCGCGATCTCAAATTGAATCGTCCATTACACGCGGCATCACAAAACGCGTGGCGGGAAATCCGCACAATACGCGATACCCTCCCGTCCGAACGGTTTTGAGTGACTGATAGTGCGGTGCAGAAATCACCGCTTGGCGCCTACCAGGCGGCCCGCGCGCACGCCGCCACCCTCGCCCCGCGAGTGAGAAAGGGACAATATATGCCCAGAGCGAGTGCATGCGAGCGAGTATCGCGGCGCATTCATAGACCGTCATTAATACCTAACTTACCCCAGCATAGCAACGCTAAATTAAACATTCACCCGCCCTAGGCCGAATCCCTTAGGCCTATTCACTACTGGGGAGACGAGATAGCGTTGCTATTGCTCGCTTAAGAACTGAATTCCCTACCTGAACTGTCGCGACTCGAGGAGTGCCATCACTACCTGGGAACAAGTTGAGAATGCGCCCTCTGCGCCATCGCAGTGGCGGCAGGTTGGCATCCTTAACCAGAACGAGATCTCCGATGCGAGGGGGTTCAGTTCTGTCCGTCCACTTAAGGCGTTGCTGCAGAATGTGCAAATACTCAAGCGACCATCGCTTCCAAAAATTCTGAGACATTTGCTGCAGCAACTCATAACGCGTCAAACGATTGCTACTGACCTCTGTGTAGGGGTATTCTGGCAAGGCGTTAAGTGGTCGGCCAATTAAGAAATGCCCTGGTGTCAGGGCCTCCAGATCATTCGGATCTGAGCTAAGCGGACACAAAGGACGTGAATTGAGAACGGCCTCAATTTTACAAAACACGGTCGCTAGCTCCTCAAAGGTTAATATCGTTAAACCTATAACGCGCATCAAATGCGTCTTAGCGGACTTTACAACCGCTTCAATTATACCACCCCAGTGGGGGCATCCTGGTGGATCGAACACCCAGTTAATGCCCTGACGGGAGAGGCTCGTGCCGATAGCTTCCTCGTTTTCCGATAAAAACGTTATAATTTCTTTCATACATCGATCAGCGCCCTTAAAGTTGGTACCACAGTCTGACCTGATCAGCGCTGGTCGCCCTCTTCGCGACACAAATCTATCTAAAGCTGCTAAGAAAGCCTCCGTAGTGAGGTCGGCCACGAGTTCCAAGTGGACGGCCTTGGTTGCTAGGCACACAAACACGCACAAATACGCCTTGATTGACTTCGCGTTGCGAAGGCGTGATGCCTTTACCATAAAAGGCCCCGCAAAGTCCGTTCCCACACTCGCAAACGTCCAGGCTTCCGTCACCCGGTCCGGTGGGAGGTCTCCCATCTGAGGTTGCATTGTGGCTGCCTTCAACCGATAGCAAGGCAAGCACCGAAACACAATGCTCCGTACCGTACGTCGTCCAGACAAGATCCAAAACTCGCGCTGCAGAATAGCCAAAAGTGCATTGCAGCCCGCATGCGAGTTTTTCTGGTGACGATCCCTAACTATAAGTTCTACCAAAGGTCCCTTCTTTGGGAGTAACAGCGGATGCCGTGCTGAAAAGGGCAGGTTAGCGTTCCGAAGTCTACCTCCAACCCGGAGCATTCCATGCTCGTCCACGAACGGGTTGAGGCGCACAAGACCTCCCTTCAGCTTTCCACGGCCATCCCTGAGCAGCCTGACCTCTTCCTCAAAATGTTCCGCCTGGACGACCCTAACCAATAAACTTAGAGCCGCATTCCGCTCCGCAGGCGAGAGGACAGGTGCCAAGTTCCGTTCTGCTTGAGGTTTTCTACAGTTGTTCACGAACCGTTTGATCCAACCTGTCACCCCTAGAAGTTTGTCGAGGGAGCTGTATCGTTCCAGCAAGAAAGCCGCACTAGGCTTAGGTACGATCTGCCCTACGTTCACTCGCAAACCTCGATCAGGTGGCCCAAGCGGCGACCCGCACTCATTGTATGGCCACCTCTCAGGTGACTCAGTCAGCCACTGAGGTCCCCACCACAGTGAGTGACCTACCAAATCAGGGGCCCTACATCCCCATGAGGCGCAGTCCGCTGGGTTCTGTTCTCCCGGTACGTGTCTCCATACCAACGGAGTTTCCGATCCTTTAATCTGTGACACCCGATTTGCCACGAAAACCTCAAGAGTATGTACCGACGTCTGTAACCAGCACAGAACTATCCTACTGTCGGTCCATGCGTACACCGTTTCATCCAAAGTGATGGTACCGCGTAGATTACTAGCGACATGATGTAGCAAGCGCGTGAGAAGCGCTGCTCCCGCCAATTCCAACTTTGGAATGGTCCATCTTGTCCTAACCGGAGCCACCTTACTCTTGGCCATAACTAGACGCACGTCTACAGTTCCCGTTGAACTGACTGTCCGCAAATAGACAGCTGCCGCGTACCCTCGCTCCGAGGCATCACAAAACCCATGTAGGGTAGCCTTACATCCCACCGATGGGAGCAATTTGCGAGGTATGGCGATGCGTACGATCCCTGGTAAGGTGGTCACAAACTTGGTCCAATCATTCAACAGCTCTCCGGAGAGCTGGTCGTCCCAACCCAAGTTTGCTATCCACAACCTTTGCAAGAAGCACTTCGCCATGAACGTCACCGGTGCGATCCACCCGTTAGGATCGAAAGTTCTGGCGATCGTCGATAATACCGAACGCTTCGTCCAAGTCTTCTGCAAAAGGTCTGGCTCGATCTGATACGTAAAGACATCATGCGTTGGCCTATATTGCACCCCTAGGATGCTCAACGTATTTGAATTGTCCGGGTTCTCGAAAAGGTGCGGGTCCTGCTGGAACTCACCTGGCAACCCGGCCAGGAGCTCTGGACAGCTGGACAGCCATTTCCGCAACTCATAACCTCCTGATTCCATGATCGCGATCAGCTCGTCTCGTAGTAGCAGTGCTTGTTGCACGCTATCTGCACCCGTGCAGATGTCATCCACGTAGACGTCGCGATCCAGTACTGCTGCGGCTCGAGGGAATCTTACCCTTTCCTGTGCGGCCAACTCTCGCAGCGTGCGTACTGCCAAAAACGGACTTGGCTTCAGACCATACGTTACCGTGTTAAGCTCATAAGTGACCATCGGCTCGTCAGGGCTCTCACGCCACAAAATCAGCTGGTACCGACGGTCATCTGGGTGTATAATTGTTTGGCGAAACATCATTTTGACGTCTGCTACGAACGCTACTTGGTGCAACCGAAAATCTGTGAGGATGTCCACAATGTCCCGGTTCAACTTGGGACCCGCGTGCAGACACTGGTTCACAGACACACCATTCGATGTAGGAGCAGAACCGTCAAACACTACCCGTATCTTCGCCTCCGGTGACTTCAAAACAGCCAGGTGTGGTATATAGTAATGCTCGACACACCTCCAATCTATGCTGGACACCGACATGTGGCCTAACTCTAGGTACTCCCTCATGAATTCGATATACTTCTGCCGAAGTGCTGCATCTCGCTTCATCTTTCTCTCCATAGCCAGTAGTCTCCGTTCCGCGATCTGTCGCGAACTACCTAAGGAGGGGCGGTTTGGGAGAAATGGCAGCCTGGTAACAAACCTACCTGACGAACTTCGTGCAGTGTTGTACTGATAGAACAGCTCGCACTCGTCATCCTCTGGCTTCCGTCTATCCGCTGTGGGTGGCTCCTCAGACTCCCAAAACCTCTGCAGCACCTCCGACAACACACTACCATAGAGCACCGTATCGCCCTCTGGTAGGTCCTGAGGTCTCCAAACTGGGCCAAAAATAACATACCCCCCTGTGGTATCAACGGCCACTAAACCAGTTTGCTGAAGTACCCGTTTTCTGCCACACCAGAATCTCCCGAGGACGTCTGACCCGAGGAGAACGTCCACCGTACCAGGAGTATCAAATTCAGGATCAGCTAACTCTAAGCCTGTGGTTAACCCTCGTACCGTTGACGGTAACCGAACCTGAGGAAATTTCCCTACCACATCATCCAGCACCACTGCTGAGGCATGATAGCTGACCCCTGTACCTGTATTACCTAATGGAACTCGAAGTTCACCTGACCCCGAACGTCAGGCACATCTACACCTCCAATACCTACAGCCCCATCCGTTGTGGGCCTTATATTTAAGCGTAGCCTACTCACCAGCTTACTAGACACAATACAACCCTGAGCCCCTGTATCTAACAAGGCTCTTACCTGTATGCTGCGGCCACCGTATCCCCATACCCAAATCATTGCCGTAGGCAACAATACCGTAATTGGCCGGGGGGCCGAAGCTGGCGTGTAGGCGGCGATTACCTAGCAGGAACCTAAGCGCGGAGTGTCCGCGTCCTGCGGGGGGGTCCCCTCTCTCCGTACACCTTCGAGTGGGTCCCACTCCTGCTGATAGGGACCTCTGGTCCTGTACGCCATGGCTGGCAGCCTATAATAACCCTGCGGCAGGCGCGCGTACCGTGGATGCGCCTGTAGCCGCGGGTGCTCAGCCAAGGGGAGAGGCATGCGTGGGTCATGGGAACTCACCATGTTGTTCAGACCCGCCGAGTACTGCATGTACTGGCCCTGGTGTTGGCACCCGCCCGTAGCATCACGTACTTGTGATGGGTGCCCCTGACCTTGGACCTGTGACCACCTACCCTGTTCCGGCACCTGCTGCCGAGGTGGTGACTGTCTCGCGCGTGGTGAAGGGGGCATCACCTGCTGATGTCCCTGGCCTCGTCCCTGAAACCCTGGTGGAAGAGGACTCCTCCTTGGAGGGGGTGGGGAGCGTTGCTCCCATCTAGGTAGGGCAGACTCCGTCCGCTGACCCGCGTCAGCTCTGCCTCCGTAATCTCCGCTGCGGTTCATGCATAGGAGCTGATGGTGGGCACCCTGGCAGTACCTGCAGTTGGTGCTTGATGGGCACTCTCGCACCTGATGCGGCCCCATACACCTAAAGCACCAACGCCGTTGCTGCACCACACCACGACGTTTCTGCACCCGCTGTGCAGCGAACTCCTCACACGCAGTCACCTGATGCCCCGCCTCTCTGCAGTAGGCACACCTCGATTCCAAATTAGCGACATTGTATCGCCTGGGTGGCCTACTCTTACCGTCTCGCGCCTGTGCACCCGGCCGTTCCGGGCGGCGAGCGGCCGCAGACTCCGCGTGAGGCGACTCTCCAAATTGGGCATCCCCTGTCTCTCAAGAGCGTTCACTGCAACGCAGACAGGGTTGAGGACCTTGGCCCTGAGGTCCGTCCCTCGTGTGATGGTCGGCACGGTGAGCCACTGTTCCAGGAGTTGGTCAATCATGAGACGTTTGTTGCTGTATCTCTCGATCAGCAAACCGCGAGCCGTCTCGTAACTTGCATCATCGACTGGTAGATGCTTTACCAGCTCATGGGGCTCACCTTGCAGCTTGGCCATCAATTGTGCCATTTTATATGCCGGCTGCAAGTCAGTGCGGTTATGAATCACACTGTCAAACAGATCCTGGAATCGGGTCCAATCCGTGTAGTCCCCGTGGAAGACCGGAATCGCCACAGCCGGCAGGGGCACTTGCACCCCCGGTCCCCGCGGACCATGGGGTGGGTCCGGCTCCCCAGCCCTACGCCTGGTGATCACAGCAGCCGCCTGCTGGATCTCCTGCCCTATCTCCAGGCACTGGGTCACATTCGCCCGGACCGTAAGTTTGACCTCCTCATCAGGCGTCCCATCAAATAACTCCTCGCATCCAGTGAGGCAATCCAACACCTCCGCGACCCGTTCGTCAATCCGTTGCGCACAAGCGATGAGTGCGTCCTCTCGGTCCCCGCGACCGACCATCGCCTGCTTAGTCGCGAACCACATTAGGTGCGCTCTAATTTTCGCCTGAAGCTGTCTAATCGTGGGAGCCATGGTACCAACTCAAAGTAACACCGAACCTTACAATAAAAAAAAATAATAGACAATCGGCCCTGATCCTACCGTTAGGATATCCGCACAGGGTAAACACAACGATAATAACAAGCAATTCACTAATTGATTGGCCCTGATCCTACCGATAGGATATTCTACACAGGGCACACACTACAATCACAATAAATATATTTTTTTTATGTAGGTAGATTAAAAATCTTATACTAAAATAATCTTAAATCTAGTGGTTTTCTGAACCACGCTCTGCTACCAAAAATTGTCTAATTCCAAGCTAAACTCCCGCAGTGGAAGCGATTTACACAGGTAAATTTCTAGTAAAATACCAGGAGTTCAACTGAAGGCAGACAATGGCCGCGTTACGCAGCGCTAAATAGCATACGCTGCACAATATAGCAGCGCATACTATGAATTAAACGTGAACCTAAATCTATTTAACTTAATTAACTAAGTTGAGTGAAATTGGCAAATGATGTGTTCTGACCTTTACATAACTCAATTCTGTAGTAAATACCGTCTGCCGATCTGGCGTTACGTCACACGTATAAGCACTAGATTATAAGTAAGTACCTCCAAATTATATCACCCCACGAATTCCGCAATTCGTACTAAGGAGTCACAATGATAATGGTACAACAAATATGACTAAAGGGAACACACCATTAACACAAAGAAACAGTTTTATACTAAAACAACTAGGTTTCACACTTACAGTCACGTCGCCGGCGCGAATGCATAAAATACCCAACGGAGAAAGGAAGTACAGGGAATGGATCAAATGGGGATTCCGTGGGTACTTACAGGGCTGGGTGGAAAAGATATCGACACCCAGCATTCCACTACAGCCTTGGCGCGTTATTCACTTCAAACCACTCACAGCTTCTGTTCGTATTTCACTTTGATATTAGTCATTACGCGTGACCCAACACGAATTAGGGCCGTACAAAACGCGAGCCGATATGGCCACTTGATGCCTATTCAACGCGACGCTCACGTGGAAGACGTCGAGACATCCAACAATCACTAAGCCTGGTATTCTAGTATAACCCAGGAGAACCGCAATAATACGATGCATCAACACGCGCGATCTCAAATTGAATCGTCCATTACACGCGGCATCACAAAACGCGTGGCGGGAAATCCGCACAATACGCGATACCCTCCCGTCCGAACGGTTTTGAGTGACTGATAGTGCGGTGCAGAAATCACCGCTTGGCGCCTACCAGGCGGCCCGCGCGCACGCCGCCACCCTCGCCCCGCGAGTGAGAAAGGGACAACATATGCCCAGAGCGAGTGCATGCGAGCGAGTATCGCGGCGCATTCATAGACCGTCATTAATACCTAACTTACCCCAGCATAGCAACGCTAAATTAAACAAAGAGTGAACAGGCTTCTTCTGGGTGAGCTCGCTCCATCTTAGACTCTGTCTCTGTCCTATGACCTAGACTAGAGTCAAGAGCAAACCCATCATTAATAAAAAAAAAAAAAGGAAGGTTTATAAGTATAATTTATTCCGGGAATTTGTCACATTCCCATTTGAAAACGGGTAGCCCAACTGGTAGTAAACTTTTGACCCCCTTTTGACACCTTTAAGGATTAAAATTTCAAAAAAGCTGAAACACGTATTTAATTATTTTAAGTTATGAGTCTAATCAGAAATTTTGAAACAGATTACATTTAAGATAAAAAACTTTCATAAAAACTTTTAACACCCTTTTCACCCATTTAAAGGTTAAAATTTCAAAAATGCTGAAACACGTGTTTAATTATTTTAAGTAATTAGTCTAATTACAAATTTTGAAACAGATTACATATATTTAAAAAAACTAACTTTCATACAAACTTTAAACCCCCGTTTGACCCTATTAAGGGTTAAAATTTCAAATATGCTGAAACACGTGTTTAATTATTTTAAGTCATAAGTCTTATCACTTATTTTGAAACGGATTACACTTAAGACAACGAACTTTTATACTGTAGCGACCTCTGGGAGCTACGACAAGAAGCTCACTCCAAGTGGTTCACGAGCAAGCAAGACGCAACAGAAGTTCCAACATATCTGCAAGATGGCGCCACGTGACAGAACAAAGAGCCTGAAACGCGGTATCGAAGTGTTTCACCGCGCAACGCATATATACAACTTCCAATTCTATCCAGGTGGACTAGTCGGTCCCCTGGCCACAACACCCGGCCAGGCGGGTAGCTACCCTTTTCCCGACTCCACCTGGAACCCTCCATTCTGCCTAATGGCATCACTCCTGTCACCCGCCATATTGGTGACCCCTACCTTGGACTTCGCAGCCTTCAACCACGCACCAACCACTACAGCATGCAGCCAACTACTACGTCATCAGCACCCACCGCAGTCACAGCATGGCAGCTTCACTGGTCTTCCATCATCGTCTCGACTCACCGTAGACGTCCCGACTCACCGTGGACATTGGAACCAGCACTGCTTCGCCACGCCTGACTGCATCATCACGCTACATGACGTCATCAGCCCCACTTCGCTCGCTTACAGTATCGACCTCCGGTCTTGAGGGGGAGTACTGTAGCGACCTCTGGGAGCTACGACAAGAAGCTCACTCCAAGTGGTTCACGAGCAAGCAAGACGCAACAGAAGTTCCAACATATCTGCAAGATGGCGCCACGTGACAGAACAAAGAGCCTGAAACGCGGTATCGAAGTGTTTCACCGCGCAACGCATATATACAACTTCCAATTCTATCCAGGTGGACTAGTCGGTCCCCTGGCCACAACACCCGGCCAGGCGGGTAGCTACCCTTTTCCCGACTCCACCTGGAACCCTCCATTCTGCCTAATGGCATCACTCCTGTCACCCGCCATAATACCAACTTTTAACCCCCTTTTCATACCTTGGGGAATTAAAAAAATGGAATTTAAAGTAAAGTCGCTTCCCACGTCTACCCCTGACTGTTTGTATGCTTAAATCTTCAAAACCACTTAACGGATCTGGATGAAGTTTTCTTAAAAGATAGAGTGATTGTCTATCTCTCTTTTCGCGTGGGACAGCGAGTCTTCAACGATTCGATGAGCCCTGGTGTTTTACTATATTTATTAATTAAATTGTGCACGATTTATCAGCCTCACCTTATGTTATCTCCCTACCGTAGGACTGCTGGAAGAGATTTCTTTTAAGAAATAAGTAGTACCTGTTGTGTTGTTTTTCTTTAATGTAATTGTTCTGTGTTTTATCTTGTGTACAATAAACAGTTAAATAAATAAAATAAATAAGTGATTCAAGAGGAAGGTTTCTATGTATGATTTATGTCGGGAGAAGGTCTGTTTCCCGTGGAAAATCAGTTAGCAGCGGGTGAAACCGCTGAGCGGGCCGCTAGTTTTATATAAAATATACTAATAAAGATATTAAAATATATCAAATATTATAATTTTTATTAATCAAAGGATATAGGTACTATGTTTTTTTCAAAGATTTTTTCGGAAATTTTTATATTCAAAGCAAGGACATTATAGGTTCAAAGATTAAGTAGGTCCTTAGCAATTAATTAAAGTTTAGAACTGAAACTTTAATGCAAAAGACAATGCCTTACGTGGATGATAATATGATGCTGAAAATAATTGCCTACCTTGGTAAATGAAAATAAGAAATTGTTTTTTTTTTAGCGCTAGCCGGGTTTTGAACCCGGGACCGTGGGGTCCCGTCTCACTGCTCTGCCAAATGAGCCACCGGCGGCGCCTTGTCTAATACTTCCAAATTTTCAAGCTCTTGGTAATCATTTCGAAACGATATGTCGTAATTTCTTATTCTTATCTATCTTCCGATGTTTTTTTTTAATTTTCGTATTTTCATAAATGAACATAATACAGCATTCCGAGTGCATAATAAACCATGTACCGCCTACCTTGGTGTTCAGTCAGCTATCCGGCTGGTCTGGGCGGCCCGGCTGGTTGGTTGACCCGGGTTTATTCAGCGTGAGGATTTATTGACGTCTCACGCACTCGCGCGGACAACCCACACATGATTTACATACAGGAGGTGGTATACATATAATGTGGTACTAACGCATGTGCTGTTATATAAAAAAGTATTCATAAACCTTAGGCTTTGTTGGGATGAAAAGTTTATTTAGTTAATTTTTTAAGCAAATATGATTTTTCTAACAATGTAATCCGACTATAGGATGTGTGATGCCGGCTTAGAAAAGTATCATCCCATTTCTTTACTGTGGGAATCGTTAGAGGCGACTAAAGGACTCGAGGGTGTGTGTTGCAATTTGAGGCGATGGGCTGACAACTTGTCTGTACGGTGTATGTGTACTCCAAAACTATGGTGTTGTTAACAGATGCTGACTTTTTATTCATTTATTTATAATTCGCTTAAGGGCCTGCCTCAAACTTTTAAACGTCCCTTTCCCACTAATGGCAAATCCCGTGTGTGAAAACAAAGCGGAATCACCATAGTTAGCCAATTTTTCAATGTTTTGGAAATTTGTCGCCACAGAAACAAGTAATCAAAAAACTGAACGACAATACTTGTAAACTAATAATTCACAAGACGTATCGTATTCGCAAAAATAATGTGTTATGTTCTTAAGATTGCTATACAAAACGCAAAAAAGTGTGAAAATAGACTAAACTTTGAAGAGTAAATCTATCTAGCAAACTTTCTTTAATCGTGTTTTCCTGCGACAAAAATCTAGATAATATAATGAAAAATCATTATACATAAAAATAAAGTGTTTATCGTATTCAACAACAAAATTGCGTGCATCCAAAAATACCCATTGTTCTCACAGCCCGCCCTTAAGCGAATATTTTACTTACATTTCAAGATAATTACTTGTCATACTCCATGCTGGTCAAACAAAACTACAACTATCTGTAGTCTGCTAATTGAAAATCGTTTCAGTTGTGTGTCAATGGCCTGTCAGTGTGACAGTTTTGGTCAACAAGTTTTGGTAACAGTTTGAAGTATAGAAAATCACAGTGACATTATAATGACAAGTTGACATTCGATGCCTTCACAATGACAACAAAAATAAGAGAACCGGGGCGCTGGATTTCAGCAAATTTCGTACTTTTGCTACGCACTACTGGTGCCGCGTAGCATTTACTACGTAACTTGCTACACGGTCTACGTAATTTGTACTACGCCGTAGAAAATTCCATCATCTAATGTGCAATAAATTAACATTCAAAATATTAAAATTGTGTGGTAAGAGAAATTGAAGGCGTCTCTGTGTGCCTCAGTATGAGATATGTCATAGTAACCTATGAAAAAATTATTAGTTTTCTTTTGCCCACGCCTATTCTCTAACCGCACAAATTCTATTTGTTTTTTATTTATTCTGTTAACTTTCAAGCTGTCAACCGTAATTTTCAACGCCTTTAGTACGTCGTAATAAAAGTAAATCAAAGACATGAAACGTGCTCAAATCTAAGTTCATAATTCTCTCCTAGGGTTGTAGAAGGCTTGCGATTAAAAAACCTCTTCTCAGTAGGTATATTAATACAGACGAACTTGATTCTTTAAACTAAAAAGCTCATGATGTATTTGAAATTTCAAACTATAAACTATAACAAAAACATTAAAGACATACCTGAGAAATATCCGTACTTAATATTATAAATCTGAGAATTTGTGTGTATGTATTTTTGTCACCCTTTCACGCTCAAACGGCTTGACCAATTTGGATGAAATTTGGAACACAGGTAAAGTGTAACCTGGAATAACACATAGGCTATTTCTACCACAGGAAAATGAGTGGCAGCGGGTGAAACCGCTGGGCGGATGTCTAGGAGGAATCAAATAGGAGTTTAGTTTAACCATAAAGTTGGTATTCGTTTTCCCGTAAGTTCTTGGTTTTGCCTTTTATTGCCTATTAAATAAATATCCTAGGAATGAATGATAAATTTTGTCTGTGCTTTTATAATCAGTTGTAATTTTATCGTATTATTCTTTTATTGAAAGTTCACAATACATGTTATTTATTTCTATTCAATATTTTTGACGATGATATTACCCTCTGATATTTTTATATTGTTTGTATGTACTTACTATAATTATGAATTTGATTATGTGTTTTTTTTAAATCTTAATGTAAATATTAGCATTGCACTGTTAGATCAATAAATCACAGTTAATAAAGAAACATAAAATAATGACGCGGCCTTAAAGTCTTTTAAAGTGCTTGTACGTACATCACTAATATGTAATTACTCCATGTAAATTAAGTTACATACCTGATTCGCGCCCACGCATTGCTTTTTATATCCAACGATAATGTTATGATGTATTCAACGTTTGAGGTTCAATAAACTTTAATTTTTTATAACAAATAAGTTAGAAGAGCTTTTACAACAGAGCTTAAATTATTTTTCCATTGGATTTGACATCGTCAAACCAGCATAAACTATGTCTACCTTTTTTGTAAAAATGCGGTTATTTTCTGATTCAACTGAAATAATGTGTTTTAGTTTTAGTTTTATCATGTTGGACACTGAACGACCCGATGAACCCTGACGTCAGACCCTATTTAAAGTTAAAAACTTTTTAAAATCAGCTGCTACATGAAAAAGAAGATATAAATACATCGATATCGTGATATAAGTTCATCTT
Source organism: Tuta absoluta (assembly GCA_027580185.1). Classification (NCBI taxonomy): domain Eukaryota; kingdom Metazoa; phylum Arthropoda; class Insecta; order Lepidoptera; family Gelechiidae; genus Tuta; species Tuta absoluta. Next base: position 8,477,488 of record JAQAHW010000026.1, read on the forward strand.
ACTTTATATATTCTCGAATGATCAATAATACTTCAATTTCTTTTAATAAAACACGATCAATTGGCAGATTTCCCAGAATTCTCGGATCTTTGCTTACGACCCTGTAATAACCTGCTTTTCATCTTGCAAGGTTTCCAAATCCAGGCAATAAAACCTTTATATTATAGGATGTTAAAATATTAGCTGCAAATATATTGAGGGGTTCCCCTACTTATTCTTCTTTTTTAAAATGAGAGTATAAATTAGACCTACCATACAAATTTTCATAATTTGACCAATGTTCCTTGAGGAAAGTCGTTCTGTTTCATGGGTTGTATACTAGCAGATAATATTGTTACATTTTCTTTAAAGATTAAAATGAACATTTTGATGTAATGAGGGGAAAGTGTACTTTAACTGAACTGATTATGAATTCTTTTTTTTTTTTTTAAACCTGCAAAATTTTTGTGTGCGGGCAGGATTTGAACCTGCGACTTTCGCATTACTAGTGGCGACGCCTCTTCCATCTGGGCTACCGCAGCTCATTTCTTGCCCGCCAATTTTGCAAGTGTATTTTAATGCCAGTAACGCTTGGCATGGCTCCATCTACCGGGTTAGTTTTGCAACTAATAACCGGCGACTAATTCTATATTTACAGATTGAATGTAGTCTAAGCGATGAAAACCAGCGATAAATTGAGTACCAAATTTTAAAACACTTCCCGTGTTAGGTATACAATTTTTGAAAACCTGCAAAATTTTCGTGTGCGGGCAGTATTTAACAATTACAATAGAACGCAACAATGTCTATGTCTTAAAAATTCTGGCGGATAAGAAGGACCTACCTTCTGTAGTTAGTGTCTGTGCAGTTAGAAAATGGGCGTTTGCAAAAAGTGAACTTTAGGGACACAAGTCTCCTCTATCTCAGGGTTTCTACAAAATCAAGTCTTTGGATACGTTCGCAACGTATTTATTCATTATCACCATTCACTGTCAACACAAATAGTTCATGGATTATATATAAAACGTTAGAATAACAGCATATATCGACATGCACCTCGAATATATTTGCTGTAGTTAGTTTTGGCAATTTATACAAAGAGTGGCCGTTTTTAGGTACTTTTTCCATAACTTTAATTGCAGCAATTATTTCATTGTGTTGGCAGGTTCTCATTTTACTTATGAATAATACAATAAACTTGGGCATCGGATATTCTGATAGATTGTTTGTATAAAGCGAAAATTGTTTTTTGTGAAGTGGCGCAACTGTCGAGTTCGTTGACGGCTACACTATATTTTTTATCAACACTCATCTCATAATGATCGAATTATGAACTCAAAAACATAAAGACCTACTTAATGCATTCTGCCTGTAGGAATGACAGAAGCGTAATGACTTAATGAGAAGGCTCTTACTTCCATAAAGTTGAGAAATGAAACGAAGTTTTTTTTGCCAATACTCATATCGCCATCTTCTGCCGCACCTGTCAGTTGTTGTTGTACGGTAATTCTTCGGTTGTTGTTTAGTTGTATTATGAGATTGTTGTTCAGTTGTTGTACCGATGTTGTTCAGCTGTTGTTCAGTTGTTGTTCAGATGTTGTTTCGATGTTGTTCTGATGTTTTTCAGTTGTTGTTCAGTTTTTTAGTTATGTTGTTGTTCAGTTACTTACTCTACATCTGAACAACTGCTAAAGTTAAGAATTTTCGAAAAACCATATCAAGCCATATTGCGTTCTCGTATTGAATTTGACCTTGTATCGGGCCTTGCAATCGCCGGTGGGGACGTTTGGAAAAGTGTATAACTGAGTTTTTTTTGTGTTGATAAAATAGTGTATGCAACTGCTATAATTAGGCATTAAAATGCTCGTGTCTAACTTTAATCACACTCGGCTACGCTTCGTATGATAAACAGACACTCGCATTAATATGACCCTAATTATATGTCAATTGCATATACTACTATTTTATGATGCTATGACATTTCTTACACTGCAGCACAGAAGCGCCCTCAATTTCCACGCAAAATTTATTTCCGCACAGTCTGTGGCACAGATTATACCTATTTATCCAGCACCCAGTCTATTATATCCAGAAGAATTAAACACAATATTTTAGGAACAATAAGACGTAGAAAAGGAGGGGCCTATTCGACGTTTTATGTTCGCCATCCCAAACGAGGCTTCGACTATAATGGCGCATTTTCATTAGTCGATAACTCGTACGGTATACAGCATGCGGGGGACTCCCCGCATGCGAGATAACGACTAATGAAAGTTGCAAGTCGATACGCGTTCGGTACAACGCCTGCGGGACTCCCCGCATGCATTATACCGACCGTGCTATCGACCAATAAAATTCATCAGTCGATATATTGCTTGCGGGTCTTGAGTATATTTCATAAATAGAGCGTTCGTTATAAATATGAAACGTTCCAGAAATCTCCCGCACTCCGCATGCGGACCCTATCGACTAGTGAAATCGGTTCCCCGAATGCGGGCCCTGTGGCATGCGTTCCAGAAATCTACCGCACGCCGCATGCGGACCCTATCGACTAGTGAAAATGCGCCATAAATCTAGGTAATTTAGGGCTAACGAGAATTTTATTGACTCTGTATTTCGACCGAACGAAATGATATAAATCTAGTTTAGTGGCTCAAAAATTGGATTATAAGTCCACGTCTTTTATTTAGATTTTTACCGCTTTGATTATAATGAAATAGCTTAAAGATCCTCAAATGACACATTTTAGAATTCAATTAAATAAATCACAATTATAGCCCCAACTAAGATTTCCTGTATAAGGGTGACATGGACATAAATACGCAGAAGTACCACAAACACCCACAATCTAGAATTAACAAACATACATAAATACGTATATCACGCCTTTTTCCCCTGCGGGGTAGGCAGAGCATAAACAACCGTAAAAATCTAACATTTACGCCACGTCTAACAAACATTTGAGGGTCAGGAAATTGTGTCTCGCCAGAGTGACTACCGATCGCCTAGAATTGCAATACACATGAAACCCATGAGTCCCTTAGTCGCCTCTTACGACATTCACGGGAAAGAAATGGGGTGATGCTATTCTCAGCCGACATCACACAGCGACAAAAACATAGATAAATGTGTAAATTCATTGTTCGCCTAGCCGGGAATTGAACTCGGGACCTTTGCATGAAATACTTATACTAAAACTTTGATAACAGCCTGTAAAATCCTTAATTTGATGCAGTGACTACTAATTTTTTTTATGAGATTTCGCAAGCTCCTTTCGTCAAAAAAACGGATTCGGAAATACACAGGACCGCGTGAAACTGGCAACTTGCATAGTCACTTAGTTCAATGCATTTACTTTATAAATGCTGAATGTGGTTCAATGCTTTTTGGAGCTAACAAAAGTATGAAGCGATTTGTAGTTACTTTGAGTTGTTCATTTTGTGAAGAAAGTGCAATTATTAATTGTGTCGCTTTTAGCTTAAACAAAACCTTCGTTTGTAAAAGGTCACGTGCTTACCTAAAGTACCGTCTATGTTAGTTAAGTATTCAATAAAGTTTCAAAGCACGTCTGTAGTAGCAAGACATTGTCGGTCCAAGGTACCAGGCTCGCAGCTGATTGAAGAGCTTTCGATAAAATGTAAGCGAACTACTACACAGGGAATAGCCAAATACCTCTCCATCACATTACTTACAGCTCGATCTGAGGTACTAGGCTTGCAGCTTATAGAAAAGCTATTGACAGATGTAAGGAGGCAAATTGTCACACAAGGTATCTCATGTCCTTACCACATCGCTAGCATCGCACGCAGCTAGTAGGTACCATACCCAGCTAATTACATAGAATGAATAATTGAACGAACGTGTGACTAGTTTGATGATATTATCATTATCATTTATTTAATAGTAAGAAATTTATTATATATTAATATTAATAAGGCCAAGGAGTACTTTTGATGTCCCTAATCGATACATTTTCAAAGCATATCTGTAGTAGCGAGACATGCATTGTCGGTCTTAAGTACCAGGCTTACAGACGATTGAAGAGCTATATCCAGATGTAAGGAGGCAAACTGCCACACAAGGAATAGCGGAATCTCAAGTTTTCACCGCATCGCTAGCATTGCACGCTGTAACATACCCAAAGCTAATTGGATAGAGTGCATTATTGATCGGACGTCTGAGTCTGAGTAGCCCTGAGTGCATCGAATGTTGTTATGCTTAAGCCTTAGCTTCAGCAGATTTGGTACTAATGCCTTTATAAGAAAATAAGATCGATTTCCAGGCTCTGATTAGCTGTAATCATATAAACAAATTATGTTATATGCCGGAAAGCTAACCTAGCTGGTCCCGAAACAGTGCCTTTATTTTGAATTAGGTATTTACTGTTTGTTGTATAATCTCATCAATAAGTATATATTCCATAAAATGTACATTATTAATCCGCATTAGATAACATTCAAGTTACAGATGCAGCGGATAGTACCACAAAGTAAGTATTGGCGGCTGCGCGCCGAATACAGAGAGCTCACTTCAAGCAAACGTCACGAAACTCTCCACAATTTGACACGCCGCCATTTACAAGGAAATCCAAACCAATCCAAACACACTTGTAGTCGAGTGTCAACCGCGTTTGGTGCGGACGTGCAAAATGGCTTCACACAAATATAAATAGATTTATTAGTATACGATGTGATTTGTACAATGTTCCTGTAATATTTTGTACCAACTTAAATAAAACTTGCTTTCATAAAATAACAAACAAGATTAATAACTCTAATCAGTATATTTTTGAGTTTCTACTTAAATAAATGCAACTTTTCATTTTTGATGTACATACATACACATATCACATTTATTATCCCTTGCGGGGTAGGCAGAGCGTAAACGGCTGCAAAAATGGATATTTACGCCACGTCTGAGGGTCATTCGGAAGATTGTGTATCGCCATAGTGACAGGTTGCCAGCCCATCGCCAAAAATTGCAATACACACTCTCAAGTCCCTTAGTTGCCTTTTACGACAAACTTTAAACTTTAACGAAAGAAATGGGGTGATGCTCAGTCTCAACAGCCCCAGAGCAGATATCTACCTACTCGTCATTCCCCATTTCATAATAATTGTGCTATGTAGGTAGTATACGTAATGTAAATACAGGGAGTAACAGAAAGGGTATATCAAGCCGAAAGGAGGTTGAATAAAATCGGTAAGAAAACTGTGGCAGCCCTTGCCGAAAGCGGAAATAATCGAAAAAAGGGCCGAGTGATTCTTCTGTACATTCTCTATTTTGTGATAGTACCCTTGCCTGCTACGCCGAGGGTTGTGGGTTCGATCCCCAGCAGACTCAAATATATGTTAAGTCATTTTTAGATATTTGTGTTTAGGATGGTTGTTTTCTATGTATTATTTATATTTATTTGCAAAAATAAAGTATATAAGTATTAATATTAGCGAACTTAGTCTCATAGTACATTACTTAGGTTTTTTTTGTTCAATTGTCTATGATATTTAAATATTTAAATATTTAGATGCCGTCAGGTTAAACTTTGAATCAAAGTTTTTTGATCACAATTCACCGCTAAGCTCTCATAATCCGATGCAGAGAGAAGATGAGAGGCAATCTGCGTTAGTTTTCACTTTGCACAGTCTCGCTCCATGAATATTAAGATGCTTTTAATTCTGCAAGCGACCGCAGTAGAGTGATAACAAGTCTAATGAAAATGGCAAGAATAGCGGTTTGTGAAGTCTCAACGGGATTGTTTTTAATACTGTCTCTAAAAAAAACACGTAAGTACCATCTAAAGTACCTGAAGTTGTTAATCAAAAGATACATATATAGGGCCATTTCCACTAATATAAGACGTGTATCGAACATTGTTTATACGGGTTCAACGCGCATAAATTTGCGGTATTTTTTATAAACACGCGATCAACGCATGTCTAATTTTTTTTAGCTATACTCGCGAACTGTTTCGCCAAATTAAAATTCCAGGATTTTTGTTTTATTTTGGTACGTGAGCTTGACTGGTACCTTAGCCAGGTACTTAAATTGAGGGAAACTTATTTTTTCTTGAATTTCTATTTCCGCACCATCGTCCTACAATTTAGTTACTTGTACTGGGAGTAAGACAATACGTAATACATTGAGTGGCTTTTCGATATAATCAACAGAAAGACAAGCATTTCCTACTATTTGGCTAGGGTCTTTAAGTTCCTCATTAATATTATGTTATTACAGTAAATATTAAATATTATTATTTGGCTATGCCGTGTGATGCCGGCTTAGAATAGCTTCACCCCATTTCTTACCCGTGGGAGTCGTAAGAGGCGACCAAGGGACTGGTGGGTGTGTATTGCAATTTTAAGCGATGGGCTGACAACCTGTCACTATGGCGATACACAATTTTCCGAATGACCCTCAAATATTTGTCAGACGTGGCGTAAATGTCCGTTTTTGCGGCCATTTACGCTCTGCCTACCCCGCAAGGGATTATAGGCGTGATATATGTATGTATGTATGTATGTATTAAATATTAAACTCTGCAAACATTCTTACTTGGATCTAAATAAAAGCAACAGCTAAGCCGCTACTTCGTTATACCAACTCCAAAAGTTACTTCTTCTTTTCAAGTGGGACACCGAGTCGTCCAACTACTTAATGAACCATGGTGTCAGAGTTCTTCAACCGCTACTACCAGCAGGTAGACCTCTGACATGGTTGTGTAACGACCGCCGTCTAAGTCATCATAGACAGCAAACGGGACCGACCGAAATAGCCGAATATTCAATTTTTCTATGACATATCTTTACATTAACTTACAAAAATACAGACAATTGTAATAGACTTAAAACTTTTTCTTAGTCGCTGTTTACGGCCCCCGCAGGAATAATATGGAGTGATGCTATTCTAAGCCAACATTACACGGCAGGACACTGCTCGTATAAATGTCAAATACAACGTAATTTGATATTGGCGCTCTCTATAATATGTAGGAAGCTAAGTTAATTGCATTTCCGGCCTTTGTAATAAACCAGCGCTTCTCAAAGTAATGCTCGGCGTGGATATCACCGGCTGAGTTTAAGAAAGTTTGATTTCATTGTTTCTTTATCTTGTGGGGACACAAAGTCGACCAATAACCTGCTAAACCCGCGTGTCAGTATTTTTTATCGCATGCAACCTATAGTAGGCACCTGACATTGTTATGTGTAACGTGATGACGCAGTGGTAGTGCGGTGCCGGCGGCACAACGGTTCTGAGTTTGATTCCCGGTGGGGCACTCACAACACGAAGTTGATGTTTATCACTTTGTGAAAATTGTTTCGATTCTTGTTAGGACATTGCATCTTATTTTCCACAAACAAAGACGGTTCCGTACTTCGGAAGGCACGCTAGGCCGTTGGTTCCGGTTGCTGCCTTAATTACTTAGACGGCGATCGTGACACAATCATGTCCGAGGCTTACTAGTAGCGGGTGGTTAAAAAACTCTGACACAAGGGTACATCGGGTAGTTGGACGACTCGGTGTCCCACACGAGATGAAGACCGCCAATCAAAGCCATCAACAAACTATTGAGACCTTATACGGAGTTTTGGATGGAATATCAAATGGTCCAGTTTGAAAAACTGTAACTTAACAAGGAACTTAACTAAGAACAATCTTAGAAAGTCCTTAACAAGATTTTTGAATTTTAAGAACGTTTGCTTGCTATAACCAAGTTCAATTCTCAATAGAGCGTATTAATCATGATGGTCCAATGCCAGCACTAATATGCTGATAGACGTGAGCAATTGGGTTATAATTAATCGAAGAGTATTGAATTAAGTTTCAATGCAATTATTGTCCGGCCAGATGGATCGATGACTTAAAAAAGACGGCTGGTAGCGACTGGATGGAAAAAACGAGAAATCGTGCCCTATGGCCTACGTCCAGCAATGGACTACAATAGGCTGATATACCTATATATGTATCGTCAGGACAAGGCGCTTCTGTAACAGAGCAAATAAGATATTTGGAATGCTCAGCTACAAGCCTCCATTAACTCTTAAGACATCACACTTATTTTTTGGACGCTGGTAAATATATTTAAATCGCCAAACGTACATACATTACATCTCCAGGTGACAGGTTTTTGTATCTGAATCTAGAAAAAAATGTTCTTACATTTTGTGAGGCTACCCTTTGTTTTTCCCTGCAAGAAAGAGTTTTTGCCACTTTTCTTGACCTTTCCGTATTTCTGTAGCTGGCGGGCGGCGTGAAGTGAACGCGACCGTCTCACAAAATCAAGTTATCCTTATCAAATAAAAGGCTATTTCTAGTAAGTACTTTTTCTTATAGTTTCTTGCCTTGGGGCACAATGCATGATAAGTATAGGTTTTACGAGGATTTTTTATTTTAATTATAATACGAATTTAATTGTACGTAATATAATGCCGCGTGATGCCGGCTTAGAATAGCATCACCCCATTTCTTACCCTTGGGAGTGGTAAGCAGCGACTTAGAAACTCGAGGGCGTGTATTGCAATTTTAGGCGATGGGCTGACAACCTATCCCTCAAATATTTGACAGACGTGACGTAAATGTCAGTTTTTAGCGTTTACGATCTGCCTACCCCGCAAGGGATTATAGACATCATATGTGTATGTATGTATGTGTAATATATTTTAAGAGGGATGTGCAGCACCGTAACAAACCTTTAGGTATAACGGTGTTAAGATATTTACCTTGTATGCTTTATAATGAATAAAAAAATAAAGTTAAAAATAAATAATTATGTAATGATCAAATCCATCGCACTGGCCGATATTGTGGTTAGTCTTCTTCTTCTTGTGTGGGACACCAACTCGTCCAACACTCCGAAGTACCCTGATGTCAGAGATTTTTTAAACCGCCTCCTACTAGTAGTAGTTTGTGATTACTTTGACGGCGGTCATTACACGACCATGTCTAGAGGCCTACTACTAGCAGCAGGTGGTTAAAAAACTCTGACACCAGGGTTCACCGGGTCGTTGCACGACTAGGTGTCCCACACGAAAGGAAGGAAATCCGTACTAATATTATGAATCTGAGAGTTTGTGTATGTATGTATGTTTGTTACCTCCTCACGCTCAAACGGCTTGATTGATTTGGATACAATTTGGAACACAGGTAAAGTATAACCTGGAATAACACAAAGGCCACTTTTAACCGCTGGCAAACAACTATTACCACGGGAAAATGAGTGGCCGCTTAAACCGCTGGGCGGAAATCTAGTAAATAAATAAAAAACAGACTTAAATACGTATTTCTCTACCATTGATCCCACAGAGCTGAAAGGTAGCGTGTAGATAAACCCAGATGAAGTCAAGTAACTAAATTGCCCGTGTGAGAAAGTTGTAGTGAGTGCCCCTCTGGGGACTCGTTCAAAGGAAGCCTTTGACCGGCTATTTCAAATTTACTCCGTCAATTTAACTTTCACTCGGCGGGCGGAGAGTTGGGCACATTAGCTGGATAGAACTACCGGGACTGTATGTGTAGAGTTTTAATTCTTTAAGAGCTAAGTGAACAATTTTAGACTAAATTTTCCAGTACCTAGGTATTTATTTGCTGTATACTTTTGAAGGTTATCAATTTTAGGTACAACATTGGTGTTTTATGTGCGATTATATTGCCTTATGATGTCGGAATAGAACATCATCACCTCTTTACAATCTGCGGGTGTAGTGAAAAGTGACTAAGGGATAAATTCTTCAAGGGAACCAATTCCTACTGCCCACAGCAGCATTTTTGTTCGCTCTTTCAGCTATAAAAGCAATATCTTGCACTGCGCTCACTGATCCGCTTGCCAAACGTGGTGAGTTTAGCAATACCTCCCAATAGGGGGAGGCCCATGTCCAGCAGTGGACTGTTGTATGTAAGAATAACCTAGGTGTTCTATACGGAAATATAATGCGCAAGTGAAACCGCGGGCGGAAACGCTAGTGTATGTATATGTAGAAAAAAACAATAATCAGAGCGCAGGCACTATTAATCGAAGGACGTAAGTTCAAGTCCATTTCGTGGTAAAATTTTTGCTTAAGAAATAAATTCAGCTATAAAAGGTTCAGTCCAGCCGCAATAAAACAATGCATGATCGACAAATCATTTCATTATCACATTTACTATTGCTTTTATCATACATCGAGAAATAAAATGTTGCAGAAAATACTCTCAATTTCTATTCTCCACATTTAGTTTTCTGCTAAATTCCTCAGCTCATAGGAAAAATAACTCGATCAACCGAATCGCATAGTTACTCGTAGCATTCCTGACTGGTGATTGCTTCCATTTTCCTTCTTTTTTAACAAAGGAATTTAATTTTCAGTGAGTGTGTCTATCGTTTTGTTTTCTTTGTCTTTGTTTCAAAAATTTTGAGAATTGAGTCTACTCTGCACGGCGGCGTTTTTGGGATAGTTTTGTAAGGTGCCGTAGATAAAATTATTTTACAGCTATGATATTAGGCACCATGTCATCCATTCCATGTGATCCACCTTGTGTCAACCCGGCATCATAATGTTATCAGTTCCTGTCATAAATTAAGATTTTAGCTTGATTCAAAGATCTGCTATTTTAATTCTGTAATCCACAAAATGTTCTAAATATTATCATTGTTAATGTTTTGAAAACTTATTTGTTTTTTAGAGTACTTTGGATACTAGTAAAATAACCTGTGTATAAGAGTGTAAAGGACAGCCATCCAAATACTGATATGGTACATTTAGACCATGAAACTGAACAACTTCCTCCTAGAAATATATTCCAGGAAATGCTAAAAATAATTTTGATTTTCTATAGTAAAGGCTGGCAGACTTATTTGCCTGACATTATGTGATGTTCCTAGGGGACAGTTGTTCAGTATCATGGACTGTGTGCACCCTATCAGTATTTGGAGGGCTGTCTCTTACACCCTGTATACCTATGTCAGGTGTGATGCGATGCATAAAGGTTGGCCCAAATAGTGAGGTCCAAAGTCAAAATGCGAATGCCGTATGCTGAGGGGTATTCGAATCCCCAATGAACGTTCCGCGATTTTTTGGGTTTTTTGAATTATTCAACTTTTAAATATTCAATAAGTAGGCTTCTCACATTTTTAAAGTTTCAAACAAGGGCTTTTTGAGCTGTTATTTTCATAGCATAAGCTTCACGATTTGTACTTTCTTGCATACAAAAAAAGTAAAAATCCTGCCAGTTGAATTTTTCCTATACAACTTTGTAAGTTAAATAACTCGAAAACTACAACAATTCGCTGAACATACAAACGGGGAGAGGGGGTTCGGCTCGCGGTAGAAGGCATTCAAATTTTGTCTTTGGACGTCACTATTCGGGCCACCTTGTATAAAGCTTTATAGGATTTTTCATTTAAACCATGAATTTTTTGCGTTACTGCGCTTGCAGTATTGATGTTTGATGTATTGTTATTTATTGGTTTGCTGGCTGACATGTTTGAAATTTAGATGCCTGAAATTAGTTTCAAATCTAATTTATAAACTTATTTCTTATTTGATTTGATTTAGTTTTTGTTTTTTATTATAATCTGTTATTTATTTATTCCAACATGATTAAAAGATGAACTATGAACAATAGGACCGATACAGCAACAGATACTTGTTTGTATCTGTAGTTTGTACAAAAATCAGAGCTAATTTTTTTATGTATCGGTTTTTTTTTTATTAAGGATGGGTTTGCTCTTGACTCTAGTCTAGGTCATAGGACAGAGACAGAGTCTAAGATGGAGCGAGCTCACCCAGAAGAAGCTTGTTCACTATTACTTTGAAGAGATTAGGGTTGTATGCGTGGAAACACAGACGCAGGTAGTGAGTTCCACTCTTTAGCAGTGTAATTTTGTTTGGTTTCGTAGGTAGTTTTGCTACGAATGTCTACGAAAACTCGTAGCAGGTTTGTATGTATCTCACAAAAACGTTGTCATCCGTAGTTGTCGTAGAAAGTGCGTAAGTATACCACGAAGAGGTCAATAAATTAGTATGGAAGCTACTTCACCTATTTCATTTTGTGTTCATCGCAGTATATCCCAAGTCATTAATTTATGTCAATCAGCTTGGAGCCCACATTGCGCCTGTCTTCCCTTAAGACGAGCAATCCAGAGCCACTAAGGCCAAGATCATTATGTCAGCGGAGAAGCAATGGGTAGAATATTCTGCATTTTTTCGACTAGAGTCAAACTCTTCGCTGAACAATTTATAAACTTAATGGTTCAAAATTTTATTACCTACATAAATACTCGTAAAAGTAATTCGTCAGCTTGAACAGTGATGTGGAAAAAGATTAAGTTAGCAAACCGTGAACCAGTAATACTTTGGTTAAATAAACGCGCAAGTTTAGATAGTGTTTAAAATTTTGTATCCCATTTCTTAAAATCTCCGAATTATGAGACGATATTTTTATTCCATAAAAACACGATTAGGTAATTAAAATTACGTCCATTTGAATATATTATATAGGTTTTTCAATAAGCTCTAATTTTTAATTTCTGGCCCGTTTTCAGACTAATTTCATTTCGTATTCTATTTTGTATCCTCTTCTTCCTCAATAAATTAGTAATGCATATATTTGGAATAAAGCTTTCTTTTTGAAATATTTGTTTATATATTTTAATAACTAAACAAATGTTCGGTTTTCGAATCTGAGCCTTCATCGTCTTTTTCTATCTAACGCAACGAAAAAGAAAAGGACTTACTTTATGGGACTGATGCAGCTTTAATTGTGTTAAGCATAGCAGCATTGAATAAAGTTATTTCAATTTCATTTTCATTTTCAATAAGTAAATGTAACTCGAAAAAGAAATAATAGTTGTTCCTACCTCCGCTGGCACCTTGTCCGTAGCTTGAAGTTGAGTCCAGTGCCAGTGACAGCTATAGACAGGGATCTCGTTAATTACTGCCCCATCTCAAAGATACCTCATGTGCTGGACACCGACCGAAGGAAATGAAACTATCGTATAGTGGGTTGAACTTGTATCGTATTGGTTGTGTTGTTTAAGTGCCAAGCTGTATTTAAATGCCGTGTGATGTCGGCTTACAATTAGCATCACCCCATTTCTTACCCATGGGTGTCGTAAGAGGCGACGACGGGACTCGAGGGTTAGATGTGTATTGCAATTTTAGGCGATGGGCTGACAACCTGTTACTATAGTGATATACAGTTATGTTTTTTTATCTTCTGTGCTTTCCGATGATTAAAGTTAAAATATCAAATCGACCACGAAAACTAAAATGGTTAACAAGGGGATTAAAAATATCAAGCAAAACTAAACGTACTTATTATCTTAACTACAGGCACAATCATACAAATAGATTAATATTTAAAAACAAATTTAATAACATATACAAACAATGTTTACTTTTATCGCAACGAATTAACTATAATAAATATATAAAACATCATAAAAATAAAGGTAAAGCTACATGGAATGCTATATCATCGTGTATCTCTAATGATATATACAAACATAATATTGACATAATAAAAACAAATAACGTTTACATCACAAATCCTACTGACATATGTAATACTTTAAATGATCATTTTATAACTTTGACTAATTCACATCGTATCTTGACTAATAATAATTCTCTAATTTGTGACATTCCAATTAATCCTAATACAATTTTCTTGAATCCAATTGATGAACCCGAGACTTATAAAATAATTATGTCTCTTAATAACAGTAATGCCAGTGGGTACGATGACATAATAACAAAAGTTCTCAAAAAATGTTCTAGACATATAGCTTATCCACTAACGCACATTATAAATTTAACTTTTTTGGATGGAAATTTTCCAAATGACCTTAAAATGTCGATTGTGAAACCGTTATACAAAAAGGGTGACAAATCGAACCCCAATAATTACAGGCCCATTACAATTGTGCCTATTTTATCTAAAATTCTCGAAAACGCGTTTCTCATTCGTTTAAATAGTTTCTTAACAAAAAACAGTATTTTAACAAATGAACAGTTTGGCTTTAGAAAAGGCAGTTCGACCGAACTCGCTTGTTTTGAGATGCTCAAATTTGTCACAGAGAACATTAACAACGGCACTAAAGTAGCATCAGTGCTATTAGATATGAGTAAAGCTCTTGATTATTTTGACCATTATATACTATTAGACAAGATGGAACGCTGCGGAATAAGAGGCAAGGCCCTCGATTGGATTGCGAGCTATTTGCTTGGTAGGACGCAGTGTACCGAAATATTGACAACCACTTATTATAATAAAAATCTAATTAAAGAGAAATTTAGGTCTTGTTGGAAACTAAATAACACTGGAGTTCCGCAAGGAAGCATTCTCGGTCCACTCCTTTTCTTACTTTATATAAATGACTTGCCGAGAGCCACTACAGAGAAATGCGTTTTGTTTGCAGACGACACGACAATTTTGATAAAATGTGACAACAAGAGTTTTTTCGAAAACCAAATAAATACTGCATTACAAAATGTTATAAGGTGGATGAAATCAAACAATTTATCAGTCAATATATTAAAGACAAAATGCATTCAACTCCATTCATACCAGTCACAACCCGTTTCTTTCACAATTAAATACCAAGGCGAAGTAATAGAAGAAGTAAACAATGTGAAGTTCTTAGGTTTCAATGTCGACAGTAATCTAAATTGGAAAGCACATATAGATTCAATTTGCAACAGATTAGATCGATTTGTATTTGCCCTGAAAAAGTTGAGACAAACTGTCTCTACAGAGGCAGCTTTGACGGCATATCATGGCCATGTATCTTCTATCCTCAACTATGGCTTATTACTGTGGGGTAATTCTGTGGACATTGATAGAGCTTTCAAACTCCAGAAGCGTTGCATGCGAGCCATTGACAAAGCCTGGTTTTTAAACAGCTGCAGACCAATTTTTCAAAAATATAAAATTTTACCGCTACCTTGCCAATACATCAGAGTTGCTTGTTTGTTTGTGCGATCTAACGAAAAATATTTCGTAATACGTAAAGATGTTATAAGAAGGGTCCAAAGAACGTTCTACGAAGAATTACTGTATCAGCCTCGATGCCGTAAGGATATTCACAAAAGAAATGCCTATAATATGTGTATTTTTCTGTATAATAATTTACCCACTAATCTTAGATGTATGCATGGAAACTTATTTAAAGTTAAGCTAACTGAATGGCTCTTAAGCAATTGTTTTTATTCAATTAAGGAGTATGTAAATAGAACCACTTGAGGTCTATACTTTAAGATTTGCACACCTGTGACAGGTTGAATTCTTATTCTTTAGGATAATTACTAACCCATCTGTAATTAATTGTACCTATCTGAATTCTAGCAAATAAAAGATTTGATTTGATTTGATTATCTGATTGACCCTCAAACTTTTGTCAGACGCGGTGTTAATAGCCGTTAACGCTCTGCCTACCCCGTAAGGGATAGAGGTGTGATTTGTGTATGTATGTATTTAAATGATGATTAATACTTCACCAAATTGAAACACAAGTACAGGTGATCAAATGCGTCGTTCATATAACTGTTCCAGTCGGGAATCAAACCCGGAACCGACGAGTATCTGACAGACAAACTACCACTACATCAGTCGCCTTATGACAAGATTTTAAATAAAGTATGCAGGGTTATATTTTATTCCGGCCGGAAATTTTACAGGCCGATTCTACTCATGTTTTTTTTTTTTAGTATGGAGTCTCCTGCGAAATCGTGAAAAAAAACAGCTATTCCATATATTTTGTTGGAGAAGGTTTGAATTTTTCTAGGCAGCAGCCGTTCGCTATTTTGCAGGTTACCTCATAGTAAAAGATGTTCAGCATCAGAAGTAGAATCACCCTTTAAAATTTCTGTGCTGAATAAAAAGTAACCCTGTATTACTGCTATTCATTTTGCTTCTAACAATAACCACTTTGCTACAATGAGCTATACCAGAGACCGAAAACCTTGCACACATTAACAACCACAACCGTCCACTGCTGGACATAAGATTCCCTATATAAGGGGTATTGCCATATTCACCTCGCTTGGCAAGTAGTCTGGTGAGCGCAGTGCAAGATTTTGCATTCACAGGGACCGCTGCTGAATAACTAAGTGCGGTTGATAAACTCTGACATCAGGGTTCATCGTTCGTTCGTCGACTCGGTTTCCTACAAATTAGTAACCAGATGCCGTGTGATGCCGGCTTAGAATAGTATCACCCCATTTCTTTCCTGTGGGAGTCGTACGAGGCGACTAAGGGAATCGAGGGTGTGTATTGCAATTTTAGGCGATGGGCTGACAACCTGTCACTATGGCGATACACAATTTTCCAAATGACCCTCAAATATTTGTCAGATGTGGCGTAAGTGTCCGTGTTTTGCGGCCGTTTACGTTCTGCCTACCCCGCAAGGGATTAAAGGCGTGATATGTGTATGTAGTAACCAGTAAACTCAGCAATCCTGTCCGACCAAAACGGCCCTTATCTAGAACGCCATCTTAAATGCTGACGGAATTGGCTATTAACTTAATTATTACTGCTTCGCTTGATTAGGCCAGGACTAAGCACCATTTACGGTTACTCGTGTGTGATATTACTCCTGCTTTTGTATGTAGATACCGACCTATATCACTTGTACGTGGCTATGAGAATCTTTATTTTATCTAATCTTTGGCAATTATTATTCCCACATGATGGCGTCTACCTTTCTCGTCTTCTCTCTCTACTTTACTCTGTTGGATGGACGTATCTTCCTCAATCACGTCCGCAGCAACTCATATGCTTTCGAATCACGTCTCACCACCTGGCTTTTCTTTTATATAGGTTGAAATTTCACTTGTGACCGATAGCGAAATCACAACACGGGCTTAAGAAACAACTTTCCTCAAGGAACATAGGTTGAATTATGATAAAAATATTTTGAGTTTCCACAGTGACTCAAATCAGCTGATCGGCAATTTTGAATAGAATGTCTGAATATTTTTCGCATTTCATCCTATGTTCATTGAGGAAAGTTCGTTATCACCAGCCCGTCTTGGTTTTCGCTATCGGTCACTAGTTAAATTTCACATTATGATTTACGAATATATTATTGTTTCGTCCACTCCACCAAGACCACGCTAAAATCCTAGCAAAGAACGCTCTTCTAAATAAAGAACTTCAAGCAAAAGAATAAACTATCTTCTTCTCGTGTGGTGTCAGAGTTTTTCAACCGCCTACTACTAGTAGTATTCTCTGACATGGTTGTATAACAACCGCCGTCTAAGTAATTATAGATAGCAACCGGGACCAACGGCTTAACGTGCCCTCCGCTCCAAAGCACATATTTATTACGGACACTCAATGTGCTAACCAGACTGAGAACAAATTTACAAAGTGATAATTTCAACTTCTTGAGTGCTGGTGAGGCAACTTAAACCGGAACCTTTGCGCCACATCGGCCGCTTGTAACAATAAAACTATGGGAATCATTTTTTATAAGTAAGTTTTTGTTGTTAGTAAGGATTACCTAGCAAAGTGGAACCGACCGGAATCTGTCTTTCTCTCTTACACATGCTCACGCGTGCACACACACACATACACACACACATACATATATTTATATATACACATACATACACGCTCACATACACAATAATAAACTTACAAATGTACGCACTATTTTCTGTTATGGTATTACTATTATATATATAAAAAAAAAATTATTAATTAAGGCAAAATTTTGTTAGTTACTTTACTTTTAAATCTTATTTTAAGGAAACGAGGGGTAGTAGCGGGTCATTCCCACTACTACAAGTATCTACGGATAACTTACTGGGAAGACCCGGCACTAAATGTATATTAAGATTTGGAAATAATTTTTTTTTTTAAGTAGGTAAGGCACATTGCAAAATGTTTTGCTTTTGATAAGATGGGTCGTTTCGCAACGTGCTTTTGCCGCACAGATTGCTTTGTTTTTTGAGACAGTTATGTAAATCTTATTTTGACTAAGTGTTCATGCTTACGACATATTATACCTTGATGCTATACAAACCGCATTCTCGCTTAGATCCTGTAGAACTATGCCCCGATGACTGCAGTTGACAATTCGAGTAATGGTATTCGCTGGCGATTCATCGAACCGGCCAGGAAATATCGCTGCGCTGTTCTAACGGGCAAAAGACAATAACTCAATATACAGGGTGGCCTGAAAAGTGACGTCCAAAGACAACATTTGAATGCTTTTTATTGAGGGGTATCCGAATCAACCCCTTGTATGTTCAGCAATTTTTGTAGCTTCCGAGTTATTCAGTTTTTAAAATTGTACGGGTAAAAAAATATTTCACTGGGAGTAATTTTTGTTTAATTTCTTACTTCCGTATAAAACTCCCCCTAACCCCTCACCCCCTCAGTACCCCTCAGTCTAAGGCATTCAAATTTTGTCTTTGGACGTCATCATACAGGCCGCCCTGTATAAACACGGATTGAAGATAGAAAAAGTGTAGGTGTAGGTAGGTACACCAAAGATGAAAATTCCAAGTATTGTTCGACTACATTTCTGAGAATTCGATTTCGTAGATCTGGTGACTAATGGATAATACAACTTTTGTAGTGTAGTTTTTCGAAATAATATGTATTATCTTGAGTAAGTGTAAATGCCATTCAAATATCCTATATTTTGGGTGATTTTTGTAAGATGTTATAATGTGTGTAGAAAACATACTAATCTTGTAAGTGATGTATGGTCAGGATTTGAACCTACGACCTTCTTAATAAGTCATTACTAATGCTTTTGTTTGATTACTTTCTTTTCTAATCTTATTTTGACGTGGCAACAGCAGGAACTCCTTAGTAAAGTATTTTTCATAGCCAACATCCAGTGTATTGCCGGCTGACGTGTGATGCCGGCTTTAAAAAAGCATCACCCATTTATTTTCCGTGGGTATTGTAAGAAATGACTAAGGGACTAGATGGCTAGATGCGTTTTGAAATATTAGGCGCTGGGCTGACAACATGTCACTTTAGCGATACATTTTCTGAATGAACATTAATTGTTTTTATATGTCGGATTACACGCCGTTTACGCTTTGCCTATCCCGCAAGAGATAGAAGCGTAATATATGTATGTATATAGCATTCAGTCAATAGAGTACAATCATCTGTGGTACTTAATTCAGTCACTTGTAAAATGGAAAACAGCATTTGCCCCTAAATAACTATTTTCCAGTTCGCTACAAAATAATGCCTCTAATTTCGGCTGGATAACTGGTTTGCTGCCCACAAGCGACGCTTATGAAACTGGATGCTGATTAATGACTATGAGTGTTACCAACAACACATTGAAATTCATAGCATAATTTTGTTTGTACCGACAAAATATTAGTTTTGAGTTTTTATTAAAATTTAGTTTGGTTTAGCTTAGTATTAATTGTTATTTGTCCCTTTACATTAATTACCCTTATTTTATGTAAATTATAAAGTTTTTGTAATATGATATCCATTTTAGAATCTGTGACTTGAAAAGGGAGTATAATAAAACAACATGTAAAATACCATAATTTATTACGTAACAAACCGTGTGAGTTGTATTAGTTGTTCGTGACGTCACATGAACACGTCATCAGGCAGCGCGTGCGTCGGCGCCGGCTCGTCAGAGAAGGTGACAACCCTAGCGCGTCCCCCTCCCCCCGGCCCTGGCGTCCCTGGAGCCCCAGTCTCTGCCGGTCCACACACCGCGCTCAAGTTAAACTCACTAAGACTCCGCGGCACAAAATACTCGCGGCAAGCAGTCCCGCCCGGCCCTGCCGACCGCCGCGCTGGCACATTACGCTGAAAACTGTCTTCTGTCGTAGACTTCCGTCGCGGCAGACTGTTGAACTTGGTCGGATTCAGCGCGTCGATCTTGAAGGTGACCTCCGCGCGCTTCGGCCCGGGCTCGGGCGGCGCGCGCCGTCAGGACGCGGCCGCCGGCGGCTTTTCCCGAACACACTCCACTCTCCCATGCACGCTATGCACGGACCCACGCGCACACAACCCCGCTACACCTCGCAGCGCGGCACTCAAGTCCTCCTGTATCAGATTGAAGCACATCGCTATAACGACTATGCCCACTAAAATGTATAAACAACACAGACCGACCGCGACATCTTCGGCTTTCGCGGATATAGTTCTCGCGTAATAACCCGGTCTTAGATCACCGAAGCCTATAGTTGCAAGGCTTGAGAAAGAAAAGAAGCACCCGTCGATAAGCGTCCACTTTTCGGTCACTCGAAACATGGCGGAGCCGAGGGCTACGTACAACGCTATTAGAAATAGGCTTAACACGATTGGCACACGCGTGTGGTCACGGCAAGTCCAGTGTAATGGTGGGAGAGCGTCGAGGTTTAGTGCCGCTTGGAAGGGCGTCCGTCTTTCTTCTATCACCGGTGGTTTGAAGTCTCGTCTGACGCAGGCGCGGCGCGGAGGGCGTACTCTGGAGTACAACGCCCTCACGCGCCGCGCTAAGGCATCGCCGATGGTTGACAGATACAGCATGATGATCGGTATACCAATACATGCGTATGCTATCGCTACTAGCTTCCCTGCTGCTGATTTTGGTGTGACGTTTCCATGCCCTGAAAAAAGAAAAAACCTAACTGATAGGTTGAACATCTTCTAAAAGGATCTGATCCTTTTTTACCAAAAAGGAAACAGGAAAGAAAATACGTCGACTGCTTGATTGTTTCCACGAAACAGGCGATTCTTATTCGAGGCGAGTCAGCTTGTTTGTCCTCAGGGAATGTTTAACATGCCCCTAAACAGTACTAAGTGTTTTGGAGTAAACTTTGGGGAATCGTTTAACTATTTCAAATGTTTACTTTATCCTTTCGTTTGCCAACGCTCTTTACTTATTTCAGTTGAAGGCATTACGAGAGTTGAATACTTAAAACGGCATGTTGTCATTTAATAAAAGGTTAATGCGTTCTGAATTTTCTCTTTTCTCTACTTCTAAAAATAGATTTATAACAAAATCTTAATTTACAAACAAATGAATTGAAAGGCATGACATAAACTATCAGCCAAACTTTTCTTTGTGCGTATGGGCCCTGTGGGCTTAGATTATGTAGTATCACCTCAGTCTTACCCAAAAAATCCGTTAACTAGCAAATGAAGGATTAATCCGGGGAATGGGTAGCAGTTTTCCGTGATTACAACACCTTGCCCTGTGCTCACCAACACGCCTATAGAGAGCAGCTTTAGACTATTGTGGCTGTTGATGATGAAGATGTGATGATACTTACCAATAGTTGTGATGAGCGTAAGCGCATACAGGAAACTCGTAGAAAAAGTCCACCGATAATCGTGTTCCACAGTATCTGGTCCCGGAGGTCCTCGGATCGTCTTGATTAGCACCTTCTGGAAGTCCAGCAGCTCTTTAGCAGCCAGCTTCGTCCAATTCTCCTTATACAGGATATTCAAGTCCTCAGTGATAGACCAGAGGCGTTCGACCGTCTTCGCGCGGACGTCGGCAGGCGGCGCTAGGTTGGATGATGCAGCTACAGCTGTCTCGTGTGTGCTGGCTGTTCCCTCTAAGGCGAGAAAGAGAAAGCCGCCGAGGAGGTTGTAGGTGAGCACGAGGAAGCAGACGGCGAGGCAGGTGAGCGGTGAGGTGCGGCGCGCGTGGCCCCGCCCCCCGCACCCCGCGCACGCCCCGCACTCCTCCGCCATGCTATCGGCGCCGACGAGCCGAGCGCTGGAGGGCTTCTTTCTTCCTCACTCTGGGCATCCTATCTCAATGACCGGCTCGGGGTTCTCCAAATCCTGGAACAATAAAAAAGTTTGTTCAATGACCAACATATGAACTGAAACACCTATCCACGCACGGTTACTGGACTGGAACAGGAACTTCAAATGTATTGATGTTATAAAAAACAATGTGAGGAAGGAAACACCTTTCCCTAAAGGAAACTCATCATTGCTGGCAATACAAGGTTTGCTTACCAGATACTTTATGTACAGTCAAGCTCAAGTCCGATTTGATACTTCAACCGCCAATGTAAGTCTTATGCGCGCGGCTTAAAAACGGTCCAAAGTTCAAACTGGTCTTGACTGTATTCCACCAGGGGCGTTTTCCCTAAACGACGGTGCTTCTAGCATACTCTGCAATCTTACCTAACGATTAAAATGCTATAAAATTAAGGCATTTAATTTGTCTCCTTCCTTTTACATTATGTCCCATAATACTCCAGAGGCGGCAAGAGAAAATTTTAGCCGATGTGTTGAGAAATTAATTAATTTCATAAAACCTTTTGAAGTGTCGTAAATTGGAGTTGGGACGGGTATAAATTATTTATGTTCAGGGAGACGAGATAAAATTCCGCGATGGAATATAAAAGCTAAACTTTTTCTTGTAGTGGGAATTTGTACGCGAAAAGTTTTGCCTTTGGGATTTCGTGAGCATTAGCAACACGTGTGCGGCAGAATTGAAACCCGCCAAAAACATTAATGTGAAAATAGAGGCCCATCTTTGTATCTGAAAACAGTTAAAATCTAAAAGTAAACTACAGCCAAATTTACATACAATGGATAGTAGCGCAAAAACAACGTTAGACATGAAAATTTTGAAAAATGCAGTCAAACAGATACTTGAGTAAGTTATTGCCTTATTTGTTGCTTAGAGTTTATTTATTACTAGATATTCACCCAGCGGTTTCACCCGCTGCTACTCATTTGCCGATGGTAATAGTTGTTTTCCCGCAATAAAAGTAGCCTATGTGTTATTTCAGGTCCTACTCTACCTGTGTTCCAAATTTCATGCAAATCGGTCAAGACGTGTGAGCGTGAAAAGGTAACAAACATACACACATACAAACTCTCAGATTTATAATATTAGTACGGATATTTCTAAGAGTATCCTGCTGCATATTTTTTTATAAGAATTTGCCGACTATCAAAGTAATTAAGGCTAGATTATACGTTTAAACAACATCTTACAATATGTACCAAAAAAAAATAGGACCTTCTTAACCTCTATGTCCCACTTAAAGAAATGTAATTTAAGACAGGGAACTTATTGAAAAAGTGAAAAATATCATCTTCGTAATGCTTCACAGGAAATCGAATCCGGAAACTTTGCGTCGCAGGCTTTCACACTACCACTGCGCCACATCGGGCCCAGTTAACAGGGTAGTGCCACATTACTTTCTTATAATATTATAGTTACAAGCCTATCGCTATCGTTATTTTTTGTGAACAATACAGCGGTTTCAAGAACTGACACGAGGAAACGAATCAATCTTGTGAGAGATCGAAAACGAGTAAATAGTACAATAGATCGTATTTTTTGTGGAGAAAATAGTATTGTGTTTGGTTTGACAAGATATGACACACATACTTAAGTTCTTGGAAATCGTGGAAATGAAAATTGGAATCGTACCAAAGCAACAGATTCCACCCGTACCTGAATATATCTTATTTAATACCGAAACTTTATGTAGATTTTATACATACACATATCATGCCTATTCCAGGGTAGGTAGATCGATAACAGCCGTAAATTACGGTTACTATTGCCAAGTCCTGCAAATATTTGAGGGCCGAAAAATCGTGTATCACTATAATGACAGGTGGTCAATCTGTCGTCGCCTTAAATTGTAACGCACATGAAAATCTTGAGTCACTTTTGTCGCCTCTTATGGCACTTGCAGGAAAGAAATGGGGTGATGCTATTCTAAGCCAGCATCAAAACTAGGTAAATTGTATGCATATTATTATTATTTTGACCTAAAGTGTTCCACTGATGGGCAAAGGCCTCTCCGCTTTTCTTGTAGACTTCCCGTTTAGCTGATGATTTGGGCGAGTTAGATACTTAATTTTTTTTTTATGTAGCAACAAACAAGCTATCAAATCATCTACCTCCATTAAAATTAAGGTTTTTCTTTATAATCCATTCAAATAGTTTCATTGTAGTTAAATTTTAAAACAATAGTTGCTTCATTCCCTGGTGACCTCAAAAAAGCAATTATTTCAGCCAAACTTGGCCAAACTCAACCTCCAAAACATCAAGTTGAGTGTGATTAATGAATCTCTCTGTTCAAGTAGTTGACTACTTGAATACAAGAGTAGTCACGTTTTTTTTAGACCTTCTTTCATCAAAGAAAGAAGAAAGGCTTTTTTATTATTTACTTTCTGAAATAGAGGAGCGTTAATGTGCCCTCTGGGTATCAAAAATACAGGGTGGCCCGAATAGTGACGTCCTAAAACAGAATTCGAATGCGTTATACAATGCGGTATACTGAGGTGACTCAGAACCATCCCCATGTTTGTTCCGTGATTTTTTTGTAGTGTCGAAATAATCAATTTCTTCATTGGAATGGAATAAAATTTACTGACATGTTTCATATTTTTTTTAACATCCGTTAAAGTGTTTTTGTGTGGTTATTTTTACATTATATTCATGATTTGTACTTTTTAACGTTCAATAAAAAAGCCTGCCAATCAAATTTTACCCATTAATATTTAAAAATTTGAATTATTCTTTTTCTTGGTTTAGGAAACAGAAGCCTCATAATTATTTGTATCGTGTGTATTTGTAATTAAGTTTATTATTATTAATAAAATATATCTTATCTTAACTCGTTAACTACAAAAATTGTGAAACATATAAGTTGGTGATTCGGATACTCCTAGTATAGGGCATTCAAATTTTGTCATTGGAAATGTCTAAACGTCGGGCCATCCTGTATACAATGAACTGGCCTAAAACAACATTGATAAGAAATGAAAACCGTGTGACCTACCCGTGGGTGTCGTAAAGAGCGACTGAGGGAGTACTTTATCTAGGGAACGGGCATCAGCGTTCTCTGTGAAAGCAATATCTTGCACTGCGCTCACCAATCCACTTACCAAGCGTGGTCATTATGGCAATACCCCTAGCAGGGGGAGGCCCATGTCCAGAAGCACAGTATAATTAATAGTACTAGCGTACAGTATGGTCACTCCCTGCCTCCCCCTACAAGCGCCGCCCACCCGCGCTCGGAGGACGCTCAGACACCGGCTAGCAAGGACGCGACGACGAAGGTCATTTCATACTGCCGCACATTGCATTCCCGATTTGCAAACGCAAAATGGCGGCAACCTTGACATGTTGTCTCACACACACAAGCATGGTCCGCGTTATTCTTTATTCAATGTAGGATAGTCTTATTGACGGCATGAACAGTCATTGTAAAAAAAAGAAATTTGTATCACACAATTTCTTTTTACAGTTTTGTATTAATAGAAAATCGTCGCTTTGTTATCATAACTCTATCATACGACACTAGTCATTGCTAGACAAGGACCTGCCCTTTTGGGATGGTATTCGCCATACTTGCCATGCTTGTGTCAATCAATAATTTCAACAAATAAATGATATAACTTTTCAAGCACTCGCGATCACTTTTACTCATTTTAAGTATTAGACCGGGTCTATCGCGATAGTATTTAGGTAAATATTAGTAATTTACCTGTGTCCCGACGTTTCAATACAGTTTCATGTATTGTGGTCGCGGGTTTACTGAACATGAAACTGTATTGAAACGTCGGGACACAGGTAAATTACTAATATTTACCTAAATACTATCGCGATAGACCCGGTCTAATACTTAAAATGAGTGAAAGTGATCGCGAGTGCTTGAAAAGTTATATCATTTATTTGTTGAAATTATTGCTTGACAAAGGCATGGCAAGGCTGTATTGAAACGTCGGGATACAGGTAAATTACTAATATTTACCTAAATACTATCGCGATAGACGCGGCCTAATACTTAAAATGAGTGAAATTACAGTGAATAATACAGTGAGTAATGAGTGAATTAGTTTCAATACAGTTTCATGTTCAGTAAACCCGCGACCACAATACATGAAACTGTATTGAAACGTCGGGATACAGGTAAATTACTAATATTTACCTAAATACTATCGCGATAGACCCGGCCTAATACTTAAAATGAGTGAAATAAATAATACCTGATGCAACGTTATCAAATTATGCACACACATACACATATCACGCGTATAATCCCTTGTGGGGTAGGTAAACAGCCGCGAAATACAACCATTTACTCCACGTCTGACAAATATATCTATTTTTTTTATTCATGATGGACTTGCTCTTGACTCTAGTCTAGGTCATAGGGTCATTCGGAAAATTATGTATCACCTTTGTGGCAGGTTGTCAGCCCATCGTTTAAAATTGCAATACACACCCTCGAGTCCCTCAGCCGCCTCTTACGACTCCCAAGAACGTTATCAAATTATCTAATTTGCAATTACAAAAACCTCTTATAGACGCACCTGTTTCTCCCCCCCCCTACGTAGGTAGGTACTAGGAGAATTGTGGGGGGTTTCTCTAATGAGAGCACAAAAATATAAAAGTCGTGAGGCAGATTTTATGTTAATGAGTTCTTTGATACAAAGAGATGGTGTCAGTTACGTTTTGTCCAAATTAAACCGAAAATTCTGTGAAGAGTACTGACTTATTTTTTGCCAACGTGAAAATTTTATACTTTTTTGAGTACAGAAATCAGAAGAATCATTTTGCAAACTACGAAATCATTTTTTTACTAAAAGAGACGTATGAAAGGGAGAGTAGATAGACTGTCAATATGGATGAACGTAAGAAGTTGTGGTGTGTTAAAGATTGTGAAGACGGAATAAAATATTATTAAAAGAATAGTCGGTTTGTTTAACTTCGTCGCTCACCGCCCCATCCACATATATATGACGGATCAGGAGAAAGGTTTCTTCGTGATCAGACATACTTCAGGGCGTACTGAGGGTGATCGAGCAAAGAAAATGCAATCCTCGGAGTAACGTGGTTTTTATTACAGGAAAACTTAATAATTTCAGAATTGAATAATGAAACTGAATAGCTCAAACGAGACGGAGGACAGTTCCTTGTCTGAACAGGGCGGCGGCTCCTCCAAAAGTGAGTTGCGCTCCGCCGTCAGTCGAGACTCTGCCGTAGCGCCGGAAGTGGTGGTGGTAGTCCAAGCTAACTAAAAAAGTTCATTGCTGCCAATGTGACAGCTAGATGCGCTCCAACTTCCTACGCTGCGGTTCGTTTGGCCATCCGTACTCATGACAGTCTCCGACATATATAATAAAAATCTTCTTAATTTAAGAAGGTCTCATATCTTCAAGTAATAGGTCTATTAATAATAACGATATCGCTCGTTTTCCTCCCAAGGGGGTATTACTTGTTCCCGTTCAGGAATACCCGGCATGTTGGGTATAATTACTCATAGAGGATTATTATTTATTTATTTATTTATTGAAATAAATTTTACAGCATTACAGCTTAGCCTATGCACTGTATAACTGAACATATTGTAACAAAATTAAAAATTTATACAAAAAGTAATTGTGAAAACATAAACGTAAATGTAAGAACAGCTTTGTTGTTATTTTTCTTAGGGACACTTGTTTAGTTTTATTCCATTGAATTGATTCAAGATTTTACTATCGGCAGCTCATCATGTTAACCATTTAAAAATTAAGATATTGTACTTTTTCTAGTTTTTTTTTTAAAGTATTACCCCATTTTTGCTCGTGGGAGTCGTAAGAGGCGACTAAAGGACTTCAGGGTGTGTATTGCAATTTAAGGCGATGGGCTGACAACCTTTCACTATGGCGATACACAATTTTCCGGATGACCCTCAAATGTTTATCAGACGTGGCGCAAATGTCCGTTTTATGCGGCCGTTTATGCTCTGCCTACCCCGCAAGGGGTTAATGGCGTGATATATGTATGTATGTGTGTGTGTGTACTTTTTCTTCTTCTTTCGTGTGGGACACCGTGATGTCCAACGACCCGATGAACCCTAGTGTCAGAGATTTTCCGTCAACTACTAGTTTAACTAAGATGAAAAATATAATCTTCAATGTCTTTTTAAAATAAGTCATACTTGAAAAAGACTTCGTTACAGCAAATATTCCGTAGATACTTACCAATTAAAACAAAAATCATTCTTCCAATTACAAATGTAAAGTCTCTTTCTACCCACTTAGGTAAATACACCCAAAGTTCCACGTCAAGACATCGTGATTCAGAGTTTATTTTTCAACTTTTTCTGGGAAAAGAATAAAGTTGAAAAGGGTATTGAGGAAAAGTTAGAATGTTTAACTTGGTAGAAACGTCGACGAGGTTTTTGTGGAGGAAAAATTAAAAATGCCTCAAAACGACACCCTTTGAGAAGTTTCCGACAGAAACCGGGGCTTGCTTCAACAGGCTATTGTGCTTTAAAGTTATTATTAAAAGGAATTTGAAGATGTTTTTTGATTTACTGATTCTCTCTACCATTTTATAAATCTGGGTCAGATAATACTGCGTTATTCCTTTAAATAATAATTTTCTTTATTTCAGACACGGGGTCCATTTAAAGCTTAGATTATCACAATAAAAATAGATATGTAATTTAAAATGAAATAGTGTAAATGGCCTAAAAATTAAAATACAGTAAGATACGTGCTTGCTTTAAGTTAAAGGTCAAATTTAAATAATTCAATACGCTTTGTCTTACAAGATTGTATGTTTATCATATTCTTGGCTATTGCTGGCACCAAAGTAATTTTTCTACTAAGTAACATTACAAATTATAATGATAAATAAAAAAAAAAACTTTTGGGATACTTGAAATTGTTAACAGATCACGTTCTAAAAGTTTTTAGAATTTTTGTCTGTTTATCTTTGTAGATGTTTTAATGTTAAAGCATTACGTGATAATGACTGAACGAAATTTAAATTTAACAGAGATATTGCCGTTGCCCTGCATGTACATTAGAGATGTTTGTGTCTTTGTAAATGCACATCCTAGTTATTGGCCTAAGCGTAGTGAGGTATTTGAGCGACGGACAAGGCAAAGATATATGAATTTTCTGCATCAACCTGTGTGCTACAAAGTTATTTATAAGAAAAATATTTTTAATATGTGCATTCTAATATATAATAAGCTCCCAGACCATATCAAATTGTTAAGTGGTAATAATTTATGACTACTTTGACAAAATGGTTACCTCAACATTGTTTTTATAGCGTAAAGGAATTTTTGACATCGTTATTTTATTTATTTTGTTTTTGTTTGAATTATTAATTTTATTTTTGTGTGACATTTTATTTACTTTACATCATAACTTTCTTAAATGCATTTAATTAAGCTTTGCGAAAAAAATTACATTTGCATGCTTGTATGCAAGCGAACACATGAGACTTTTTAAAATTTGAAGAAACAAAGAACTTGTATACTTGCAAATAAGTTTTCTGATTTCTGATTTCAAATATGTCATATAAATGACCGGCCAGGTTGTACAAAATCATCTCTTCACCCGTAGCCACTAATTTTTCGTGGTAATAGTTGTTTTCCTGCGGTAAAAAGTAGCCTATATGTCATTCTAGGTTATATTCTATCTGTGTTCCAAATTTTATTCAAATCGGTCAAGCCGTTTGAGCGTGAAAAGATAACAAACATACATACACACACAAACTCTCAGATTTATAATATTATTATTATACTACGGATTGTCTTAACCCCAGTGCAAGTAACTTATTGGATGGAAGCTGGTGCGAAAATATAAATTTAAAAAAATATCAATTTACTTCGCTTCCTTAAACTAAAGTACCTATGCAAAGATCTAGCTAAAGTACAAAACCAACTACAAAATAAAATGTCTGAAATATTAAGTTGGCAAAACAAAGTTCGCGGGTACCAGCAAGTTTTTTCATATATGTCTTATTCTTTTCGTTTGTGAAACTGAGTCGAGGGACAACCCGATGAACCCTAGTAAGTGATAGATACACACACATATCACGTCTATAATCCGTTGCGGGGTAGGAAGAGCGTGAACGGCCGCGAAAAACGGACATTTACGCCACGTCTGACAAATATTTGAGGGTTATTCGGAATATTATGTATCGCCATAGTGACAGATTGCGACTCCCACGGGACATAAATGGGGTGATGCTATTCTAAGCCGGCATCACAAGGCAATAGATATAAGTGAAAATAACTTGCATAGTTCTTGGTACAACGTGTTTGTATCATGAATCTTACTAATACTTAATTAAAGTGTTAATACAATGAATACAAGTTACTAATGACAGCTAAAGATTTTCTTCTATGTTGATTATTCTAATTAAAAATGAAAAGCCAACATTTTATAAAAAACTAAATAATTATTGTTTTTTTTTCGGGTTGGACACCGAGTCATTGAACGACCCAATAAACCCTGGTGTCAGAGTTTTTCAACCACCTACTACTAGTAGTAGGCCTCCGACATGGTTGTGTAACGGCCGACATCTAAGTAATCATGGACAGCAACCGGGACAGACCGCTTAACGTTCCCTCCGAAGCACGGCACCATCTCTCTTTTCGTACAATCAGGTGGTTCAGCCTGCAATGACCTTACCAGACTGGAAACAATTTCACAAAGTGATAAATAACAAAATTTGTGAGTGTCCCACCGAGAATCGAATCCCGAACCTTTGCGTCGCAGGCAGTCGCTCTACCACTGCGCCAAATTGGCGTTCAAAGTTACATACATACAAACATATATCACGCCATTATCCCTTGCGGGGTAGGCAGAGCGTAAACGGCCGCAAAAAAGGAACATTCAAGCCACGTCTGACAAACATTTGAGGGTCATTCGGAAAATTGTGTATCGCCATAGTGACAGGTTGCCAGCCCATCGCCTCAAATTGCAATACACACCCTCGAGTCCTTTCGTCGCCTTATACGACACCCACGGGAAAGAAACGGGGTGATGCTATTCTAAGCCGGCATCACACGGCGGTCAAAGTTATTGTAATTGAAACCCAGTTTAATTCCCGTATAAAAATAATAAAAAATATAAATTCAAACAAATTAATGAGAAGGCTGGAATGAATGCAAATTTAATTGAAGGCAGAATGGTTGAAGAGAAAAACAAGTTAATTAAAAAATTGGCTACGCCGCATGATGGTGGTTTTATTTAACGTCTTGTTTTATTGAAATAATTATAATTTTTGTTTTATAATGGATGGGCGAAACTTATGGCTAACAAAAGATTTTTAATGGTTTTTACTGCGTATATTTTACACTATTAGACCAATGAATGACCAATGTGCCGTGTGATTTATTTATTTATTTATTTATTTATAAAATTACAATATAAGCTTACAGACTAAAAATCCAAAGCGCCTACATGCTAAACAAAACACTTAATTTAGTGGGTACTTATTAAAATGTATGTACAATTTTTTACTTAATGCACTAAAGCTGTCATTAAATAAATCTAAGTCCGTGTCTAGGGAGATAATAACAGAGTTGAGGAGTTTTAGGAATCGTACTGTAGGTGCTTGCGCTGATTGCTGAGTACGCACGTCTGACCTCGAGAACAACGGCCGCCGCCTGCGCCCTCTCTGGCCGAGAGCCCCCCCTTGCAAGTATCTCACTGGAACTGGCACAAGGCTGATCCTAGACAGAGCTTCTGGGTTGTCTACCTTATTATTTAAAAGTAAATAGTAGTGCATCGCCAGTAGCATTTTGCGCCTTAGCTCTAATGTGTCCATCCCAACCGAGCCGAGTACAAATAAAGAAGGGTATAAAAAAGGATAATAACCATTTAGTTTTTTAAATAAAAACCTGGCGAACTTGCGTTGCACTCTTTCTATCAGGATTATATATGTAGTTTCTTTTGGATCCCACACAATAGCTCCAAATTCGAGTCTACTTCTAACGTATGCATTGTACAACGCTAGAGCAACTCTGCTTTCCTTAAAAGCCGATGTTACTCTCATGATAAATCCCAACATTTTGCATGCTTTGGTACACGTAGTTACAATGTGTTGCTTAAAATCAAGGCTAGAACTCATGACCAGACCCAAGTCCCTAATATGATCAACTCGTTCCAATGGTATTGCAGTAACTGTATATGTAAAATTTAAGGGATTATGCTTCCTTGTAAACGTTACAATTTTACATTTGGTTTCATTGAAACAAAGGCGGTTTTTCTTACTCCACTCCGTTACTGCATCAATATCATGTTCCAGTGCAGTACAATCCTTTGATTCAGAAACTGAGTGAAATAATTTTAGATCATCAGCGAACATTAAACAGTTAGCTGATCTTACCACATTTGGAAGGTCGTTGATCATAATAAGGAACTGGGTAGGTCCTAAAGTACTACCCTGACTTACACCAGATCTAGTATAATACTGAGAGGATTCGTACAGTCCTATACGAACATATTGGGCTCTATCTCTCATGTATGATGCAAAGAACTGTAAAAGTTTAGGAGTGAATCCAAAAGCTGCCATCTTGGAAAGGAGAATGTCATTATCTACAACATCAAATGCCTTTCTAAAATCCAAATAGGCTGTATCTACCTGACGACATAGATCCATCTCAGTTGAGACAAAGTCAACAAAGTTAATCAGACTAGTTGTTGGAGATCGGGCTGTTCTAAATCCATGTTGACTGTCATGAAGACGAATTTGTATTTGTTTACTGATACGGCAATTTATGATAGACTCGAAAAGTTTAGCGAAGACTGATAGGACTGCTATTGGTCGAAATGTGGTAACGTCAGGAGATAGCCCACTTTTAGGTATAGGAGTTACTCGGCTAATTTTCCATTTCATAGGGTATGTTGCTAATTTTATTGAGAGGTTGTACAGATGCAAGAGGAGGGGTCCAAAGGTATGCAAACAATCTTTGACTAAAAACGGTGGAATCTCATCTGGACCTGCAGCGGAATGGGGTTTGAGCCTTTTTATAACTCTCTTTAACTCTTCTAGTGATATACTATAGTCTATGTCAACTCGATTAGAATCGGAGGGACTTCCTAATGATTGTTGTTGGGCTTTTTCAGGGTCAAGGTTCGGTGTATCTTGGTGAAAAACGGATCCAAAATATGAGGCGAATGCTTCCGCTGCATTTTTACCAGTAACTAAGTTGTCGTTGTATACATATTCACTACACCTTTGCCTTTTACTCTTTCTGTCTCCCAAATATCTCCAGAATTGTTTTGGATCATCTAATATATTGTTTTGAGTAACATTCATGTATATATTATAAGCTTCACTGACTAGAGATTTTACATGCTCTCTGTAATATTTGAATAATTCTTTATTATATATTTTGCTAGATTGTTTATATTTCACATGATGGTAATATTTCTGTTGTATATTGTAAATTATTTCTTTATTATACCAAACTGGATATGAATAACGTTTATCGCCCGGACTATCATAATTCTTTTCTGGTACATTTTTACTTATAATATGGTTTAATTTAGAGTAAAATAACTCAACAGCCTTGTCTACGTTTTTTTCTCTCAACACATCCGACCAATCAGTGGCTATTATTTCGGAGTACAAATGTTGGAATTTAGCTTTACGAAAATTCCAACGTGGGCCTGCGAGGGGATTAAAGCAGGGAGATTCAAGTTGAGATGGCACAGGTGATGGCAGTGGCTCATGGCGGGGTACGTGAATTGTTACGTTTAACGGCGGGTGAGGGGAATCTATAGGAACTACCGGCTCAATACAATGTTCTACAAGCACTTTAGCATGTATAGAATTACTTAAAATCAAGTCTAATTTTCCTCCATACTTATTTAAAATATTGTTACATTGTGTAAATTTACAAAAGTCCAAAAATACATTAAATTGAGTTTTTACATTTTCAGAACAAGAATTTAAGTTAAAGTCACCAAATACAAAACAATCCAAAGTGGCATATTTACATACCATATTTTCTAGGCAACCAAGAACATCAAGGTATTGTTGATCGTTATAACTAGGCGGTAAATATACGACAGCACACACAGTGATGCCGGCTGTGCCGTGTGATGCCGGCTTAGAATAGCATCACCCCATTTCTTTCCCGTGGGAGACGTAAGAGGCGACTAAGGGACTCGAGGGTGTTTTCCAATTTTAGGCAATGGGCTGACAACCTGTCACTATAGTGATACACAATTTTCCGAATGACCCTCAAATATTTGACAGACGTGGCGTAAATGACCGTTTTTTGCGATCGTTTACGCTCTGCCTACCCCGCACGGGATTATACGCGTGATATGTGTGTGTGTTAGACCAATTAATACAATTTGAATGATTTACTGATTAAGGGGCATGTGATCCCACTTAGAATAGCACTACCCCATTACTGTCCCGCGGGTGTCGGAAGATGAGACTAAACGAGGGTTTCATTTGTATTACAATTTAAGGAAACAGGCTGACAACCTGTTATGATAGATGAAATTTCTGAAACCACTCTCAATTACTAGTCACATGTGTCGATACCAACCGTATTTTACGGCCGTCAACACTCTGCCATCCCCTGCCAAGGTATAAGGCGTGATATTTGTATGTGTGTATTTTTTTATTCATAAGCTTTAAGCTACCGTTATATTCAGCTTGCAAATATAATTTCTATTAGTACGCTGAACATAAAATATAATACACAAATTTTCTTTGAAAACGGAAAAAATAATTAAAAATGAACATAATATTCAATTTAAATTTTTAATTAAAGTACGAAAAGGACTGTCATCAAATAATTCATTCTGACCTCTTTAAAATGATAAATGAATGAAAAACATAAATAAAGAATTTGGATATATATATATTTGAATATTGAAAACATCAAAACACAGGGTGTGTATTGAAATTTTAGGCGATGGTCTGACAACCAGTCACTAAAGTGATGCACAATTTTCCGAATGACCCTCAAACATTTGTCAGACGTGGTGTAAATGGCCTTTTTTGCGGCTGTTTACGCTCTGCCTACCCCGCAAGGGATAATAGGCGTGATATGTGTATGATATGTGTGTATGTCAAAACAAATTTTTTTACCATTAAACTCAATTTGTACAAACAGTAGGTTTAAAAATAACAATGAAAACTTACACGTGCCATTTCCTTTCCTTGTGTTAGCAATTTTGTATACAGGTTGTAAGGGACAGCCCTTTGAATACTGATAGGGTTGCATGCTGAACATGAAACTGAACAACTTTCCCTAGGAATATATGTCAGGAAACGACAAAACATTTTTGACCCTCCATACAAAATCTAGATTAGGTACTATGAAAAATAAAAAAAATTGTCGTTTCCTGAAATATTTGTTCATAGGAGGTTGTTCAGTTTCATGGTCTGAATGCACCTTATAAGTATTCGTAGGGCTGTCCCTTACATACATACATACATACATACATACACATATCACGCCTATTATCCCTTGCGGGGTAGGCAGAGCGTAAACAGCCGCAAAAACGGACATTGACGCCACGTCTGACATATATTTGAGGGTCATTCAGAAAATTGTGTATCGCCATAGTGACAGGTTGTCAGCCCATCGCCTAAAATTGCAATACACACCCTCAAGTCCCTTAGTCGCCTCTTACGACTCCCACGGGAATGAAATGGGGTGATGCTATTCTAAGCCGGCATCACACGGCACGTTCCTTACATTCTGTATAATAATTGTTTCGAAACAATTATTATTATCTTCATACCTTTTTCCTGTGCAAGTTCAAGGCAACACTACAACGCGGTTATTTCTCGCCGCGATGGAGACGAGAGGGGTTTAATTAGAAGCCGGTTCCAACTTCTAGAACACTCCACAGAGGCATCTACATTAAAATGCTTTCTACTTCCGCCAAGGTGAAAACAAAATTGTTATTTGCGTGCAAGTGATCGCTAATTGCTGTGTGATGCCGGCTTAGAATAACAACACCCTAATAAAACCTGTAAGTGTCGTAAAAAAAGCGGATTTTCTGTGCACGTTACATTTTTTTTAATCCGCCTGCCAAGCGTGGTGAGTATGGCAGTACCCCCTAATAAGGGGGGGCCCATGACTAACAGTGGACTGCTATGGCTATGAATGTAATGTACTCGTATGTAATCATCGATAATTTGTAAAACGAATGAACTGATTGTACAAAAATAAGTTCACTGTTAGCAAGCTGCATCATATTTTGTAACATATACAAATTTTCTTCATGTAGGTACTTAAATTAATCTTATTCCCTGGGTAAAACGAGTAGAATACAATGAAACAGTTGGGCAGGCGTTGGAAGTATTTTTTATTTAGTTTTATAAAAGACCAGAGGCCTTTGCCCAGCAATGGGACACAGAACAGGTTACAATAAAATGTTTTTTTTAGGTTCCAAAAATTTAATGTTGCAAGAATAAAATATCAAGCTTTTGTTTTGTTTTTTGTTCAAATGTAACAAAACACGCCTGCCACTTGTAAATTCCAACAAAACAAACGAACCCAGATAGCTGTCATCCTGTCACTTACGTGTCACGTGTCGGCCTGACATCGACTATCATGACATGTGATAGACACGGTGACGTGTCAAAGTCACTGACACTTTGACTCCTAAACTTTGTTTCTGTTGGAGAAGGGTACAAACATGAGTGCGAATATTTCGTTTGTAGCACTTCTACGTCACCGTAGCTCCGTAGCTGTTTGCGTAGCTTCTTGCTACAAAATTCGCAACGGGCGAGTTTTAGATGTAGAATAAAACACACATATCACGCCTATTATCCCTAGCGGGGTAGGCAGAGCGTAAACGGCCGCAAAAAAACTACCATTTTCACCACGTCAGACAAATATTTGAGGGTAATTCGGAAAATTGTGTATCGCCATAGTGACAGGTTGTCAGCCCATCGTCTAAAATTGCAATACACACCCTCGAGTCCCTTAGTCGCCTCTTACGACTCCCACGGGTAAGAAATGGGATGATGCTATTCTAAGCCGGCATCACACGGCAAGAATTGAACAACTCTAATAATATTATTTTCGACATACTTACTAACTATTTAATAAGTAACAAAGTTCATGGTCACTCAGGCCATAAGGAACAAGCATAATAAAATTAAAAATTTAAAAACACGACTGCTTTCCGAGATATAGCCTAGCCTGTGACACTCGGGATAATGTAAGGATTCTTCCTATACACTTTTCATTCGAATCTGTTCAGTAATTAACCAGTTTCAGTCCTTTTAAGAATCCCACATATATCCATACATGAACTCTTTAATACAATAAACTCCTTTTATCTACACTCGTCTCATAATGTTCGAATTATGAATTCGAAAACAGATGCATAATGACCTATTTTATGCATTCTGCCTATAAAAACTAGGGTTTACTATAAATTACAGAAGCGTAATGACTTAATGAGAAAACTCTTAATACGATAAAGTTGAGAAATGAAACGAAGTTTTTTTTTTGCCAATACTCTTATTGCCAACTTCCGCCTGTTTCCAAACGTTTGGAAACACAGAGTTCCGCACCTGTCAGTTGTTGTTGTATGGTAATGTTGCGTTTGTTTTATTAGGTTGTTGTTGAGATGTTGTTTTGTTGTTGTACCGATGTTGTCCAGATGTTGTTCAGTAGTTGTTCAGATGTTGTTCAGTTGTAGTTCAGATGTTTTTCAGATGTTGTTCCGATGTTGTTCAGTTGTTGTTCAGATGTTGTTCAGTTGTTGTTCAGATGTTGTTCAGTTGTTGTTCAGATGTTGTTCAGATGTTGTTCAGTTGTTTAGGTAAGTCACTCCACATCTAAACAACTGCTAAATTACAGAATTTTCAAAAATTCATATCAAGCCATATTACGTTCTCGTATTGAATTTGTCCTTGTATCGGGCCTTGCAATGGCCGGTGCGTACGTTTAGAAAAGTGTTTCTGAGTTTTTTTTGGAGAGTGTAGATAAAATAGTGTATGCAACTGCTATAATTAGACATTAGAATGCTCGTGTCAAACTATTATCACACTCGGCTGCGCCTCGTGTGATAAACAGACACTCGCATTCTAATGACCCCCATTATACGACAGTTGCATAAACTACTATTTTGGTTGTGCATTCATGTAAAAAAAAAACAAAAAACAGACACAACAGACTTCAAAAATCGTATAAATATTCTAGTGACGAATATCAAAAATTCAGAACGGGCGATGTGATGTCATAAGGAACAGCTTTCCCTAAGGAACATATGACGAAATATGAAATCCGTCCTTTTCAGATCAACTCCTTAGGAGATTTGCATAACCACACAAACTTCTCGGAGTGAGCCCTGGCCAACCAACCAGTCAAGTGTAATTTCCAAATTCACAAAATTACTTCTTTACTAAAATTATAACTTTTATAATGACTACTTCTTTTCCCAATAAGACTACCGAAATTACTACTCTTGTTTTTTTATCACATTTTATTCCAAGCTAAATGACTTATCTGCCAAGGATTGCACATAATACCCTAGGCTGATTTAATAAATGAAATATTTGGTCGAATTTACCATTAAGTAAGCAAGTTCTCGAGTGAGGGCCACGCCTCGGCAAGCGAAACTTATGAAATGACTAAAAAGGCGCCCGGTAGCGACTGGATGGCGAAAACGAGAGATCTTGCCCTATGGTGAACCCTGGGGTAGGCCTACGCCCAGCAGTGGACTGCAATAGGCTGATGTATGTATCTATTCACCATTATGCTTAACTAATTGACGTGCGACTAATCACCTAATAAGATAAAATATCAAATTAAAGTTAACATGAGAGCAACTGTAAAGTCAAAAATGTATATAACAAAAAATGTTGAAGTGGTACAATGAATATGAGTCACAAATACGTTACAAACTCGTTGTCATTGCATGGTATAAGTTGAGTTGCAAAAAAGTTCGTGATTGTCTAGACTTTCAAGCTTTATAACAATGTTTATGTACAGGTAATTAATTATTCAAACAAAACAACTAATAAACGTTGCAGTGAGTCGACAAATGACTCGATAGAGTTTACGTTTATTCATTTCAGCATAAATTGTATAAAATAAAAAATACATCTCTTCTATAGGTGGAGACTTATTATTACCATTTGTTTATTTATAATTGTTATTGTATTCTTATTTTTAGCTGTTAGTCTTCCTTAGAATAATAAAATAAATAAATTTACCAAAACCAGTGCAAGTGAATTTTTATTCTGCTACATAAACATCTCTGCTGTAAGGATTATGTTTTTATACAAGCAAGTTTTGTTTAATATTTTTCTCCTAAATTGCGTTCTAGAGGTGTTTAATTTAGCGTTGCTATGCTGGGGTAAGTTAGGTATTAATGACGGTCTATGAATGCGCCGCGATTTCGCACGCATCGCTCTGGGCATATGTTGTCCCTTTCTCGCTCGCGGGGCGAGGGTGGCGGCGTGCGCGCGGGTCGCCTGGTAGGCGCCAAGCGGTGATTTCTGCACCGCACTGTCAGTCACTCAAAACCGTTCGGACGAGAACGTATTGTGTTTTGTACGGATTTCCCGCCACGCGTTTTGTGATGCCGCGTGTAATGGACGATTCAATTTGAGATCGCGCGTGTTGATGCATCGTATTATTGCGGTTCTCCTGGGTTATACTAGAATACCAGGCTTAGTGATTGTTGGATGTCTCGACGTCTTCCACGTGAGCGTCGCGTTGAATAGGCATCAAGTGGCCATATCGGCTCGCGTTTGTACGACCCAAATTCGGGTTGGGTCACGCGTAATGACTGATATCAAAGTGGAATACGAACAGAAGCTGTGAGTGGTTTGAAGTGAATAACGCGCCAAGGCTGTAGTGGAATGCTGGGTGTCGATATCTTTTCCACCCAGCCCTGTAAGTACCAACGGAATCCCTATTTGATCCATTCCCTGAACTTCCTTTCTCCGTTGGGTATTTATGCATTTGCGCCGGCACGTGACTGTAAGTGTTAAACCTAGTTGTTTTAGTATAAAACTGTTTCCTCGTGTTAATGGTGTGTTCCCTTTAGTCATATTTGTTGTACCATTATCATTGTGACTCCTTAGTACGAATTGCGGAATTCGTGGGGTGATATAATTTGGAGGTACTTACTTATAATCTAGTGCTTATACGTGTGACGTAACGCCAGATCGGCAGACGGTATTTACTACAGAATTGAGTTATGTAAAGGTCAGAACACATCATTTGCCAATTTCACTCAACTTAGTTAATTAAGTTAAATAGATTTAGGTTCACGTTTAATTCATAGTATGCGCTGCTATATTGTGCAGCGTATGCTATTTAGCGCTGCGTAACGCGGCCATTGTCTGCCTTCAGTTGAACTCCTGGTATTTTACTAGAAATTTACCTGTGTAAATCGCTTCCACTGCGGGAGTTTAGCTTGGAATTAGACAATTTTTGGTAGCAGAGCGTGGTTCAGAAAACCACTAGATTTAAGATTATTTTAGTATAAGATTTTTAATCTACCTACATAAAAAAAAATATATATTTATTGTGATTGTAGTGTGTGCCCTGTGTAGAATATCCTATCGGTAGGATCAGGGCCAATCAATTAGTGAATTGCTTGTTATTATCGTTGTGTTTACCCTGTGCGGATATCCTAACGGTAGGATCAGGGCCGATTGTCTATTATTGTTTTTTATTGTAAGGTTCGGTGTTACTTTGGGTTGGTACCATGGCTCCCACAATTAGACAGCTTCAGGCGAAAATTAGAGCGCACCTAATGTGGTTCGCGACTAAGCAGGCGATGGTCGGTCGCGGGGACCGAGAGGACGCACTCATCGCTTGTGCGCAACGGATTGACGAACGGGTCGCGGAGGTGTTGGATTGCCTCACTGGATGCGAGGAGTTATTTGATGGGACGCCTGATGAGGAGGTCAAACTTACGGTCCGGACGAATGTGACCCAGTGCATGGAGATGGGGCAGGAGATCCAGCAGGCGGCTGCTGTGATCACCAGGCGTAGAGCTGGGGAGCCGGACCCACCCCATGGTCCGCGGGGACCGGGGGTGCAAGTGCCCCTGCCGGCTGTGGCGATTCCGGTCTTCCACGGGGACTACACGGATTGGACCCGATTCCAGGATCTGTTTGACAGTGTGATTCATAACCGCACTGACTTGCAGCCGGCATATAAAATGGCACAATTGATGGCCAAGCTGCAAGGTGAGCCCCATGAGCTGGTAAAGCATCTACCAGTCGATGATGCAAGTTACGAGACGGCTCGCGGTTTGCTGATCGAGAGATACAGCAACAAACGTCTCATGATTGACCAACTCCTGGAACAGTGGCTCACCGTGCCGACCATCACACGAGGGACGGACCTCAGGGCCAAGGTCCTCAACCCTGTCTGCGTTGCAGTGAACGCTCTTGAGAGACAGGGGATGCCGGTGTCAGGCTATGATTATATCCTGGTCCACACGTTGTTGCGCCGCCTGCCGAGCGACATGGCCGCTCGTTTTGAACAGTCGCACAGAGGTAAGACATCTGATTACCTCCCGACCTTCGAGGAGCTCAAGTCCTTCCTCGAGGCCGAGTGCAGACGGGTAGATGCCCAATTTGGAGAGTCGCCTCACGCGGAGTCTGCGGCCACTCGCCGCCCGGAACGGCCGGGTGCACAGGCGCGAGACGGTAAGAGTAGGCCACCCAGGCGATACAATGTCGCTAATTTGGAATCGAGGTGTGCCTACTGCAGAGAGGCGGGGCATCAGGTGACTGCGTGTGAGGAGTTCGCTGCACAGCGGGTGCAGAAACGTCGTGGTGTGGTGCAGCAACGGCGTTGGTGCTTTAGGTGTATGGGGCCGCATCAGGTGCGAGAGTGCCCATCAAGCACCAACTGCAGGTACTGGCAGGGTGCCCACCATCAGCTCCTATGCATGAACCGCAGCGGAGATTACGGAGGCAGAGCTGACGCGGGTCAGCGGACGGAGTCTGCCCTACCTAGACGGGAGCAACGCTCCCCACCCCCTCCAAGGAGGAGTCCTCTTCCACCAGGGTTTCAGGGACGAGGCCAGGGACATCAGCAGGTGATGCCCCCTTCACCACGCGCGAGACAGTCACCACCTCGGCAGCAGGTGCCGGAACAGGGTAGGTGGTCACAGGTCCAAGGTCAGGGGCACCCATCACAAGTACGTGATGCTACGGGCGGGTGCCAACACCAGGGCCAGTACATGCAGTACTCGGCGGGTCTGAACAACATGGTGAGTTCCCATGACCCACGCATGCCTCTCCCCTTGGCTGAGCACCCGCGGCTACAGGCGCATCCACGGTACGCGCGCCTGCCGCAGGGTTACTATAGGCTGCCAGCCATGGCGTACAGGACCAGGGGTCCCTATCAGCAGGAGTGGGACCCACTCGAAGGTGTACGGAGAGAGGGGACCCCCCCGCAGGACGCGGACACTCCGCGCTTAGATTTCTGCTAGGTAATCGCCGCCTACACGCCAGCTTCGCCCCCCCGGCCAATTACGGTATTGTTGCCTACGGCAATGATTTGGGTATGGGGATACGGTGGCCGCAGCATACAGGTAAGAGCCTTGTTAGATACAGGGGCTCAGGGTTGTATTGTGTCTAGTAAGCTGGTGAGTAGGCTACGCTTAAATATAAGGCCCACAACGGATGGGGCTGTAGGTATTGGAGGTGTAGATGTGCCTGACGTTCGGGGTCAGGTGAACTTCGAGTTCACATTAGGTAATACAGGTACAGGGGTCAGCTATCATGCCTCAGCAGTGGTGCTGGATGAAGTGGTAGGGAAACTTCCTCAGGTTCGGTTACCGTCAACGGTACGAGGGTTAACCACAGGCTTAGAGTTAGCTGATCCTGAATTTGATACTCCTGGTACGGTGGACGTTCTCCTCGGGTCAGACGTCCTCAGGAGATTCTGGTGTGGCAGAAAACGGGTACTTCAGCAAACTGGTTTAGTGGCCGTTGATACCACAGGGGGGTATGTTATTTTTGGCCCAGTTTGGAGACCTCAGGACCTACCAGAGGGCGATACGGTTCTCTATGGTAGTGTGTTGTCGGAGGTGCTGCAGAGGTTTTGGGAGTCTGAGGAGCCACCCACAGCGGATAGACGGAAGCCAGAGGATGACGAGTGCGAGCTGTTCTATCAGTACAACACTGCACGAAGTTCGTCAGGTAGGTTTGTTACCAGGCTGCCATTTCTCCCAAACCGCCCCTCCTTAGGTAGTTCGCGACAGATCGCGGAACGGAGACTACTGGCTATGGAGAGAAAGATGAAGCGAGATGCAGCACTTC
Source organism: Tuta absoluta (assembly GCA_027580185.1). Lineage (NCBI taxonomy): Eukaryota > Metazoa > Arthropoda > Insecta > Lepidoptera > Gelechiidae > Tuta > Tuta absoluta. The sequence goes on from JAQAHW010000026.1 coordinate 8,520,443, forward strand.
GGCAGAAGTATATCGAATTCATGAGGGAGTACCTAGAGTTAGGCCACATGTCGGTGTCCAGCATAGATTGGAGGTGTGTCGAGCATTACTACATACCACACCTGGCTGTTTTGAAGTCACCGGAGGCGAAGATACGGGTAGTGTTTGACGGTTCTGCTCCTACATCGAATGGTGTGTCTGTGAACCAGTGTCTGCACGCGGGTCCCAAGTTGAACCGGGACATTGTGGACATCCTCACAGATTTTCGGTTGCACCAAGTAGCGTTCGTCGCAGACGTCAAAATGATGTTTCGCCAAACAATTATACACCCGGATGACCGTCGGTACCAGCTGATTTTGTGGCGTGAGAGCCCTGACGAGCCGATGGTCACTTATGAGCTTAACACGGTAACGTATGGTCTGAAGCCAAGTCCGTTTTTGGCAGTACGCACGCTGCGAGAGTTGGCCGCACAGGAAAGGGTAAGATTCCCTCGAGCCGCAGCAGTACTGGATCGCGACGTCTACGTGGATGACATCTGCACGGGTGCAGATAGCGTGCAACAAGCACTGCTACTACGAGACGAGCTGATCGCGATCATGGAATCAGGAGGTTATGAGATGCGGAAATGGCTGTCCAGCTGTCCAGAGCTCCTGGCCGGGTTGCCAGGTGAGTTCCAGCAGGACCCGCACCTTTTCGAGAACCCGGACAATCCAAATACGTTGAGCATCCTAGGGGTGCAATATAGGCCAACGCATGATGTCTTTACGTATCAGATCGAGCCAGACCTTTTGCAGAAGACTTGGACGAAGCGTTCGGTATTATCGACGATCGCCAGAACTTTCGATCCTAACGGGTGGATCGCACCGGTGACGTTCATGGCGAAGTGCTTCTTGCAAAGGTTGTGGATAGCAAACTTGGGTTGGGACGACCAGCTCTCTGGAGAGCTGTTGAATGATTGGACCAAGTTTGTGACCACCTTACCAGGGATCGTACGCATCGCCATACCTCGCAAGTTGCTCCCATCGGTGGGATGTAAGGCTACCCTACATGGGTTTTGTGATGCCTCGGAGCGAGGGTACGCGGCAGCTGTCTATTTGCGGACAGTCAGTTCAACGGGAACTGTAGACGTGCGTCTAGTTATGGCCAAGAGTAAGGTGGCTCCGGTTAGGACAAGATGGACCATTCCAAAGTTGGAATTGGCGGGAGCAGCGCTTCTCACGCGCTTGCTACATCATGTCGCTAGTAATCTACGCGGTACCATCACTTTGGATGAAACGGTGTACGCATGGACCGACAGTAGGATAGTTCTGTGCTGGTTACAGACGTCGGTACATACTCTTGAGGTTTTCGTGGCAAATCGGGTGTCACAGATTAAAGGATCGGAAACTCCGTTGGTATGGAGACACGTACCGGGAGAACAGAACCCAGCGGACTGCGCCTCACGGGGATGTGGGGCCCCTGATTTGGTAGGTCACTCACTGTGGTGGGGACCTCAGTGGCTGACTGAGTCACCTGAGAGATGGCCATACAATGAGTGCGGGTCGCCGCTTGGGCCACCTGATCGAGGTTTGCGAGTGAACGTAGGGCAGATCGTACCTAAGCCTAGTGCGGCTTTCTTGCTGGAACGATACAGCTCCCTCGACAAACTTCTAGGGGTGACAGGTTGGATCAAACGGTTCGTGAACAACTGTAGAAAACCTCAAGCAGAACGGAACTTGGCACCTGTCCTCTCGCCTGCGGAGCGGAATGCGGCTCTAAGTTTATTGGTTAGGGTCGTCCAGGCGGAACATTTTGAGGAAGAGGCCAGGCTGCTCAGGGATGGCCGTGGAAAGCTGAAGGGAGGTCTTGTGCGCCTCAACCCGTTCGTGGACGAGCATGGAATGCTCCGGGTTGGAGGTAGACTTCGGAACGCTAACCTGCCCTTTTCAGCACGGCATCCGCTGTTACTCCCAAAGAAGGGACCTTTGGTAGAACTTATAGTTAGGGATCGTCACCAGAAAAACTCGCATGCGGGCTGCAATGCACTTTTGGCTATTCTGCAGCGCGAGTTTTGGATCTTGTCTGGACGACGTACGGTACGGAGCATTGTGTTTCGGTGCTTGCCTTGCTATCGGTTGAAGGCAGCCACAATGCAACCTCAGATGGGAGACCTCCCACCGGACCGGGTGACGGAAGCCTGGACGTTTGCGGGTGTGGGAACGGACTTTGCGGGGCCTTTTATGGTAAAGGCATCACGCCTTCGCAACGCGAAGTCAATCAAGGCGTATTTGTGCGTGTTTGTGTGCCTAGCAACCAAGGCCGTCCACTTGGAACTCGTGGCCGACCTCACTACGGAGGCTTTCTTAGCAGCTTTAGATAGATTTGTGTCGCGAAGAGGGCGACCAGCGCTGATCAGGTCGGACTGTGGTACCAACTTTAAGGGCGCTGATCGATGTATGAAAGAAATTATAACGTTTTTATCGGAAAACGAGGAAGCTATCGGCACGAGCCTCTCCCGTCAGGGCATTAACTGGGTGTTCGATCCACCAGGATGCCCCCACTGGGGTGGTATATTTGAAGCGGTTGTAAAGTCCGCTAAGACGCATTTGATGCGCGTTGTGGGTTTAACGATATTAACCTAAGGCTCCTCAACATCGGACGGCTGGATTCAGGGGTAGCTTTAAATACAAAACAGCGCGTGTGTGGAATACCCTTCCACCTCCCTTAAGAGGGAAAATGTCTACTATCACTTTTAAAAAGAAGTTGAAAATCATATTACTTGCTAATCAGCGCAATTGTATGCAAGGTAGCTCCTGTTTCCTGTAAAATCATTTCTTTCCAGTTTGCATTTACACATACACACACACACACTTACACACTCATACATATCTTGTTTCTTGTGTAGTTCAGCTATTTGATAGAACTTATTTTTTGTTTGTAAATTACCTTTATATGCACTTAAAAGAATGTTTTTGTTTTTTTATAAACTATATGTACCCTCTGCTAATTTGTGTCAATTAATATGAATAGGTAAGGGCTGAAAATCAGGGCTACCTATGTTGACTAGAGCAACATAGTAGCAAGCAACCTGAGTTCCTCACCGTTTGCTCTCAGAAATTATTTATTTTTTTTGTTTTATAGGCAACATTTTTTTTTTCATTTACTGCTCAATGCTGTTGTGTATTTCTATGTTGTGTTGTTATGTGTTATGTGAAGAATGAGAGTAATAAAGATATTTGTATTTGTATTTGTATTTGTATTTAAGTGGACGGACAGAACTTAACCCCCTCGCATCGGAGATCTCGTTCTGGTTAAGGATGCCAACCTGCCGCCACTGCGATGGCGCAGAGGGCGCATTCTCAACTTGTTCCCAGGTAGTGATGGCACTCCTCGAGTCGCGACAGTTCAGGTAGGGGATTCAGTTCTTAAGCGAGCAATAGCAACGCTATCTCGTCTCCCCAGTAGTGAATAGGCCTAAGGGATTCGGCCTAGGGCGGGTGAATGTTTAATTTAGCGTTGCTATGCTGGGGTAAGTTAGGTATTAATGACGGTCTATGAATGCGCCGCGATTTCGCACGCATCGCTCTGGGCATATGTTGTCCCTTTCTCGCTCGCGGGGCGAGGGTGGCGGCGTGCGCGCGGGTCGCCTGGTAGGCGCCAAGCGGTGATTTCTGCACCGCACTGTCAGTCACTCAAAACCATTCGGACGAGAACGTATTGTGTTTTGTACGGATTTCCCGCCACGCGTTTTGTGATGCCGCGTGTAATGGACGATTTAATTTGAGATCGCGCGTGTTGATGCATCGTATTATTGCGGTTCTCCTGGGTTATACTAGAATACCAGGCTTAGTGATTGTTGGATGTCTCGACGTCTTCCACGTGAGCGTCGCGTTGAATAGGCATCAAGTGGCCATATCGGCTCGCGTTTGTACGACCCAAATTCGGGTTGGGTCACGCGTAATGACTGATATCAAAGTGGAATACGAACAGAAGCTGTGAGTGGTTTGAAGTGAATAACGCGCCAAGGCTGTAGTGGAATGCTGGGTGTCGATATCTTTTCCACCCAGCCCTGTAAGTACCAACGGAATCCCTATTTGATCCATTCCCTGAACTTCCTTTCTCCGTTGGGTATTTATGCATTTGCGCCGGCACGTGACTGTAAGTGTTAAACCTAGTTGTTTTAGTATAAAACTGTTTCCTCGTGTTAATGGTGTGTTCCCTTTAGTCATATTTGTTGTACCATTATCATTGTGACTCCTTAGTACGAATTGCGGAATTCGTGGGGTGATATAATTTGGAGGTACTTACTTATAATCTAGTGCTTATACGTGTGACGTAACGCCAGATCGGCAGACGGTATTTACTACAGAATTGAGTTATGTAAAGGTCAGAACACATCATTTGCCAATTTCACTCAACTTAGTTAATTAAGTTAAATAGATTTAGGTTCACGTTTAATTCATAGTATGCGCTGCTATATTGTGCAGCGTATGCTATTTAGCGCTGCGTAACGCGGCCATTGTCTGCCTTCAGTTGAACTCCTGGTATTTTACTAGAAATTTACCTGTGTAAATCGCTTCCACTGCGGGAGTTTAGCTTGGAATTAGACAAGAGGTCTTCCACTATTCACGTGAAATTGCGTTTTGCGGGTACTGAAACAACTTTAAAAATCTGAATTTGTCGTCAGCACAAAGTTACAACGTTGTAAATTACACAACTTTGAAAAATTTAAGTAAATTTTAGTGTTATGTGGTCGGGTTGTAACAATCTGCTTCCGAATAGTCATTGCGAAAATAATATTTCTTTTTTCTACTTTATTTTGCCATTTAACTGCACATTACAAAATACCAACCAATAAACCATCCACTTACTAGGCATCTTATAAGGATTTAGGTGATTGTGGGTACACTGACATCATATTAGTGTAACACTTTTGGTAAAAAAGGAGCGTTAAAACCTAGTCTGAGCCCTGGATAACAGAGCACAAAGTAAAAACTTCATAAATTTCAGCCGAAGAGCGGTTTCACGACGATGGTCATTGTTTTACTGTAACAAAGCAAAAACTAGCTCAGGTGCAATCTTTGCGCTGTTTTTATAAAACTGGACCTGAAATGAAATTGATTAGGTATCATTCCAAATGTGCTTTAATAAATTGTAGGTATGACAGCGCCGGCTTACAATGTAATGCCGGCTTAGAATTAGAATAGCATTTCTTGACTGTGGGTGTCGTAAAAGGCGACGAAGGGACTCGAGGGTGTGTATTGCAATTTTAGGGGATGGGCTGCCAACCTGTCACTATGGCGATACACAATTTTCCGAATGACCCTAAAATTTTTGTCAGACGTGGCGTAAATGTCCGTTTTCTGCGGCCGTTTACGCTCTGCCTACCCCACAAGGAATAAAGGCGTGATATATGTATGTATGTATGTATTACAGCGCTGGTATTCTGTTGTACTCACTCATGTATTTGCACTGATCGAGACAAGACAACTTACAATGGTTGATTTGGCAATTGGCAGTTTAGTTTCCAGACGAGTAGTGTGTCCAGTCAGGGATTTTCTTCCTGTTTGGTGGCGCCACTGGGCTTCCGAACCACCTTAAATTCCATTTCACGAAAAAAATCTTTACTTTACAGAACCGGTCAAGTGCGAGTTGGGCTCGCCCACTGAGGGTAACGTAATATACAATTCAAGCCTTTTGAAAGCCTTTGTAATACGAGACTAAATTTTTTAATTTTGATCTTTTCGGCCCGCATCTTCTCAATAGGTTGAAAGTTTCTGCCACTCTACACCGTTTGGGGCCCAGAACTTTGCCACGTTGACGGCGATGACAGACGGCCCCCTCATTTTTTTACCTGAACTTGTACTTGTACTAAAACTAAACTTCTTGCCAAATTTTATAGTTCTTTGTCCATATAAGGTACTCTTTTAATTTTGATTCGCTTTAGTAGAGGATCTCAAGTACACACCTTTTTACAGCATAACTGGTTGTATGTATTTGCGGGCGTAGATTCAATGAAGTATATGGTTTAAATTTCAATTCGATATCTCTCCGAGATAAGGTGACGTGACAGGCAATAGACGTGTTGATGGCCACCATAGTAATCTTATAAGAGTTCCAATCACTTCCTTATGCGGTACGAGAGCCCTAAGGTATGAATGCATAACTTTCAAAATTTACTCATTTTCGGATAATAATGGAACGTCAGTCAAACACAGCTCGATCGGGGAAAACAAAAAAGAAACGTGTAAGTCAGCGTGTTAATCGAGTGGCTGTCAGTCAAACGTCACCCCCCTCGCATAGTGCACCTCACCCCCGCGATCGTCATAAAATACTCGTTACCAACTTCCGAAATCATTGCGCAGTTAGAGGCAATACGGCAAGTCAGTCATAATAATTTGACGAATAACTTTTCTAGATTCTAGTTTTGGTGTACAGAAAAAAGCTATAGCTTTATTGATAATAGTTATTTGGTAATTTATATTTTTATGGAGTTGGTTGCAATTGAAAAATGCTTTACTTTGTATGTAAATAGATATAAAAGAGCATAATTTTCAATATTATCACTACATAGTATAAAATAAAGTCACTTCCCGTTTGGTGTCTCCTTATATCTTTAGAATTACCCAACGGATTTTGATGCGGTTTTTTTTATTAGATAGAGTAACTTGAGAGGAAGGTTTATAAGTATAATTTATTCCGGGAAATTGACACATTCCCATGGGAAAACGGATAGCCCAACTGGTAGTAAACTTTTGACCCCCTTTTGACACCTTTAAGGATTAAAATTTCAAAAATGCTGAAACACGTATTTAATTATTTTAAATTATGAGTCTAACCAGAAATTTTGAAACAGATTACATTTAAGATAAAAAACTTTCATACAAACTTTTAACCCCCTTTTCACCCATTTTAAGGTTAAAATTTCAAAAATGCTGAAACACGTATTTAATTATTTTCAGTTGTTAGTCTAATCACAAATTTTGAAACAGATCGAATTCATTTTAAAAAACGAACTTTCATACAAACTTTAAACCCCCGTTTGACCCAATTAAGGGTTAAAATTTCAAATATGCTGAAACACGTGTTTAATTATTTTAAGTCATAAGTCTAATCACAAATTTTGAAACGGATCACACTTAAGACAAAGAACTTTCATACAAACTTTTAACCCCCTTTTTCATACCTTGGGGGATTAAAAACGGAATTTAAAGTAAAGTCGCTTCCCAAGTCTGTCCCTGTCTGTTTGTATGCTTAAATCTTCAAAACCACTTAACGGATCTGGATGAAGTTTTTTTAAAAGATAGAGTGATTTAAGAGGAAGGTTTTTATGTATGATTTATGTCGGGAGAAGGTCTGTTTCCCGTGGGAAATCAGTTAGCAGCGGGTGAAACCGCTGGGCGGGCCGCTAGTTCGTAAATAAAATTTACAATGGCAAAAGTGGAGGGACCCAAGAGTATTAATACTTTTACTTAAAGTTAATATTATCAATTTGTGAATATGTTTCCAGTCTGGTTAGGACATTCAGGCTGAACCACCTCCACGCTTCAAAAAGCACGTTAAGCCTGGGTCCCGGTTGCAACCTATGGTTACACAACTATGTCAGCGTAGGCTAACTACTAGTATTAGGTGGTTGAGAAACTCTGACGCCAGGGTTCATCGGGTCGTTCATTAACTCGGTGTCCCACCTGAAATTATAATTTAAAAAAGCGATCCCTCAAAATAAAAGCTCTTTCAACATTAACTTTATATATATTAAAGCTTTGTGGAAACGGGAAAGCTGTTCATAAATAATAATATGCAAAAAGCGTGTAGGTAGATACTTGAAACATTATTCCATAAAAGCTTTGTCTGAAAGGATTAATAACTTCTAAGAAAAGTAAAAGGCATAAAGTAAAAAGTTTACATGATTATCCACGGAAAATCTTTATTTTGCGATAAATAAATATCACTTTCTTGATAATTTTTTGTATTAAATTTTTTTTTTATTAATGATGGGTTTGCTCTTGACTCTAGTCTAGGTCATAGGACAGTTTTATTGATATTTCTCGTGTGATGCCGGCTTAGAATTGCATCACCCCATTTATTTCTTGTGGGAGTCGTAAGAGGCGACTAAGGGACTGGAGGGTGTGTATTGCAATTTTAGGCTATAAGCTGACAACCTGTCACTGTGGAGATACACAATTATCCAAATGACCCTCAAATATTTGTCTGACGAAGCGTAAATGTCCGTTTTGCGACCGTTTACGCTTTGCCTACCCCGCAAGGATTATTGGCGTGATATGTGTGTGTGGAGGTGTGATAATTATTTTTATCATGGTTGTAATTTTTTAAGGTTTCGTACCTCAAAAGGAATAAATGGGACCTGCATAGGATCACATTGTTGTTATAAAACTTCCGCGGAAGTATTTCAGGCAATATTTGTGGTAGCGGCATGAGCAGGAGCAGGTGCATAGTGGGAAAATAACAAATGTAAAATGAAGAGTAATACGTGAAATATTGAACCACTTTCCGAACTATTAGTGTTCAAACCACATGAAATAAAACTTGATTCGCAAATAGCGATTTCCTCCCGGCTATGCTTCTTCAAACTGCGACTAGCAAATGGCATCGCTTTGCAATTCTACGAGCGTATTAGAGAGAATGGAATGTGGTTTTTGTGCTCAGTCAGCGAACAGACCGTTCCCGCCATCGCACACACGACTGAGCCCCGATTCCCTTATTTTTTAGTCATTGTATAAAATTATGGTTTATTTTTCAATCACAGTGGTATATTGTTCTCCAAAATGAAAATAAGAAATTGTTTTTTTTTTGCGACGGCCCGGGAAATTTCTTGATAATATTTTCTTGAGTTTGCACAACTGTTACTCATCACAATAAAACAGTTTTAAATGGATTTAAGTTGTGTTTATATTGGATTTTACAATTCCTACGTTTCGAGCTCTTTACAGAGCCCGTGGTCACGGATGACTAAGGTGTTAGACGTCATTATTTAGAATATTAATTATTTTTGTTTTTAATTAGCCGTGTGATGCCGGCCTAGAATTAGCCGTGTGATGCCGGCCTAGAATAGCATCACCCCATTTTACCTATGGGTGTCGTAAGAGGCGACTACGGGACTCGAGGGTTAGATGTGTATTGCAATTTTAGGCGATGGGCTGACAAGCTGTCACTATAGTAATACACAGTTATCTGATTGACCCTCAAACTTTTGTCAGACGTGGTGTTTACGGCCGTTAACGCTCTGCCTACCCCGTAAGGGATATAGGCGTGATTTATGTATGTATGTTAATTATTTTTGTTCTACTTCCATTTATTTCTTAATTGCCTAGCGTAACGTCAAGGTTCAACACAAAATTGTAATAATTGTAAAATCCAAAATAAACACAACTTAAATCCGTTTAAATTGTTTTATTGTGATGAAATATCTTGATACTCGTCTTGACGCTTGTACATACACGCGACGTCTAGTGTAATTTATTTAAACGAATACTATGGTTAGTCCTTATTACAGAAGAAATTCAAACCACACGAAGTAGCTTAGCTTATTTTTGCTCTTGAATTCAATCCCCGGCTTTCATTTTTTCAATTTTCTTGTTTTTTATTGTATAGCAATTGTTATGTTCTTTACTTCAAACTGTTATCGGAATACAAAACGGTCATAACCAGTTTACTGACACTATAAAAACACATCTCAGACGCTTTTCAAATAGCGGAATACGGCTTCTGGGTGGACGTATCATCGTTTATATCGGTTCAGATATCAAGACCCAATAAACTTTGGAACCAGTTTTAAACAGCTACCTGACTTAGATATGTAAATTGAAAAAACAAAAAAAAAGTGCGTGGGACACCGAGTCGTCCAACGACCCGATGAACCCTGGTGTCAGAATTTTTCAACCGCCTACTACCACTAGTAGGCCTCTGACATAGTTGTGTTACGACCTCCGTCTAAGTAATCATAGACAGCAACCGGGACCGACGGCTTACGTGCCCTCCGAAGGACGGAATTTTCTTTTCGGACAATCAGTTGGTTCACCCTGCAATGTCCTAACCAGACCGGGAACAAATTCACAAAGTGATAAATATCGAAAATGAAAATGAAAATGAAAATGAAAATGAAATAACTTTATTCAATGTAGGATAGCATTATCACTTATTGACGTCATGATCGGTCATTGTAAAAAAAAAAAATTTGCATAACGCAATTTTCTTCTTTTTATAACAATTTTGTATTGTCCTAATAGAAAACCGGCTCGGGCGGGATAAAAAATCAACTTTATGAGTGTCCCACCGAGAATCGAACCCGGAACCATTGCGTAGCAGGCAGTCGCACTACCTTTGCGCCACATCGGCCGTCAAAAAGCATAAATGCTCCACAACAGTCCACTGCTGGACATGGGCCTCCTATTATTGAAGTGTGTTGTCATACAAACGACGCTTAGCAGGTGGGTTAGCGATCACGGTACAAGATGTTACATTCACAAGGAACGCTGATATCCATTCCCTGGACTAATTGATCCCATTGCCATTACGACACCCATGGATAGAATTGGGTGATGCTATTCTTAGCAGACATCAGATGACGTGGTTATGTTATATATTTATTTCGCATAATTACCCCTCTAATATGGTTGTGTCATCAGTATTATTAGTTGACAGTTAAGTACTAAAACAGACGGCTTGATATGCGCTCTAAAGCTTTAAACCATATTTCTTTCGGACAATGAGGTGGTTCATTCAAGTATCCAAACTATGACAGTTTCAGATGTTGGTTGTTGAAAAATATCAAATTTATGTGTTTTTTAACTATAATCGAACCAGAATCATCCAGTTCTTGAGAACAGCTCAAACTACGAGACCACAGAGGACCACGGAGTTTGAAAAGGGCTGAAAGTATAAAAAGGGTTCGTTGAATGTCTCGCTATAGCCCTTCCATTTTATGACAACATTCTACGCAATTTTCAAATCACTTTACTGGAGTACTGTTTTGTAGCGTTTGCAAAATACGAACAGCCAATGTTGAAGATTAAATTCTCTTCCTTTTTTTCCACACGACCACATAAAAACAAAGTTCACGGAATAATCGTTTATTTACATACAAACTCGGCATACGCCTTATCTTCTGATTCAAAGGGTATTAAGTTGCTCTCAGACGACTTATCAGTAAAAGCAAATGCGGGAGTAAGTATGTGGTAGTACAACGTACAAGGCGCTTAAGGGGAGCGCACACTAACAGCATACAGGTTTAATTCTTACCAAAGGTATATTAAAAAGCACACGATAAGCGATGAATCCGCGATTTATTTTCCATTTGCAAAGAAAGAGCTATCGCGTGAAGAGATAAAATAAGTAAACTTTTTATATTTTACTGAATATTAAAAAGTCTGCTGTATGGAATAATCTTCTAAGTGTACCCTTCTCTATAAAAATCGTTTCACGAATAGCTTTTTATATTACAAGAATATTTAAGTCGTTGATAATGGGCTTATAATTTTTGGACTATTGGCCGAATCTATTTTTTTTGTGCTATTTTAGGTATATGCTAGCGTACATTCGTTTGCAGTGGATAAGGACTATTCAATCTGTTTTTTACACTGTAGAAACTATCACATAGACAATACTGGCATGTTTTATAATATTAATTTAATTATAGACACTTAAAACATTTTTTTTAAATGAGTTACCAAACATTGAATCGCAAATTTACGCAAGCTTAAAAACTCACACAAAATGTAATGTGTTTAAAAGACACACATTAACTTGTATAACATCAGCTGTACTGGACTAAAAACTTCAATTTTATTTAAATTTGACAACAAAACTCAAAATGTATTGCATGTTATTCTGATAATTGTTAGGTTCTGTAATTATTATTATTAATATCCAATTGTAGGTACTTACAAACTGCTCTTTCATACTATTGTGCGATCACCTTAATTTGTTTTATGTGATTGAAGAAGGCCCCAAACACACAGACATGAACATGAATAAACATGATTAGTCCAAGCCATTGCAGGTTCAAAGTATGTTTCCTGCATAATGGAGGAAGCACTGGTTTGGATAACAGTAGTGGTGTGTTAGCAAGGACAAGCAATGGTTGATCAATAGCTGCTGATCAACCACTGACAAATAGCTGAATAGCAGACTACTACCAAGACAAATCTTACCCTGTCCATACAATGATAATCCTGAATGATTTGCGTGGCACAGTGCGAGTTCTATTGGCGAGGCTCTATATTACATTCAATGACTGAACACGGGTCCTTTTTTGGGGGAGAGGGTATTTATTACCATACTCACCACGCTTGGCAAGTTTAAGTTTGTTGCCTTCACAAATAATGCAGCTGCCCATTCTCCGGAATTAAATTTAAATCGCTTTTTACGATACTTAAGTGGGTTTCGTAGAAATGGGGTGATGCTTTTACAATCCGACACCACACTAACACAATAAAAGTTTATTATTTTCTCGTGAAGAATCCCAAAAGGGATCATCATTCGGCGATAGAGGTTTCGGCAGATATATGAATAAGCTCAAGGGAATATTAGGTGATTTGGCACACATGTCGCCGCCACGCCTTGTTCATCCTCACCGGACTTAAGATAAGGCAGCAGGCATGTCGTAGAATTTAAGAGCTGTGCGTTTATATCACGATAGGTTAAAAATAACTGGTCAGAGAGAATAAACAAATGATTAATAAAATGACATAACTATCGTGTGGGCTACTTAGACAACGATCCAATGAAACCCTGTACAGACAACGTGATAACAATTGTGAAAAAAATATTATAAAATCTTTTCAGTAGACTTTACAATTTCTTCGTAATGTAGGAATTGTAAAATCGAAACCGTTCCGTTTAAAATTCTTTTATTGTGATGCGTAATAGTTGTGCAAACTCAAGGAAATATTATGTTTTCAGTTGCTTTCCTCTACACTTCCTGTATTCTTATCTCTATGCGTGCCGCCGCCAATACTTGCTTTGTGTCCCCATGGTTTTTGAGAATTTTTGCATCAAGTTTGGTTAGTTCTATTATCAAAGCTTTAACAGCTACATAAATTAAATATATACCGCGTGTATTATTTTATTCAAATCTCACTTAAATTTTATTTGGCAGCTGTGCTAAAAACGCGCGATATATTATTTCGTTCATGCCTAAACTCAAACTCAAAATTTCTGCGCCTAGAGTGAGAGTTCATCACACAGACAGCCAGACTGCAGCATATAAAGATGACAGGTCTATCATCTCGACCGGTTTCTAAGTGGGTAGGTAGAGTAGCGGTGGACGTTGGAACCTTGAAGGCTGTCTCTAATTAAACCACTCTCGTCTTGAGTAGGACAAAGACAGAAATACTCGCGTTTCTTTAAAAGTAATGAAGTTTTCTTGAACATGAAATTCGTTAAAAATATTTTTATACTTAGAGTAAGTTGGTATGTGTGTAAACTTCTTACGTATTATTATTTTGTTGGACTGGAAACTGAACTTTACATCATTTCTAAATTAATACATACATACATATCACGCCTATAATCCCCTACGGGGTAGGCAGAGCGTAAACGGCTCTAAAAAACGGTCATTTACGCCACGTCTGACAAACTTTTGAGGGTAATTTAGAACATTGTGTATCACCATAGTGACAGGTTGTCAGCCCGTCGCCTAAATTGCAATACACACCCTCGAGTCCCTTAGTCGCTTCTTACGACACCCATGGGAAAGGAATGGGGTGATGCTATTTTAAGCCGGCATCATAAGGCCACTAAATTAATAAAGGTCACAATACATACAAATACCTTGCTTAACCACTGAGTAAACTTTTTAAAACTATTAAAGATTTCCGATAATACACCTATACATCTACACCTAATATTTACATACATACATACATATATCACGCCTATATCCCTTGCGGGGTAGGCAGAGCGTAAACGGCTATAAAAACGGACATTTACGCCACGTCTGACAAACATTTGAGGGTAATTTAGAATATTGTGTATTACCATAATGACAGGTTGTCAGCCCATCGCCTAAATTGCAATACACACCCTCGAGTCCCTTAGTCGCTTCTTACGACTCCCACGGGTAAGAAATGGGGTGATGCTATTCTAAGCCGGCAGGACATGAAACTCGTTAAAAAATATACTTAGAGTAAGTTAGTATGTGTGTAAAATTCTAACGTATTATTATTTTGTTGGACTGGAAACTGAACTTTACATTATTTCTAAATTAATAAAGGATTTAAAGATGCAATTTTAGGCGATGGGCTGACAACCTGTCACTATGGCGATACACAATTTTTCGAATGACCCTCAAATATACGTCAAACGTGGCGTAAATGACCGTTTTTGCGGCCGTTTACACTCTGCCTACCCCGCAAGGGATAATAGGTGTGATATATGTATGTGTGTATGTGTATTAAAGATTTCCGGTTCTACACCTGATTACCTACGTTTCTATTTCACAGCTAATTAAAATTATGTAAGTATATAAAATTTTAAATGATTATTTGATTTGAAACATTTGCACCTAGATAAAACGTAGGCACCAGCCAACTAAACTCGAACAGTTCAAAATACCCAGTGGACTAATCGCGTCGTCTGTAGACAGTTTCGCCTGAGGGAGGCTGATATCAACCGGCTTGTGTTTGTACAGAACAGAACTGCCGTTTTAGGGAAATACAGTACAGAGGGAATGTCTGAAAACATCATTATGTAAACGCAATAAAGGAAATGGCATCGTCAGAAAAATGTGATTTGTTTAGATGTAAAGTAAAAGATTTTTCATTGAAAAGTTATGAAGTGGAATGAAATAAGATATCAAGTACCTTTTTGTAATTATGACGTTTTTAGGTCAATTAAGGCGTGTGAACCCGTGATTAACCTCGATAGTGGCGCCACTTCACAAAATAATATTTTCTCTTTATACAAACAATCTTCTAGAATATCCGTTGCCCAAGTTATCAAAAAAATTACTAATTAAGTAGAACCTTTATACTTAATTAGTACTTTATGCAATAACTTATCGATGACTAAGGGACTCGAGGGTTACATTTGTATTGCAATTTTAGGCGATGGGCTGACAATTTGTCGCTATGGTAATACACAATTCCCTCAAATGTTTATCATACTTTGTGTGAATGTTCGTTATTAACGACCGTTTATGCTCTGCCCACCCCACAAGGTATATTGGCATGATATATGAATGTATGTATTTATTTATGTTGAAACAACAAAATTTGCTTTTGAAATGATTTCATCTTGATAAATGATAGCTGCAGTATAGCTTATAAAATCTGGAACGAGGTCTTACAAAATTACGAAAAGAAAATTCGCGAAATGCATTCTGTGAATGCAAAATTGCGTATGCGAAGTGAAGATGCCACACTACATCCCGCGAAATTGAATAACGCGAAAACGTGGTAAGAATGGCACCTCATCGTCTCGTGGAGTATGCTGATGCGATGCTGATTTACTTACAAGCGTGTCAGCTACTATATTCAACCACACGTCACGTCTATACAAGGAGTAACAAGAAGAGTATAACAAGCCAACAGTAGACTAAGGTACTCATGAAACTATATGCAGTATATGTATATAAAATTGTTACCAACATTTTTGACTATATTTATAACGATTTGGTTTAACTGTTATGTTATAAATTAAATAAAATGAATTGAATTGAAGAACTTTCCCCTTGAATCATAGGTCGAGATGTGGAAGAAAAATTTACGTCGCAAAATAAATTATCCAGCCAATTCGAATTTTTTTATGGGAATTATAATATATTAAAAAAATATTTCTTTCGCAATGTTCCATGAAAGTGGTTCAGTTTCTCAAGTTTTTTGACCTTCTTGCTTTTTTTAGCAAATTTGATAGAAACCTACGTCTGACAAAAATTTGATAATTTTCAACACGAGATCCTATTTATGAACTTTTGCGCAAGCTATATTTTTCAACAGAGCAATGATATAAATAAGCTTTATCTTACCTTCAGACTAACTTAATTACATTTTTAAACCACTTTGCGCGCACTTAAACTAGCGAACAATGCCCTCTCGCAAAACCGCATAAGCTAAAATTGAAAACCTTTTTACTGCGCACTTCGTTACTGAAATTTCAGTGCGCAAATTTTACAAAGCAGTGTAATTCTCAGCGCTATAACTTTTTGCTGACGACAAATTGAATTTTTTAAAGCAGTTTCAGCCGCGGCCAAACGCAATTTCACATGAGCAGTGGAACTGTGGAACACCTCGTGGAAGCAATTTGGGTGAAAGAAAAGAAAAATAACCTTCAAAGCATTAAAATCCTGTTTGTTTTTTCACATTTCAAACACTGTTTAGGAGAGAGCACACTAAAAAAGTACGTGCCAAGAATATACTCGTACGAAACAAGATAAAAATACAAACAAAAAAGATAGAGAGAACTGATTTCTCATAAAACAGATTATAGCTGTCTTTTTTACCTCTGCATCAGTCTATTGCACTATGACGTATCTACTTATTGATCTTGTTTAAGGCAATGTAACCATTTAAATACTCACTAATAAATCATATTTCGGACGCGATACTCTTCTTTTCTTCTACATGAGCACCCGTCCTAATCGGGGCCCGGCTCCAAATAAAAACTACGTATTCTTTTTAAACTTATCTATGAATAGTATAACTAAGAAGTTTCGGAAATACCGTATTGTCAAAGTTGTTTAATATGTTCTGCGTTAGCTTTATTTGTTCCGAATTCGTCTTCCGCCCTCACATCCTTGTGAAGTGACGGCGACAAACTGGGAACTCATATCTTATGTAATGTCACTTCAACTTCCCCTGTTTACAAACAATCCTACTTATGTTTATGTCGAGGGCTGACTTTTTATTTGATATTTATTTTTATTTACGCCCGTGCTCATTGTGTATTTTCGTACGCGGAAATGTCGTGGTTTTTGTCGTAATGCCATTCAGAATGTAATAAAGTCTGAACATGTTTTAAGGGGCGAATGTTCTTTCATATTTTGACATTATTGTTTGAATTAGTGATCCGAAGAATCGCACATATGCTGCAGGATGTTGCGGTTTCTGACAGCCACCATTGAAATGACCTAGACTAGAGTCAAGAGCAAACCCATCATTAATAAAAAAAAAAAAAATACCTTCAACTTAAAGCGGGACGTGTGTCATGAAATCCGGATTTTGTATAGGTTTTCATGAACTTCTTGCGTCAAAATAATGGATCGGTCAATATTATGCGATGCGAGTTTAGGGGTATCTTTTTCAGTTCCATAGTTTGGTTCGATCACCCCTTGAAATAATTTAATGCAAATATACAAATTAACAATTCAATATAATATACAATTTTTATACTTAGACACGAAATAATACGAACATCTCTTGAAACAAGATTGAAAAGGGATAACAGAATTGCATTGCCCCAAAAACTTTCGCTTGGAAACAAGACATTTTCCGAATTGTAGATTCAGCCAAGAATCCAAGGGTCAGGGCAGACCAAGGATTTGCTTGAGAAGGAACTCTACAAGCCAGCAGAACGAATCAATGAGAAACTTGTCGCAATCAGATTTGGCATGCGTCAAAACATAACGTAATGCACAGAAAACATTATGACAATACTTAAAATGATCAAGTATAAGACTATGTTTAATCTGTATAGGTACAAAAAATATACCCTATAACACATACACAGACACATACAAATCACGCCTTTATCCTTTATAGCCCAGTACGGATAGCTTTTCATGTTTCAAAAATATTAAGTCGTTTATTTTTGGATTATAGTTTTTAATCCATTGGCCAAAGCCAATTTATTATTTTCTGTCATTTGAGGAATAGGCTAACATACTTTCGTTTTCAATGGATAAAATCTACTCAAATTGATTTTGTACACTGTATTAACGGTTAGATAGAAAGTACTGATACATTTTATAATGTTAAATTTATTATAGACACCTAAAAACTTCATTTTATAAACGAGCTACCATACATTGAATCGAAAATTTACGTAATCGTTAAAAATTACACAAAATGTAATATGTGCTGTACAGGCACGCATTACGCAATTTAATAAAAAATAATCAACGTTAGAATTTTTATAAGTTATACATACATACATACACATATCACGCCTAAAATCCCTTGCGGGGTAGGCAGAGCGTAAACGATGGCTGCAAAAACGGACACTTACGCCACGTCAGCCAATTTTTGAGGGTCATTCGGAAAATTGTGTATCGCCATAGTGACAGGTTGTCAGCCCATCATCGCCTAAAATTGCAATATACACCCTCGAGTCCCTTAGTCGCCTCTTACGACTCCCACGGGTAAGAAATGGGGTGACGCTATTCTAAGCCGGCGTCACACGTAAGTTATAAGTTATTAGTTTTATAAGTTATGCACCTAAATAATGCCGTATCGGACTTTAACATGGTAGGCAGAGTAAAAACTTATCGATATGTAAAGTATTTAGTTCTATTTTAGCACGTGCGACGAGATTTAATGGCTTCGATTTGGTGGTTTGTGTTTCCTCTGAAACATTTCCTTACTCTGACGGGGAAGCGAATTATTCGAGTGGTGTCGACGGGAATCGAGTTTGTCCGGACGATTGCGTACGAAACGGACGAGTAGAGATAACCCGCGCGGCGATCCGCCCTCGCCTGCGGGTAGCCGACACTCAACGAGTGTCAATATACCAGCCAGAGAATAAATATTTAGATAGACATTATTCCTTTTTACCACATTCTCTAAAATATTACAAATAGGTCCAAACGTGATGCCGGCTTAGAATAGCATCACTCCATTTCTTACCCGTGGGAGTCGTAAGAGGCGACGAAGGGACTCGAGGGTGTGTATAGCAATTTTAGGCGATGGGCTGACAACCTATGGCGATACACAATTTTCCGAATGACCCTCAAACGTTTGTCAGACGTGGCGTAAGTGGCCGTTTTTCGGTCGTTTACGCTCTGCCTACCCCGCAAGGGATAAAGGCGTGATATATGTATGTATGTATGTAGGTCCAAACATTATGGCTACAAATGGAGGACTATGAGTAGTCAAATTCAGTGTTTGCGCTGAAATAGATAGAGTATTGAAGTACACCGTGTGATGCCGGCTTAGAATAGCATCACCTCATTTGTTTACCGTGGGTGTCGTAAGAGGTGACTGAAAGAATCTAAGTTTAAATGTGTATTAAAATATTGGGTGATAGGCTGACGACCTGTCACTATTGTAATACATTATTAAATAAACAATAAACATATTATTTAATATAGGTATACAATGTTCTGAATGACCCTCAAGTTGCGTAAATGTCCATTTTTATGGCCATTTGCGCTCTGCCTACCCCGCAAGGGATATAGGCATGATAGAAATATGTATGTTATTACATAAGAAGAAAATTTGCAAAATAATTAGGCATATGTTTCGTCTTCGATTCAGCTCTTTAGGTACGGAAGCGTCCTTACGACAGTTAGAATGAAACTGCATCCATTTTGATTAGTCTTGCGAACATACTACATACACATACACATGCACATACACATACACATATCACGCCTATAATCCCTTGCGGGGTAGGCAGAGCGTAAACAGCCGCAAAAATCGGCCACTTACACCACGTCTGACAAATGTTTGAGGGTCATTCGGAAAATTGTGTATCGCTTCAGTGACAGGTTGTTAGCTCATCGCCTAAAATTACAATACACACCCATGAGTCCCTAAGTCGCCTCTTACGACTCCCACGGGAAAGAAATGGGGTGATGCTATTCTAAGCCGGCATCACAAGGCACTACTCTTGCGAATCTGCAAGGTATCGGTGTCATGAGTGTCTAAGGAAGGTTACGTTTCAGTGAAAGACTAATAAGTAGCCACTTATCTATCAAAGTAAGGATGGTTTCATTGAAAGCGTAGTACACGCGCCGGGCGCCAGAGCAGAAAGTTTTAAGTGCACTTCTAAACTCGCATTCTATAGATTTATTTACTAACTTTTTTTAGTACTATTATAGGCTTCTTCTTCTTTTCGTGTGGGACACCGAGTCATCCAACGACTCGATGCACCCTGGTGTTAAAGTTTTTCAACCGCCTACTACTAACGTAGTGAGGAGTACCAATGCGTTATCATAATTTAATACTCAATACTCAATACTCAAATGTTTATTGCATTCCATGAGGCACAGGTGTTACAGTAAATGTTATATATAAAGTTATCATTGTTAATTAATATAACTACCACATGGACCCTGTTGGGCACAGCAATTTAGGAGAGAGGAGTCATAATTTTTATTTCTTCAAATGTATGTTTACTCGGGGGTGGGGGGGATTTCAGTGAATGTATAGTCTATTTAATTATTGATTTGTTTAGCTTAGAGTATAATATATTAGATTATATTATTAAATTAATTTAATTTATATTATATTAAGTATATCATAGAATGTCAATTTGAAAAACTGGACAATGTCAACAAACCCTAAAACTTTTTTATATATGCTTATTTTAATTATATTATTATTATATGCTAATTGCAATTTTAGGCGACGGGATGACAACCTGTCACTATGGCGATACACAATTTTCCGAATGACCCTCAAATATGTCAGACGTGGCGTAAAGTCCGTTTTTGCGGCCGTTTACGCTCTGCCTACCCCGCAAGGGATAATTGGCGTGATATGTGTGTATTTGCCTCAAAACTATCGCAATGGCCCGGTCAATCTACTAAAATGTGTAAAAGTTATCGTTTTGTTCGGTTCATTAAGACCTCAAACGTCCTAGATGAACGTTTGAGCCAGTAAAGTACAAAGTTTTAAGTGTTTGAGAGTTTCACTTTGGTCTCAATTGGGAACCTGTTTTGATAGTTATAGTTTTAAAAATCCAATGCTAGATGGTTTTATAAACCTTAGCTTACAACTGAATAAAAAACATACACAACTGCGGTTTCAATGGCTCCAATGTGTAATTATATTTTATTACCGTTAATTGATCAAATTTTTACATACATACACATCACGCCTATATTCCTTGCTGGATAGGCAGAGCTTAAACGGTCGTAAAAATACACATTTAAACCACGTCTAACAAACATCTGGGGGTAATTCAGTAAATTGAATATCGCCAATTCGAAAGGTTGTCAACTCATCACCCAAAACTGCAATACACATGTAACCCGCGAGTTCCTTAGTCACCTCTTACGATACCCACGGAAAATATTTTGGGTGTTGCTATTTTAAGCCGAAATCACACGGAATTCAAATTCTTCTTCTTGCAAATTCTGTAGAAAAAAGACTGGGTCGCCAAATGCCATAAATGTATTTATCTGTTTAAGGCGAGTTCAGTGGAGTATTAAGAGGAAAAGCCGCAAAATAAGCTCGACTGTAAGAGGATTGAGAAAGATTCTCGTACCTTATATTGGAAAGATGTTACTTACAAACTTTGTATCGGTATCTTGAATATGTTTTCCAGTTACTTCATTTTTGAAGATAGTTTATGGACCGATGACTTAAATAGGCGGCTGGTAGCGACTAAATGGCGAAAACGATAGATCGTGCCTTATGGCGTACTCTAGAAAAGACATACATCCAGCAGTAAACTGCAATATGCTGATGTAGGTATGTTTGTAAGTATATATTTTTTTTATTCTAGACAAATCTGCCGACCTTGTAATGGCCAGCTAAGGTATAGCTTCAGAAATCTATGGACGGCGACTAATAAAATAATAGAGTGATAATAAAAAAATTGAGATGCGCGGGATCCTGGTGTACTGCACTTGCATTCTGGTCACTGTTGTGAGAATAGTATGGAAGTTCTCTCTAAAAAAAAAACATCATAAAGTACCTGATTTGAATTAATCTCATGACAAACGCACTTACCCCTGATACAAACAAACGGAAATCATGACATGTCAGTGTATGACGGTTTGTCGACTTAGAATAGCATCACCCCATTTATTTCTCAGAGATGTTGTAAAAGGTGACTAAAGAACTCGAGGATTTTACGTGTATTAAATTTTAGGCGATGGACTGACAACTTAAAACTATTGCGATACACAATTTTCTGAAAGACCCGCAAATGTTTATCAGACTTGGTGCAAATGTTCGTTTCTTACGGCCGTTTACGCTCTGCCTACCCTGCAAGGAATATAGGCTTGATATATCTAACTTTGTATGATTTCGATGATAGTCACTCAGCCTTGCTATTATTACATAACCAATAATTAATTAGTACTGATCGAACTTAATTGCTATTATTGCTTGTTTCTGAACAAATAATATGCTCAAAGCAAAGTAAATTGCAATTAATTTGTAAATGTTCTTTGGCAACAAAGTTATTGGTTTAAAAAATCATTTTGTAAATGTGCCATTTTGCGTGGAAAAAAATCTGGATAGAATTTTTTATACATGGTGTAAAAATATTAGCTGAGAATTTTTAAATGGGTGAACCAGTACGTAAAACTGAACAACTTTCCCCAAGAAACATAGGTCGAAATATGAAAAAAATATTTGGCCCTCCCCTACAAATTAACCCGGCCGGGTAACAGTAACAACACACTAAGTATGGGACGACCAAAATTGATTTTCATATTCCGACCTATGTTCTTTGGGGAAAGTTGTTCAGTTTCACGTACTGGTTCACCCATTAAAATATTCTCAGCAATTTTTTACACCTTATATATCAAAAAAATATTAATGAACCGTAATGAACCATAATAATATGGTGTCGGCTTAGCATAGCATCACCCCACCCTTGCCTGTAGATGTTACAAAGGAGACTATGGGCACGCTATGGGACCAGAAAATGGGGAACAGCTTTTTTTTATAAATCTTCTTGTACTGCGCTCACCATCCGCCTGCCAAGCATGATGAGTGTGGCTAGCACAAAAAAGGTAATGTCCAACTTTGGACTTTCGATGAAACATTTTATTGAAAGAATCAATTATATAATTACGTAAACAATAACAACTTTTAGCGCAAGCTAACAAATGTTAAACAAACAATAAACAGTGTTATTACAGAAAAGTTAGACAGTGTATATATTTTTTTCCATACGATTTGACGTTGTCAAACAGCTTAAACCATGTCCCACATTCTTTGTAATAACAAGTTCAGATTCCAAAATCTCTTATCTAATTGAACTTTCACATAGCATCGGATTTTAATCTCATTCAACTGCTGCTAGCATATCAAATGTTTAATACACACATCCCCAATACACCCTTATACACTGTGGCGCTAAAACTATTGCAATTAACAACTTCTGTATTGCCGGCAGTGTTTCTACGAGTTTCAGTACGCTGAGATTATCTACGTTTAGTTGCGTTTCAAGTTGTGGAAATATGAAAATCATAGATAGATGTATTCGGGAAATTAACTTTATTTATCTGTCTCTGCGTGCAGTGGTTTGAATATGGTGCCAGGATCTGGAAGTCCCTGGTTCGATTACTGGGTTTACTGTTTTTTTTTGTTTTTTCGTGTGGGACACCGAGTCGACGAACGACCCGAGGCCCCCTGGTTTGAAGGTTTTTTAACCACTTACTACTACTGGGGCTTCTGACACGATTGTAACAGCAACCGGGACTGACGGCTTTACGTAGCCTCTAAAGCACGGAACCATAATTATTTTTGGACAATCAGGTTCATTTTGTGCCCCCACTGGGAATCAAACCTGGAACCTCCGAGTCTAAGACCACTAATGAAATCTGTAGACCACAGAGGCAGTTAAGACATTGCAACCTGAAGTACCTGATTAAAATTTAAGTAATCAAGATAGTTTCGAACTACGGAGGGTATTGTAAATCGTCGTTCTAATTAAGACAAAGCTTATTTTATAATTAAAGATATCAATACTGAAAACTTAAGTTTATTCAATCTACTACTTGCAGACTGAATCTCTTCAAATTTAAGAGTCAAACTCTTGTCGGTGGAGTAACTTCCAATCTTCTCTCCTCTTCGCCAGTGACTTGACCTCTTGATACGACACGACATTGACTTTTTCCTTTATCTGGGTAAAGTAAGTGCGTCTAGGTCTACCTCTGCCTCTCTTTCCTTCCACCTTCCCTTCAATAATGTTCTTAATGAAGCTGTCGTGTCGTAGCAAGTGGCCAATCATCTTCCCTCTCCTGTTTTCTATGGTCTTCAGAAGACAACGCTCTTCCGCTACCAGTGCCAGCACTTCAACGTTTGTCTTCTTCTCTGTCCAACTGATCTTTTCCATCCTTAACTGAATAACTACTTAAATTTCAAACCACAAACCTACAGAAACTAGTCGTTACCGAGATCAGTAATACGTCATGCACCTTTGCGTGCCCAAGTCGATTGTGGATCAGAGTCACGCGCGGACCATTGATGCTGTTTCAGTAATAATGGAAGGGACCTCGTTTAAGTACTTATCTACTTAAATCTAGGTCACTAGATAAGATCTGTCTTGTACCTGTAGCTAGTTGCTACGCTGTAGAGCAGTGCTACGGACAGCCTTCGCGTTTATTCACATTTCAGTCAGACATTGCTGTCTGAACCAACTGGTTTTTGTTAAAAATATGGTTTAATGAGTCAGCAATATAAGCACGTCTATTTCTCGGTCCCGGTAAGATGGTAGAGATTACTCAAATACGTTCGAGGCTTACCCTATCGCCTAATACTTGAAAACCTGACATCAGGGGTTATGAGATTGTATGTTTTCTCTGGGTCACACAAGATATTCATTAATAAATGAATCACTAAATCTCAATCAAAATTTCTACGCTTTCTAACAAGACACGTAACAACCCCGAAACAAGCGTTAAATAAACATTCATGGCAGATAGAAATTTCCAGTAATTTCGCTTCCTTGTTTACTAATTCAATCAACGATAGGGTTAAGAGCGAGAGGGAAAGGCATTTCTTTACGGCAAAGCAGGAAGGTGGGAAAGAGACGGGACTGTCTCGCTGGCATGCCACAATACTGTCGTACTTTGTG
Source organism: Tuta absoluta (assembly GCA_027580185.1). Lineage (NCBI taxonomy): Eukaryota > Metazoa > Arthropoda > Insecta > Lepidoptera > Gelechiidae > Tuta > Tuta absoluta. The sequence goes on from JAQAHW010000026.1 coordinate 8,545,337, forward strand.
AACCGGACCGCAAGCCCGTAACGGGAAACACTTTGATGAAGTTTCAACAACTTACAGTTGTTTTGATGTCTTATTTGTATTTTCAGAGCAGAATTCAGACTTAGAGGGACTTTTTTAAGGGGCGCTTCTTTATGTTAATAGAGTGCAAAGCATCGAAATCCTAAAAAAAATATGAATGGACATTTCGTTAATAAGCCCGCTTTTTGTATCGCTAGTTTTTTGCAATCTCGACTCTTGTCTGGGGCAGATTTGCGGGCCAAAAACTGATTTGATGATAATTAATACGAATTCATCCAAAAGCTTAAATATGTACCATTTTCCGACAAACAATGAGATAATAGTGCAGCTTGGAGTAGGCAGTTCGCACTAAACGGGTGAATGAGCCTTAGGGGAGCCTACGTTCAGCAGTTCACTGCTTTTATTTAATGAGATATGATAAGAGAATAGTTGCAAACCATAATATATTCTTCACAATAACTCATCACAATAAAACAATTTTAAACGGATTTAAGTTGTGTTTATTATGGTTTTAACAATTCCTACGTTTCGAGTGGAAGAAGTAATCTGCAACGTAGAGGAAAGTATCTTCAAAAATAAACTACCCATGGAGGATTCTGAAACATCACAATAAAACTATTTTAAACGGATTTAAGTTTCGTTTATTTGTTAAATCCAAAATGAACACCGAGTTACAAATCAAGTGGCTTCCAAGCCGACTCCTTAAGAAGTATACCTAATATTGAGCAGAAATCAATAATGTTCTGCTTATTGCATTTTCACTTCTATTGTAAGGCTGAGTTGCCAGAGTTGGAAGAGAGGACTCTCCATTCTAAAGATTATGAAAAGTTCTTTAGAAATATAAGAAGTCCTCGTTATCCCTTCACGCGAGAGGGCCGGCTCGGAGGTCAGAGGTCGCAAATCTAATTGCTTGGACTTGTGTCGCGACTACGACGGAAATGTTTTTATTTGATTTCCTGACCGGGTCAGGTACACAAGTCAACTTCAGTTTCATTCTATTTATATCTTGTGTATTTTTTTTTGTAAAAAATATTTTTTCAGAAAAATCTAGAGAACACACTAGTTGTGCTTGCCGACAGGTTCTTATGCTGCCATTTTTTGCGGTAGCTTACCGCTGCATTTAGGTTACTTCTTTTTTGGACACTTATTCGAACGAAACACGTTCAAGTGAAATTGGGTTTTTGTGCGGCAAGTGACTGAGCCTAAAACATCTTGCCTGAAACAGGTTAACCGAACGCAATATTATGGCAACGATATTTTTCGCAATGATTTTTTGGTCGTTTGTTGCATCATACCACTTGTCAACTTTCAGTGCGGATTTTTTTTACACAGTTAAAGAAACACTGTTTTTCCAGCGACAACTTATCCAGTACTTGCAGAAACAATATTTCTCAACGTAAGATAGAACGAGCATTAATTATAAAGCCAGCCATTACTTTGCAGACGCTTTTATACATTTTGCTCTTCTTCGTCCATTAGAATAATAAAGGCAACTTACTCTTTGCCGTTATTTTATGAAAAAGCATTCCCCTTCGCGCAGTATTTTACATTTTAAAGTGACGGTAATTGGAAAGTTCAATAGAGCAGGAAACTACTAGTATATCGCAATTTCATTATACATTACTCGCTCCGCTGCCGGCAGCTTTCAAACGAGCTGAAGTAATTAAGTTATGTAGCGTGTATGAATTAATGTGCCGTTGGCCAGTAGTAGGGTCGTGGCTCATGAATTTTGCAGACTACTCATATTGATATAACTTTTTAAGCGTTCGCGATTACTTCAACTCACTTTTGTAAATAAACCGGTCTACTGCAATACTTTGACGTAAATAGAGACGGCCGTTGTGACACAGTGGTAGTGCGACTGCCTGCGACGCAAATGTTCAAGGGTTTGATTCTTAGTGGGACACTTACAACGTTAATATTTATCTCTTTGTGAAATTGTTTTCAGTCTGCTGAGGATATTGCAGGCTGAACCATCTGATTGTCGTATATAAAGATAATTCCGTGTTTTGGAAGGCACGCTACGCCGTGGACGGACGGCGCAGCCGTGGTTGCTGTCTATGATTACTGAGACGGCTTTCGTTACACAACCATTTTTCGTTATGAAGTTAGCAGAAGATCTACTCGCCTACCATCCAGATGACAACTCTCTGGTACTTCAGTCTACCCACGACCACAATAGCTGATGTTACTCAGCTGAAATATCGGGACTTAGGTAAATCGTTTGACCTCGGGACTATCGCGAGTACCTAGACTGTGTACTTTCATTGATGATAATACAGTGCAATGATGAGCTGGTTGCGGTTGCTGTCTATGACTAATTTGATGGCAATCTCTACACATCCGCGTCAGAAAACTACTTGTTACTTATTACACACACACATATATATTTGGCACATTAAGGTTCATTATTATTTAAAAATTCTATCCAGATATTTTTCCACGTAGCATGGCACATTAACAAAATGTTTTTTAAATCAATAATTTTTTACCGAAGTGATTTGTCTAATTAATTGCAATTTACATTGCTTTGAGCATCATTATTTGTACAGAAACAAGCAATAATAGCAATGAAGTTTGATCAGTACTAATTAACTATTAGTGATGTAATAATAGCAAGGCTGAGTGACTATCATCGAAATAATACATAGTTAGATATATCATGCCTATAATCCCTTACGGGGAAGGCAGAGCGTAAACGGCTTTAAAAAACGAACATTTACGCCACGTCTGACAAACATTTTGAGGCTCATTCAGAAAATTGTGTATCACTATAGCGATAGGTCGTCATCCCATCGCCCAGAGTTACAAAACACATACAACCCGATAGTCCATTCATCAGTGACACGAACGTGTAAGAAATGGGGTGAAGCTATTCTAAGCCGGCATCACTTAGTAGACGGTTTAAACTGTTACCCGGATTCATCTAGTCGTTTATCGCATTGGTGCTCTACATAAAATGCATAGTATGTTTGATGAGAGAGTGTCAGAGAATGTATAAGAAGAATACTAGGGAAACGAGTGTGTCAGTGTGATAATTACTTTAAAATTGTATTATTATTTTTGACATAGTAAATGCTATGTTTAATAATTTATAATTTTTATGAATAACCTACAAGGTTTTTTAATTATGACATAAAATTTATATTTTTAATATAATTTAGGACATTCTTCACTGTATTTATGACGATTTGGTGTAATTATATGTTATAAATTAAATAAAGTGAATTGAAAAAATAAAAAGAATAAATGGACGTGAACCCCTTAATATTAATTTGCAGATAACATTGATCTTTTAAAGTTATCTTTAACAATGTTCCTTAAAAAATAAATTAAATAAGCTCTCATTTCTTTAACATATCATATTTTTTCCTTTATCTTGTCTTTGTTTTCATGAAAATCGTAAAACAAAATCTAATCTTAAGTAAACAGAACGAATATGTTATAAAAATATATCTCAAAAACATGTAAAACATACATACATAAAATCACGTCTCTTACCCAGAGGGATTAGCAGACACTAAATTTTTCCACTTGCTACGATCCTGACACACCTCTTTCGCTTCTTCAACATGCATCAACCTTTTTATACATGCTCGTCAGTTAAGGGTACTCTTGTCCTGACCTTATTTAGAACGGCCCCGATCTGATCCAAGTTCATTTGTCTAGGTCTTCTCCTTCCAACGTTCCCACACATGTTAAACACGTACAGCATAACCTTATACAGTAATTAATTATCGATACGTTATCAGCGTTCCAAAACAAATTCAATCAGACACCAAGTTGAACATGATTAAGAACTTTCTGCTACCATAAATACTCTCATTCTCAATCCTGTCACCGAATTTGAACTCTATTAAGACTGAATAAGGTTCATTAGGCGGTTTGTAAGCGTAAGCGGTTGTGGTTATAAGTTTTGATTAAGTTGATTCCACGTATTAGATACCGTAAGGGGTTTTGTACCAACGCTTCACGTATTAACGTGTGTTTACGACTACAGTAAGGCCATTCCAATAAGTCATATTTGAAATTGAAACAGAATTTCTTTATTAAATGTAGGATAGTAGTAGCATTTATTGACGTCATGATCCGTAATTGTAAAAACATGAAATTTATATAACATATATATTTTTTTTCAATTTTTTAATGTCCTAATAGAGGCTCAGTCGGGATAAAAAAAGGAAAATAAAGGCACTGCCTCAAATCAATCACACGGCATGTATCATTACGCCACCACCATCTGAAAACGACATTTGAAGTCGACATTTGACAGCTGTAATCTCCACACTAAAAGATGTCAACAAAGAAAAATGGACCCTCTGCCATAGAATTATCACAAATCTGACAGGCGTAAAATATGACTTTTTGGGATGGCCGTACTGTATTTGTTATTAAAACTTAATTCATGCAGTGTTGTTTATTAATTTCTTGTTTGTACCTACAATTATCTTACTGTATTATGGCTCTTTCTTCACACATTGACGTGAATAGAAGCCGGTGATTTAATTGATTCAGTAGTTACAACTCAATCAGCAGTAAAATATGGCAAAAGCTCAATGATAAGACCGATTTTGGCACGTTACACCAAACATCGTGGTTTTAAATATTGTACATACATACATACATTATATCACGCCTATTATCCCTTAAGGGGTAGGCAGAGCGTAAACGGCCGCAAAAACGGACATTAACGCCACGTCTGACAAATATTTGAGGGTCATTCGGAAAACTGTGTATCGCCATAGAGATAAGTTGTCAGCACATCGCCTAAAATAGCAATACACACCCTCGAGTCCCTTAGTCGCCTCTTACGACTCCCACGGGAAAGAAATGGGGTGATGCTATTCTAAGCCGGCATCACACGGCGTAGAAATGGGGTAATGCTATTCTAAGCCGGCATCACAAGGCACGGCACACATTTAAATAAAATAAATCATAAATAACCAGGACAAATCCCACAGCGCTACCTAGCCCCAATCATAGCAAAACTTGTACTATGGGAACTAGATAACTAATAATAATACGTAAAAAACCTTTTTTGTTGTAAATAAATACATAATTTAAGCAAAGGAAACACACAGCCAAAAATAAGAGTTGATTTAAAAAAAATATGACTTTTCGGGATCGAACCCACGATCCTCGACGTTGCAGGCGGGGGTACTAACCGCTCCGCCATCTGGACTGTTTGAAGAACTTTTGAATCCCGCTTGTGTGAAAGTCTTGGCTTCTACTTATTTTCTTAGAAATCAAGACTTGTTAAAATTTTCGCAACAAGTTTTATTTTATTCTGGAAAATCGTAATCATCAAAATGATTTGGGTAGAACATGTTGCGGCTGGTCCCTGACGACGTGACAACTGTGACAATAGTTAAACCCCAGATCCCGGAATGTTCGATTCCCTTGTCAACTTTTCATACCGTTCCAATTTGAGGTTAAAATCCCGTGCTCTAATGATTTGGGTTCAATTTTATGCCAACTTGTTGCTATAATAATAATCAATAATAATTAAATGTATAACGATAGCTAACCCTTACCTTGGATTTCCTTATGCATGAAAAAGTAAGTGTTATTTTAGCTTTTTAGAACTAACTTTCACATATCCAGTGAAGGGTCGTTGAAATCCAGTTATACCGTTTATATTGCTGTTATGCTGTCAAATTATGTTTTCAATAAATAAATAAATAAATAATATATTTGCCTCAGAACTGACGCAATAGCTCTAGTTTATTTGAATATAGCGGTTTTCCTACTTGTCGTCCTTCGCTGCATATTTTTACGCACCCAAACCTGTGTCAGACGAAAGAAAATAGCGCATTCTGATCTTATTCCAGTATAAATACACACACACATTCACACGTCTTGTTATATTTATAGGTGGAAACTTGTTATTAGCTATAGTCTTCCATTTTAATTGCCTAGCTATTAGATAAAATAAATTACTACACCCTGCTAAACTCAATCTGGTTAAAAGGCAGGCAAAGTGGCTAATATTAATAAACCATCTCTTCTCTCTTCATAACCTCCGACATTTCCATTTCTAATGGCTGGTTTTGAATTCATTTTTTCCGTTCAGACTCATAATGTTGTCTACATTTTTAAACAGCCCTTTTCAACCGAATATTGTGGAGTCTTTCAAACCAACTCAAGAGTTTTTCCTTTTTTCGGTAAATTTCTGAAGTTTGTTAAGACTTTGGGTAAAGCTTCTTGCTAATAATGTATTGGATTGGTTGTATGGCGATTAAAATATCATTGCACTGAATACCATAAAACACTTCCTGTGTTAAGTATACAAATTATTGATAACTAGTCGCTGGGTATTAGTTGCAAAACTAACCCGGTAGATGGAGCCGTGCCACGCGTATTGGCATTAACCACACTTGCGCAATTGTCGGGCAAGAGACGAGCTTTTGTAGCCTTGATGGAAGAGGCGTCGCCCATAGTAATGGCGAAAGTCGCAGGTTCAAATCCAGCCCGCGCTTGAAAATTTTGCAAGTTATCAATAATATTGCACTATTTCTACCCAATGGTGAAAGACGGCTAAGAGCTGAATCTAATAAATTAGCATCGTTTTTATGAATGGAACACCTATTACTACGCTTGCCTAGCCGATTGCTAACCAAGGTTAGTATGGTAAATATCCCCAAAATACATAATGTCTAGCAGTAGCTGTTAGAGTTATTGAAAATTCGCCTCGAAATGCTACAAATTCACAATGGAAACGGAAAAATATTCGTATAGCTTTCTCACTAGTTCTTGCCTGTTATTCAATCTCAAAATAACCCTAAACTTTCTTGCAGTTGGCGGACCGGTTCAGCTCCCACTCTTGAGCCGTCACACCCAATTAACTGAAGCGCGGTATTCCCGTTCCAGTTCCTCATACATATTTAGCCGAGGTTATGTTACAGTAGACGACTTATTATATGTCAGTATAACATGTTATAGTGCTAGCATGTGCTAGCGTAAAACATGACTAAAGGCGGGATCTTGAAGAAAAAACTGCAGTATTCCACTTGTATGTTGCTGTTAAATCTATTCATTGAAGCAGTCTTAATAAGTTATGCTGAAACTGACTCTGTGCTCCATTCTACATCAATCGGACAATTTTCTGCGGGACACAGAGTCTTCTAACAAACTGATGAACCCTGT